>JAQNCA010000020.1:5547747-5574036 GCA_029783725.1 Acanthurus tractus | reverse complement strand
AAACTGGTGTCACCATCTCATCCCTTTATAACATCTGTATTCCATGCACTGTCATGTTAGCTAACTTACTGCTAGCAAGTTAGCTCGTTAGGTCCTGTTGGTTAAAGCAACAAAAGACAAAAACTTTGTCTTTCTTTATCAAGTTTTGTGTTTGAATCTCTGAGGAACAATTTCAGAGTCACTTTTCAGCTTGCTCATTGTCTCTCTGTCATTTTCTTACTTTGTCTGTCTATCTCTTTGCTGTGAAACAACATGTAAAGTCAGATAAAGTCCACTTTAAAATGTGGATTAAAAAAATTCAATGTATTTTAAAAAATTAAATATATTGAGTTCATTTTTCACACTTTTTTCTCTAGTTGATAGAACACAGTTACTGACATTGCTATGCTTGGCCTTGCGTTACTGCAAAAATTTGTTTTTCTTTAAGTTTGCACTTCCTCTATATGTCATTGCGAATATGTATCACTAATATTCTCCTCAGCTGCGCGTGTTGTGTCTTTATGACTGTCTTCTGTGTCCTGCCATTATACTAAAAGCTCTATCACATTATCAGCTTTATTCAAAGCGAATATGTAAATTGAAACTTGCTGGCTGAATGTTAAAAGTAGAGCAGATAAAGGGAGAGCTGGAAGGTAGAAAAAGAAATGAAAAAAAGAAATGCTGCTGCTCAGTTGAAGCTATAAACCTCTTTTTTTTGTGCTTGTTTTCCTTAAAATGTTTAATGCAGTTGCTGACAAAGCTGCTGGCCGCTGATTCACCCATAAAGGTTTTAAAATCCCACACAGAAACACTAACTGATAACCACAACACAACCCGAACTAGTGATTAAAAATGCATCTTTCATTAGCATAGATAACTTACTACAACCAAATGAGGAGGGGGGGTGGAGGGTTGAGAAGGGGGGCTCTGCATGCTCATACCTCCAGTGTTGTTGCAAGGCCGCCTCGGCGGTTTTTCCTCCTTTAACCCAGTTTTCCTACAGTGTGTTTCACCTTGGAGCAAGCATTGAGACACTATTCAAATGGGGATAAAGTAGGTTGACAGTCGCTTTTCCCCCCGCAGATATGTCCTGCTTCAAAACCTAAACATCTCTCCTTGCTCCCAGAGAATAAATAAAGAAATAAATTGGCGACAAGCTGAAGAAGGAGAAATACTAGCGCTGCTGCATCCTCTGGAGGATAACAAAAATAATGCCTTCATTTGCTGCAGGGCCTCCACTTTGCACCAAGTATAGACATGGCTTTAATGGCTGTAGTATTTCTGATTGGCATCCTAGGACAGCCATTTGAATTATTTAATAGAGCTCCCATTCCCTTAGTGGAGAGAGAAAAAGAAATATGTTTGTTCTTGCGTGTGTGTTTGTGTTATTGGGAGTTTCTACCATGCCTCACTCTTTATTGTCTTTGCTTTGGCATTCTCTCAGGCTTACCTTATGTCAAGTGAGGCTATTGTTTTAGCAAACAACTCAAATGTCACTTGTTTCTGCAGAGCAGTAAAAACAAGTAACATCTCAAGAACAAAACAACCCTGGCAATGATTGCGCGGCGCAATCTAGAACTGCCTTTTAATATTTTTGATGATAAGATGTGAAATCAATCAAAACACTGAACAGCACTTCATCTCTGGTTTCCCCCTCGCAGGTGCCAAGAGGTGAATCAGTCAATCCGAGATCGCATTGTAGAACACAAGGAGGTTATTGAAGGGATCCAGGCGTTTGGGTTTTCATGAACCTGATCTATTGCCAGCCACGGAAGAGACGGAAACAGAGAAAGAGGAAGATGAGTTCTCTGTGGTGTATCTCTCCCCAGAGTCTTGTGTGGGAATGTGCAGGTGTTACGAGATCTCCAGCTCTCCCTCCTGTCAACATTCTTCAACTCACTTGCTTTTCTATTTTCCGGTCCTCTCCGTCTCTCTCCCCGACAGTGTGTATCAGAGATTCTGAATGACTTGAAATGAAATTAGATAAACCACAGCAAGTCAGCAAATCATATCCATTCCCGATAAATGGAATGCATTGTGACACGGCAAGACAACATGATAATCTCTTTCAGGGATAGTCGGCGCATCCGGAAGGTAGCCGGAATGTGACTCAAATATAAAAGCGCCTCGCTATCTGAGGGGCTGTTTAGATATGACCATCAACAGCTGGACACGACCCGTTTGACCAGGCCCCGTCTCAACCCTGACACCATCGCCTCTTCTACCCCCCCTCCTCCATCTCCACATCCTGTCTTTATCAGGACTGATCGCCTCAAGCCTGTCTGACCTTGGCAAGCAGATAAAACAGCAGACAGATAAGGAAGAAGGGGCCAGAGAAAGAACAGGGAGTGAAGGGAGAGCAAGCAAAGACGAGTAGTTTGCCATGAGATGCATTTTTCCTAAACTCTGGCTGTTTGAAAAACCCCAATTTACATTGCAGGAGGAAATCCTCTGGGAGGCTTTATGATAGATGAATAGGACTACTGTATCCAAGGGGAGGAGATGAAGTCTGGGATGACCCGATTTTGCAAATTTGGCCCCAGGGAGAAGGAAGAGGAAGCTTGGAAACTTAAGCTTTTGCAGGGTGGATATTGCTGTTGAGCTCCTGAAATGACATTAGAGTGCTAAATTTATCATCGTGTCATATTTAGGGTTATGAATTAGGCTTAATAGATGCAATTTCCCCCGTCAGCGGGTTACTCGTTAAGTAAAACAGCTTATTTAAACTATTATGTATGATCCAATAGTCTATCCATACAAAGACGTTCCTAAGAAGTCAGATACTATTAAAATCATCAGAAAATAACTTCAGGTCTTGTTTCGTGTTTAGTTTTACAACCAGATATTTAAAAAAATCTTGATAGTGTTGAATTACAAGCAGTTGTGGAACCTGAATTCTGTTCTTATGTCGAGAAAATTAGACTAAACCTCAGTTTTGATTAGTTACAAGCCCTGAACATTAGCAAAACACTCACATGGTGTTGCTCAGTGGGGGGCACAGTGGCTACAAGGACTGCAGGGGTCCAGCCCTTGAAAATATTAAAAACTCTGGCTTACATGAATTATGACTGGTTTATTTTTTACTTTTTTTGTACCAGTACCAATTATTTCGATGGTGACATAAACCTATGACATTACTGGATTAAAACATTTACAGAAGGCAATTAAACCATCGCTCACATGGAGCCTGGGGTCCAGGGATGTGGTGAACATCCAGCCAAAAGGCAAAAAAGGTGACTGCAGGTACCAGTGGAGAGAGGAGGGAAAACACCGGCAGCAAAGATTCAGACAAAACACTGCTGCTTTGACTTTGAGTGTCAGAAGAGCATTGGATACCTATTGGGTGCGATTTGCATAGTTACTTAAGTTTTAGCCCATTTAAATGATGCAAAAATGATGAAATGTTAATCAAGCAGATTCAGAGCAGTTTTATTTCAGTCTTGTGTGTTGATAACTTAAAAAAATAGATTACTCCTGCTCTCACAAAGTGAAAGTTGGGAATAAATTGACCCTAAATAATTAAATGTGAAGGTAATGGCCATTTTGAGTTCTATGAAAAAAAATTTCTTTCCCCTTTTGGATATTCAATGAACTGAAGTTAAACTCAATTATCTTTCGTCCTATCTAGATGGGTGAGATGTCAGAGACGCTTGTTATTGTGACACAGGCAGAAAAAACCGAAAGCAACCGTGACACAAAGAATCAAAACCTTTGATTATGACCATGGGTTATGACAGCAAAGAGACAGTTTGTTCAAGACGGACGCTAATAACCGAGCTGTGTGTGCGTCCATGTCCCCTTTCGGACACAGAGTAATGAGAAGTGACCCTTAATTGTGTTGTTCTGTTAAGGTGGCACGTCGCAAGCCAGGACAAACAGAGTGGAGAGGAGAGGCTTCACTGTTTATTCACAAAACCAATCAAAACTGGCTGATTGGAAAAAAATCTCTTATTAGAATGCATATGTGAACTTAGTGATTTCGGCATCCGAACTGTTTGGTGCGACGTTGAGCTGTTGTTTTTTGTTTTTTTGGCCACTGTTATTTGACTTATCAGTTTAAGGAAACACATCAAGACTAATGCTCAAAAGTTCACTTGTCACAGATGGGAGTTCTTCTTCATGTGCATCCACAAAAGGTTAGCGGATTTTGCCCCATGTTGTCCAGGGGGCTGAATTAGCTTTAAACAGTCTCACTGAGCTGGGGTCTGTAATTGCACCACTCTTGGATGTGTTGCCCCATGGCCATACCATTCCACGCCTCTGTTTCCTCCAATCAGGACAGCTGTTTCGCGGCTCTGATTGGACGATCGCTGTGAGGAGTTCCTGACCTTTCAGATGGAGCCCATGTGGCCCGATTCGGTTGGCTGGTTTACATTCTGTCAAACATGAGTCTGTGAGGCACAGGAAACTGCATCCCTTCCAGAAAATGTCAAACAGTAGTGGCAGGTCCTTGCTGGCACTGTACTGTGATATTATTTTGAAGAATCTTGGCAGAGGTTGACACATGTCTTGCGGTTGACCGGAAGAACTCTGATTTGCATTCAAAGTGCTTGTTCAAATAAACAACATTTGATGTGGTTCACAAGATCAGACATTTTGAGGAAGTTAAGAGAACAAAGTGCATAGTCGCTGAAGCAAAAATAAAGTGAAAACCCATCAGGGCCAGAGGGACCATGTATCTTATAGCTTCGCTAAGTCTCGACAGAGGGAGGGGATGTGGAAACAGGAAACGCCAATGCCAGCAAAAGCTCCAATTAGCAAGTTAATTACTCTTGTATTAATACTTTATTTGTGATTCATGGAACTGACTACAGGCTTGACACTTGCATTTCATTACTTCTGATGTGTGGAGATGAGAGTCTTGCCTCAGTCTGCCAAGGATGTGGCACAAAGCAGCCTAGGAAGAACATGCATCTATTACAAACTTCTATTTAAAAGTTCGGATTGTGTCTTTCATAAGTGGAATGCAGTTGTTTTTTGATTCACATATATTAGTGGGTGAAACATGTTATATGGGAACATATGCATGTGTGCATTTCCTACAATAGAGCTCCATTTAGGTATGAAATTTGCGTTTTTAAGTTATGCAGCTATTGTACAGTTTGCTCTGATTTGCTACGTGCACTGATGTCCAAGTCAAGAAGTATTGCAAAGAATTGTGCTGCAGCTGCTTTTCTATGCAAATGTGCATGTACTTGCATCCCAAACATCATGTTGTGTGCATATGAGCACATCTGTCAAAGCTCCAGTCTGTTAGATGTCAACCTCCTGTGCAGGAATTAAAGCCCTTTGATGCACTTACAAACACACACACAAACACAAACATACCTAAGTATGTCTTGCGATGGATTAAAGCACCGGGAATGGCACTGAAAAACCACGCGTGAGGGTCTTCCTTACATGTCCTGTTGGATTGCTTCCAAAGAATGTTAAGTCACTAAAACCATTCATTAAGTACCATAATTAGCATACTCTGTGCTAAAGTGACATTTCCAATCCCTACCTGCAGAGCAAGGGTCTGGGCTTCATCCTCAGCTAGAGGTGTCATGTTGATCCCACTCCTGCCTCCACTAATGTCAGCATTAATAACCCGACATGATGTCATCGCCTTAGCTTATGTCCAGCAGGAGGTGCTCGGATCCGCCTGTGCCCGTTGATATGACGATTAATCTACCCAGGGTTGCAGCACGGAGGGTTTGGCCTGGCCTGAATGAGTGGGGTCCTGTCTGATGAGAGACAAGGTGATAATTGCCTTTGTGTTGCGGGGGGAGAGAGGGCAGGGGCAGTCAAGGGCACCGCGGCGGCCAGCTATGGTAAATCTGTCACCGCGTGCCTTTCGAAGTAAAGCCGTGCACGTTGCAAACACAGACTGTGTTTGACTTCTCTGTTTGGTAGGCGGGCGGTTAATGGGATGGGCCATGCGTGTGTGTGTTTTTTTTTTTATAGCCTGTGTGTGTGTGTGTGTGTCCGTGAAAATGTTCCTGTGTCTGCAATGCATGGACAGCTTTGCTTGTTTGTGTTTACATTTGCCTTGGCCATGTTATCTTGTCTGCAGGATAAACTAAATGTGTTTTTCTTGTAAACACCATTTCAGCTTTTCTTATTACAGATGTGCATCGGTTAACTCAGTGCGGTTAGATGGTCATCTGTTGTCTGGTGGTCAAAACACAGTGTAAGACAGGGATCGTGATAAGTGGCTTTTGATCGCCCCACATGTTCAGAAATGAAAAATTAAGTGGAAATTTTGATTGATTTTTGTTCTAAAGCTATAGCATCAAGTGTTAATCTCTCCTATCAGCATTTTTTTTCACAATGTAGGCTGACAAACAACATCAAATTATAATCTTAAAAGCCTGACCTTTTAGGGTAAACATTTGAAAATGAGATGCATACATTGTCAACAGCAGCTTGAGATTACATCTTTTACAATAACTTGCACACTAAAGTGTTTGCCTGTTTGTGTATGTGTGTCAAGGTAAAGAATGAAGCGGTTATGTGTGGTCGTTATGGCTGCCTCTGACGCTCAAGGCCATTGTACTTAAACTCCTGTTAGCAACCGAAAGCATTATGTAAAACTGTCCCTCTTACAATAGCGTGCGGAGCGAATGACTTATGGCTGACAGTCTCTGTCCTCACTTCATCTGTATGTATTTTTAGAGCTTGTCCTCAGTCACCGTAGCTGTTATTTCCTGGAAGATCCCATGTCAGAAGCGACCTCAAGGACACATTCCACTCATATAATTCAGCTGTGGCATTTCTCAAAAGCACTTGAGACAGGCATTCAGAGTGCTTTCCCAAAAGCCTGCCACTCGTTGCTCACATATTCTCTTACTCTTAGTCAGACGCATGTCCTTGTGTCTTTTACAGCACAAGATATCATTAGCAGCATTGCAAGTCATTAAGATGAACTACACAGGTCCACACATGAAGACCAGGATGCCCTAAAGTGATACCAGGACACATATGATAGTTTGCTTTCAGTTGTAGTTTTTCCACTTTGTAGTGAAAGGAAATTAGACCACTACAGGCAGATCAAATACAACTATAGCTACAGTTAGCTGGTTTAAATTTAATTAGGAAAAGTCAATTTATTATTGTGGTCTAGCTTAAACTGAATTTAAAACTGTGTCTATGTTAGTCTGACTCAAATTGTACAAGATGGCTTTTTTTCTGTACCAGACTAACGTCTTGATAATGCAGTAAAATGTCTGTTTACTGGGTCGTGCATTTGCTTCAGTTGGCCTGAATTGAACTACAAGTTTAGTGCATGCTTGATAACAAACAGTAACTCTTTGTTGTCTCTGTAAAAGGGGGTTAAATATCTGAAAATACACTTTGAAACAGGAAATGCGGAATGGCGAACTATTCAAAAAGTTGAGTGCATTGAGACATACCTTTGTCAATAAATCAATTCTTCCACTGCTCTTGTATAGAGGGACATCGTCCAATTAAATCTTTGGCCTCACTTGAGCTATCTAAACTCGGACTGTGACTGATAAGGTAAGAAGTATTATATAATGAAGTGAAGAGAAATGATTTGATGGAAAATGACAAAAGACAGTTCCTCATCAGAAAAGGCTGTGTCCTCACTTATGTTTGTCGATTGACTGATTAAACCACTGCTCTAACCCCCAGTGTGCCTGCTTGAACCTGTCTAAATGACGCTGAATTTTAATGAGCATGTCCAAGGAAGGGCACCATAAAACCACACAGGCACCAAGTTACAGTTTTTCTTTTTCTTTTTTTTTTGCTCTGGGAGTTTTTTTAGGTCCAAACACACAAAGGGAATCTGAATATGTCATGTTTTAGCATGTCTGGGGATTGAGTTTGTGTGTCAGCCGACAGAAAAAATTGTCATGTTAATCTGTTGCCGACTGTCCCTGGTCAAACAAGCCGCTTCTGACATTTGCCTTTGTCCGGTTATTTGCATTTGTGGCTGTGAGTCCTAAAAGCGAGATATAGAAGTAAAGAAACGGTGGCCTTTTGCTATCTTTCTCTTTACGTGCTTTGTTTCCCAGTACATCAGGCATCATGGGCTGTGAAAATTTTCATTGTGATATTAATAAAGAGAAAGGAAGGGCAACAACTTTGGGACACATTAGGCTTCTCTATTTTTCTTTCATTAGCCACTGCTGATCCCTAAAATGGGTGTTTGTGTTTGCACAAAGGGTATGAAAGTGCTTGTTTGTATATACTAGAGAGAACTAGTGTGTCTGTGTATGTGTGTGTGTCAGAGAGAAAGAGATGAGTTGCTTTGCATGTTGGCTGTGCTAGTCAGAAATTGATCGGCCGCATGCATTAGCAGATTGCCTATTGATGAGGACGAAGATTTATAAGGCTCTGATTGATGGCAGTAATCTAGGAGTATAAATAAATGAATATGTGCCTGCCCTGGTTGGTGATGGCAGTAAAGCCTTGATTTGCAAGCTCATCTGCAATCACAAATGTCACATTTACTATGCCCTCATCAGCAGGCACCACTGATGGATAATGTATACAGTGAAGTCAGATGTCAGGCGACTGAAAGGACAACAAGCGTCAGAGCTTTTCATTCAAAGTGACACAACAATCTGAGATTTTTTACAGATAAACCTGAAGGAAAAAACATAGATGCATTAAAAATTGAATCTACACTTGCCTTTATAATGTGGTTTACAGTTTGCCCTTTAGTCAATTAAAACAAGTGGATCTATTGAATATTTAAGTAAAGTCTTTAAAAAGCAATAAGAGAAGCGTCTTCCTGCCAAATCCGCATTTTTCCAAATAGAATTAAATTTCTATTATGTGACATGTGTTAAGTAGCTAATGGGAATTGCTTCTTAACATTAACTAATGGGAACTGTTATTGAAAAACACAAGAGGATGACACATTATTTTAGAGGTGCAGTGTGAAAGATTTTGTGCCATCTAATAGTAAAGTTGCAGATTGCACCTGACTGACTACCTTCCTGCTCCCTCCCCCCTTTGAAGCCTACAGGTGAAAACTCGTAAATAATGCGAAAGACCCTCTTTAGAACCAGTGTGTAGTTTTGTCCATTCTCTGCTACTGTAGAAACATGGCGGACTCCATGGACGTGGACCCGCTCCTGATGTAAATTTAAAAAAGGCTTACTCTAAGGTACTAACAACACAGGCATTTTTACTTTGAGGTAATAGGACACTAATGAAAACATACTTTTTACAAATTCTACACTTTTTGGGCTGAACTTCTCTTAAATCCTACACACTTGACCTTTGAGTTTAAGGAAAACCCCTTTGCACATTAGTTGTAAATAATGTATGCTAACAGTAGCAAATAGGATGTCTTTTTTCAATGCCATTTAAAGGAAGGTCACTGGGTTTGACCTCAGCATCAGTCCTGAGATGACAGCAGTAAATCAGGAGCCCCATGTCTGATAGACTTCACTCTCCGAGTCACTGAGACACTGTAGAGATGACCTAGAGTTTAACCTCAACAGTTAAATCATTTACCGAGGGGGGAAATCCTGTGATAGCGCGGCTTGTCTTACCTCCACTTTTCTTGCCCCCCCCTCCAATCTATTCTCCCTGCTTCCAAACCAATCTCCCCCCACCCTCTCCAACACAACCTCTGACCTCCAGCCCTCCCAGCTATGCTAAGGGAATCTAATCACAGGTATTTGAGATTGCAGAACCTGATACGAACTTCCTCCTGGAACCAGAATAAAAGTGATAGGACTTTATCCTCGGGCTGCGTGCCACGAATTCCAACCAGCGCCTGAGTACATTATTTATCTACTTAGAAGGACCCTTTTTGCCCTTGATGATTTCGCCCATCTCCAATTTTCCTTTTTGATTTTGATGGGATGATAGCTACCTGAGGTTAAGCGATGGTTAAGTAGCCTGTCCGCTATCCCAAGAGGACGGTTTCCTTTTCTTCTGGATCTGCAGTGCTATCAAAGTGAAAAAAGAAGTTTGTAGCACCTCTGGTTAATGTCTCAAACATAGAGAAAATAGTTACCAATTAACACTTTCCCTCATGTGGCCTGCAAAATAGATGTGCGGCACAATGGGATAACAAACCGTATGGCTATATTATGCTAATCCTAACACATTACACACCTGATGTCCTGCACTTCTTTTTATACCATTTTAAATCACTTTATTATATAGTAACATCTTTGATACACAAGGAGAAGAATTTTTTTTGACAATTTCATTATTTTTTGAGCCTTAGATTAAAAGCAAAAGCAGAATTTAACTTTTAAATGCAACCTCATGCATGAGAGATCGAAAAAGGCCGTTTTCTCCAAGGTGATTTATTTCCTAATGACACCCATGAGAGACTCACGGGCAGAAAAATAATCAAGGTTTTTGTTTGTATGGAGTCAGAAAGTGGTTATCTATGTACAGAGTGATTTTGCATGCATATTTAAGTACGTCAGCACACACACAAAAACACACCACACACAAGTCTTGGAGGGACTGGGCCTCCTCCTGGGATTCGGCCTCCTCCTGGACAGAATAAATAAATGTTTCTCCACAGTCTGCGGTCTGCATGCTGAGCAGTCCGTCAAGCTCTCCTTCCTGCTTCTGTGAAGTAAACAAATGCATGTGCTGATTCACCTGCCACTGTTGCATATTCCCAGTGCACCCCGGGCTTAGTAAAGTATAGAGGAGAAACATAAGGCCATTTGATCAAACCCGTGTCAGCCATGTCTGAACAAGCACCGCCCTGCCCTGCAGTTTTACATAAACCAACCCCTGGGTTTGCCATCCTTCCTCCCTCTGGTGAGCTCTTCTTCACCACCGGAGTAATAACCATGCCCATAAATAATTTTGCCCTCTTCAAATAAGACAGAAAGAATAGCTCCTCCATGACATCAGTTGTTTGTTTCACTTTTAATTGGGTTGGCGATAATTATCTGTGTCCACTCATATAAATCAATTACCGACACTTAGCATTGTAATCAATTCTATTTTAGTGTTTTGCGCCGAGTTATGCATGATTAATTATATAATTAAGTGCCGCACATGATTTATGTGCCATCTGAATGTTTTTCTGTGCATTGTTTATTTACATTTGTCCGCTTTTAAATTATCATGTGTAACATTTCCACAATAAAACGTCAAAGGGCAGCTCTCTCAAAGCAAAAGCATGATGAAGCCGCAAGCACTTTTTTTCTTTTGGAGCACTTGACTTTCTTATGAGGACATTATTTGATTTAAAGAAGTGAAAGCATTAAAGGAAAGGTCATTGGGCCTGGTACATCTGCTACATTAAAGACACCTATTAGGAAGCCTTGAGGTACCAAGATCAAATTATTCACATGTGATTAACATGCAGAGGCGAACATCAATAAAAATTCCAACGAGGAAGCGACTTCCTGTTGCAGTGGCTTTGACTTCTAATTGCACATCGATTAAAGCGAGTTACCAATCACACTTAATATGACATGTTTCACTGTTCTAATGCAGTTTGGCAAGGAGGAACAGATGGTCTTAAATTGCCTTTTAATCTCAAAATAGACCTCTGAATCTCAAAAAGGAACATTTACTGTCTCAGTGTTGTCGGCGGCATTGCAATATGTGTTATGCTGATCAGTGTGAAGATGAAGCAAGATTTAATTTTGAAACTCTGAGGAGTATTTGTGCACACACTCAGCCACATAAAGTAAAGCTTAGAAGAAAGAGGAAAAATGAAACGAAATAACTATAAAGACAATGGGATGGCAAGAGGGCACGACAGAAATCGGAGGAAAAGGTATAAAAAAGAAGAAGAGAGAATCAATGCGTGACTGTAATTTGGCTGCCGGGCAAAATTCACAAGTTGCAAATTGCTGCTGCCTGTGTTTCAGAGCTTTTTGCTTCATTTAGCTTTCAGCATCTTCTCCCTTGGCTGCTTTCTCAGGTAGTCCGGCCCTCATTTGAGCTCCAATCCTCTTTAGATATTGACCCATGCATCCATCCATGCTGAAGCCTAGATGATCCCCCCCACACCAATCAGATGTGCAAGGAGTGACTGAAGAAGGAGAGGGAGAGGATGAGGAGGAAAGAGGAGGAGGGAGCAAATGAAGAAAGCCGAGCAACAGCAGGGAAAATGAAGTATGAAAACCAAGAGCGAGGTGGACAAATGAATCAATAAGGCTTGTAACAATACAGTTACTCTGTTTTTAGGATTCATCACATTCCGCCGTTCCAGGAAGTGCAAAAATGGCCATCTGACCCTCACTGCCTCTTTGTATATTTATGGCACTGCAGGCATCAGGGCGATACCCAAACGATTGATTGTGTTACACTTAGAGCTATCGATCGGGGTTCAAAGTTAAGGGGCGAGATGGACGGAGCTGGGGAGAGATGGAGGCAGCGCGTTGAGGGCGGCTTGCTCGTTGGCTTTGTGGTCATCGTGCCATTTAAGGGGGAGGATCGGTTTCACACAGAGACGGCTGCCAGACGACTCCACTTCCCATATGGTGAGGTGAGGAAATTGATTTGCTTGCAAATGCAGGCAATGTTAAAAGTTGTTCCCACTGTCTCATATGTTTCCTGTGCTAACTTAACGATTAATATAGTTGGAGGTTGTTTATTTATTCCAATTACGTGTTTTAGAATTTTTACACGCCTTGTTAATGGATCCATTGTACCTTAGTTATTTTTTCCACTCCTTCCCTCTTGCCTCTTTTGAACCACTGACTGTAATAATTAACAACTCTAAAGTTACCAAAAAGTGAAGCCAGAACTTCTCAATGGCCTCCTGGTGGCTAGCTGCAGTATAGGTTATAAATCCCGCCCTATGCATGCTAACAGATGGGGCATATTGCATGGCAAACTAACTTAATAATCATAATATACATCACAAAAAGCTCCCAAAGATAGTTTCTGTCTTTTAAGCTGTTTTTAAATTAGGCTTGTGTTCATTTTTCCAATATGTTTGGTTTTAATTTGCCGGTCGGTGCTATAAAATGGGGGTGTGACATCATAATTTAAGAGTGTGTGTTCAAGTTTTAGCTGCGCAGGTGTGTAGGCGGGACCTCTATTTCACGTTTGCAGCCTCTGCAGACTCTGGCTCTAAATGATGTCATCAGGTTAATATGGCAGCACCTGTATCTGGATATTTTCGGTTTATTTTTGCACGGTTGGAGGAAGTGAAGACACAAGGTCCATCTGCATGATACTATCAGCAAAGTGGGTCTGCGTGCTTCATTTTTTAAGACATACTTAAAATATTTTTGAAAAGGGCAGTCTCGCATGTTTGCAGCCTGCTGATGATGCATGTCAGATGCAGAAAAGAAGAGCCACTAACTCACAGCTATTGAACAGGCTCATTCGCCTTGAGCAAGCCAGTAGTAGTAGAATATCTTTTGGATAGTTCTCTAAATAAAACACTTATGAGACTCCTGATCTAATAAGCAGCACCACATTGAATGGTACCCTGGTATGATTGTGAAAAAGCAGCTAATGTTGACGCTTTTCACTGCAAATTTCACCCAACCCTCTAAAAAAGATAAGAGAGATTTTTAGTAATATGACTTTAAAAACACACTTAGACAGGCCTCAGTGCCTTTTTTTTTACATTTTTCATGGCATTCATTCCATTTGTGTATTATTTTCCAAGCAATTAACAAACATCCACCCACACTTGTGTATTTTATGGCATGGGGGAGGCAGAAATTAGAACTGTCTGGAGACAACTTTAAGTAATATTTACACCAACAAGCAAGTAAAGAAACCTAATAACAGGCTGATCTCTGCCCCTCTCCAAACCCATGTGGAGACTGTGAGGCGAGCACTGAGAATATCTGTTCCCAAAAGTGTATATAGATGAATTACTCATCATTTGTATTCAGCAAGGTAAAAATTTATGTACTGCATACAGTAAGACTGCTGAGCTGAGAGTGAGTTTTCAGGATGCTAATGAAGTGAGCAGAACTGAACTCAGCTTCAGCGAGAAAAGTGAATCAACTGGAAAACATAGGTCAAGGAAAACATCGCGGCTACACCATCATACACCATCCACACTGCAAAAAATTAGCTGCATTTTGTCAAAGTTAATCAAAAGATATATATAATAAATGTAAGTGCAATGTTTATTTTTTATTTTTCTTCATTTAATCACAAAACATGTAAATATTAGAAACTATCTCCAAGTCATGCTAATTTTTTAAGCTAGCTAAGCCATTAAGCTAACTAGTTATAGCAACAGGTAAACAGTAAACAGTAAGATTTATTGGCCAAGTACGTTTATGGGATTTAACACATGTAAAACACAACTTTTCACAAAAGCAAAGAACTAAAACTAAAACTTTTCGTTGGAGAAGTTCCACAGTGGACTAAAGAATACAGATTTTACAAAGTGATATGGTAACAATTTAATTTTTCAAACATTTTTCCAAGCACTTCAGTCACATGGTTTCATGAATGCAGGCAGGTACACATAAAGTGGTTGACTAGTGATACAAGCACATTCACCTCTTTTAAATGTAGTTACCTTAACACTATAAAATTATAAAGAAAGTTTTAAACCCCATCATGAAGGTGTGACAGCTGGCAACCTGCAGGGCTTTGATGTGACATGTAAACCGTATTTGTCCAAGGATGAAATACGCCGGTTTCAACCTGTGTAATGACTGTAATTAGTGCCGGTGGTTCACTGGGCTCACGCAGTGTTAAAATCTTATTTTCTATCATTCACACAAATTGTTAAAGGCCTTTTTTTTCAGTGTGCCAGGTCCTCACCTCGGCTGTATTGCCTCTGCAGTAATGTCTGAGCCAGCACATCTGACCTTGAACATGGCTGGACCATTGTTTAATTAAATTAAATCTCTCTGATACCTCTACCAGCTCTGGAAAATTAGAGATAACCGCACAAAAATGTGGATTTTTTTTCCTCCCTCTCCTCATGCAGTGTCTGTCAGATCGCTTGGCTTTTCTTTTTCCTTTTCCTCTGTTCGTTGCGTTCAGCCTCTTTATCTGCTATCTCTTATTAGCCTCTGTGACTGAATATCCATAAAAGGTTGAAAAGAAAGCTGTCAACAGTAAATGTTAGGGAAGTATGCTGCAGATTTATAGACAAAATCTACGGAACCTCAGCAAATGCATCAACTATTCATGCAAAAGTAACATTTTTTAACAAATAATAAAGGTTTTGACTAATATTAGGAGGTAATTGGCTTCTACAGTATGTATGATCAACAGGCAACTCTTTTCCCACTCAGGTGAAGTATTGCTGTTCGAGGTGGCCTTGCAGGTGCAGCACGACTTTAAAGAAGGTAAAAAAAATAGTAGATCTGTTAACAATGAAACCCACCTTGTCCCCATTCACAGGGGGGGTCACAATGCTACTAACACTTTCAGTTTTAGCGTGTTACTGGCATTGATGCCCGCCTGTGGCAAGGCTGCTCCAGCTGTTAATTATTGATGAACTCGAATGTCAGTCAATAATGCAGACAACCACAAAGGCTTGTGGGAAACATGAAGACATGAAACAAACAGTGATAGAAATGAACGCGGAGACACACTTTTGTTCTCCGAGCAGTGTCTTTTATGAGTCTCAAGTGTGCAAAAAAAAATGTTTATTTGAGATTTATTGTGATGTTTCCTCAGTGGTTTATGGCTGTTTATGTTTTTGCAACCCAGGAATGAAGTCATCAATTGTGCATTACTGACATTACAATTAAAATTAGGGGTTTGAGGCGTGTGCACACATTCGCACAAACAGATGCCAGGCATCATCAGCTTCCCTGCATCCACCACCACCACAATGCAGGTTTTCTTTTTTGAAAGTGGTTGCGAAGGGCAGCTCCCTGACGTCATACAAAGAGGAGGAGGATGAACAAGTGCATCTATGGGACTCTGCAGCCAAACCACATGCAACTTGACAAAACCATTTCCACCAGCACACGCAGACACACACAAGCATGAGCACACTCCACATTTAATGACCCCCATCCTTTCAGCAGAATGGCGCTATCCTCAATTGCATGCTCTGAACTAGCATCTGTAAATTAGGTAAATTACAAATGATTGCGTGCTCTTTCCTGGCATACCACTACCGGGAGTGCAATCAAGTCAACAATTTTCCAATCCTGTCTATACGCCAAAATTCAGGACTGTAAAACAAGCCTGGGATTTCAGGGCAACACTTGCTACTTGCAAATATGGCTGTGTTGAGCAAAAGTGCAAGGGAGATAATTTACTTCCCGGGGAGTAATATAGAGAGTCGAGGCTATAGTTCAGGGATGAGTCTTTAGTGTTTATTTACTGCTGTTTACAGTATGCATTCCTCCCTGTGGCTTTGGATTTATGTCGCCGGTAAAGCCCACAATGTCAATCAAAGTCAGTTTAAACAGTCAGCAGGCATTACTGTCACACTGGCTTTACTCTTTCTTCTGCTTGTTGTCTCTTTAGGTCAGGAAAGCTTTGCAGTCTGGACTGTAACAGGAAAAAAAAAAAAACGCATGTGACAACACATCCCAGCGCTTCTTCATGCTGTCATTAGAAACAACAGCGTCGTAGCAATTCCCCCGCTATCGCACCATGTCACTCCCCGCCCTGCAATAGCATTTGCAAAGGGGGATCCTGCCATGACCATACGCACTGGTGGAAGCAGAAAGCACAAACACATCTTTTCTCGTCTTATCGCTGCCTGTTTAACTCTTGCACCAGGCTGTTATGTGCAGGCTTCCACATTTATCCCCACACAGCGTGACATATCCCGAGTCCCTCCCCTCCCACCGCCTGCTGATTTCGCTCCTGTCTCTTCTTATCTGGCTTCCATCCAGAGGCATCGGTTGGGGACAGGATTATATTGAGAGTTGTTATTAATTGCATCTCCTACTTTCTCCTCTTCCACCTCCATCGTGCCTTGCACTGTCTTCTGGGTGCCTTTCTTGTGAGATCTTGGAAGTCTAATAGGAAGCAACAGCTAGTGTGTGAAAGACACAGGATCTAGAATAAAATATCATAAATCTGTCTTTTTTTTAAAGCCTCTGCGTAACTTAGTCTCATGTCAATAAAAGGAGCATAATTACATTAAGTCATTAAAAGTAGTCCAGCTTCACTTTTATTTGTTGGTAATTTAATGGTTGGTTACTTACAGTGGGCATGAAATATTCTCCGGAGGTGTCAAAGAGAGGATAAGAATACAATTTAGGAAAATAAAAACTGGAAGCAGTGAATTCTTCTAAGTTTTACGCCTAAAAATGCAGCAACTGAGCTCAAACCCACACAAAAATAAACAAACAAGAAGATTAAAAACTCAAAAATAATGCATACCTCTAACATTAAGCCCTTTTTTTTACTGTTTTTAATCTGAAAACGTTTCCTTAGCTGGCAAATATCATAACTTTATTTGCACTCCTCTTCCCGTCTTATCTCTTTTTTAGCTTTCCTTCCTTGCCCTCGCTCTTAAATCAAAAGTTTGACATTTCAAAAATGTGTTTTCTTGCTTCTTTGCAGAGAGTTCAACGAGAAAACAGGTATCACTAACATGTTTATCAATTTATTAAAAGGCAGCAACCTGTTGGATTAGCTTAGCACAAAGACCTGAAACAAGGTGATACCACAAGCCAGGTCCCATCTTAAGGTTGCAAAATCTGACTACCAACACAACTAAAACTCACTTTTTTAACCCTTAATACTTTTAATACATATATCTCTCTTTTCTATAAACTTTGAGAAAAAACTGATTGTACAGATTGTACCGGGGTTTATCTAAAACGCGGTACAATTTTAATACCCAGCTTTCACACTTACATTAGTGTAATGGTTTTTCATAGCACAATTCTAAGTGCCTCTAAAGCTAACGCGCAGTCATCCATTACATCAGCCCTGAAACCTTCCTCTGCATCTGTTAGCATCAACTAGCATTCTAGCACAGTTAGCATTAGCCATTGTCCTTGCAGCTGCATTGCTATGCTCAGTTTGTTATGTTGTAATGTGAAAACTTTCACAATCTTCTTTAGAACTTTTACAACAAAATGTCTAAAAAGGACTACATCTTTTATTGGGTAGCAATTCATCAAGTCAGCGAAATATTTTGTGATACACAGCAGAATCTGCTTAGCTCAGTTTGCTAACATTAGCTAACCTTAGCCAACAAAGGCTACTAGTTTTACTGGAGTTCAGCTGCCGGATTAAAAAAAAAGAATTACTTGAATTAAACAAGCATTTTATTGTTTATGAGTTTGACTTTTCATAAGCAAGAGGAAGAATGTGGGTTTTGTACTTTCAAAAGTTAAACAGTTTTGCTTTGATGACTTTATTTTCTTCGTTTTCATTATAGCCAGTCATACAAACCATAACAGCGTGAAATACAGCCACCCAGTATGGCATTCGTCAATAATACCATCACTCTGAATGTAATATAGCGTATGAGGATAGACAAAACTAATCTTTCCTACCTCTGTACAGTAGCAGCATTTCATCACGGCGAAGCAATAAACTAACTTTTATATATTTATTTAAAGATCAATCAGTCAAATTCTGACAACAGCGGAGAAGTGTATTTCCAGGTAATATTTCTTGGAGAAGATAGCGGAAATGAAAGGCAGAAGGGAATAAATACAATCAAAACGCAATAACCTGATCCTCTAATGGAGCCTGAGAGGGCACAGAAATAAATACAGACATATATGTGTTTCGACTGACAGCCAGACAAATTAATAACATATGATACAGACCCCCTTTGGTTAACCCCCTCACTGCAGATCGCTCCCCATCAGATGAGTGAAACTATATGGAGAAATAAAAGCAAGATTTGTGTTTTGTTCCATCAATCCACTCCATTTTTAATACTTTACAGCATATTTATTAAACCTCTTCGGTTGTCTGATATTCCTGGGACCCTGACAGACAAAATATGAAGTAGGAAAAAGTGAGAAAAGTGATTTAACATTTGGTCATGAGATTTAAATTTCTCTTCCTCCATGTTATGTGTTTTGTTCATTTCTCTTCATATTGCAAGACAAAGTGTGAAAAGATGGAAGCAAATATAAGAAAAGAACAAAAGAGCAAACCAAGAGGCTTTTTTTTTCTCCACCTCAACGCAAGAACCTATTCTCATTGTGAACCACCACCACTGTCTCTTCACTTGCACCTTGTGTGTGTGAGTGTGTGTGTGTGTGTGTGTGTGTGTGTATGTGTGTGTCACAGTCTGGAAGCTTTGTCCTAACAGATGGAGAGAGAGAGAAAGTGAAAGAAAGAGACAGACAGAAAGAGAAAGAGGGGAGAGAGAGGCCTGCTGGGTTAATTCTCCTCAAACCGATCCTGTTCCTGTTCTGTCAGGGAGCGCTTCGTCTATCCAAACCCCTCTCCCTGGACCTTGCACCTGCTCCGAGGCATGGCAATGAGCCTCCGAACACACACACACACACACTCACACAGGATGACAGAGACGGGTCCATGAAAAGAAGGAAAAAAGAAGGGGAGAGGTGCGTTGGATATAGAACAAGTGAAGGGAGGCGGGGCGGACGGAGATGCGGGGAGGAAACATGAGAAAAGAGAAGAATCGGCAAGCTGGGGAATGTGGGACGGCGAAAAAAATTGCGAGAGACAGCGGAGTGAGTCGATGTCAGAGCGGAGGGAACATTGGGAGGAAGGCAGACAGAGGTGATCTGGGGGGAAGAAAATGAGTGATACCAAGGTTGGTAGGGGAGTGAAGGAGGGAGAAACTCAAACAGAAAAGAAAAGAAGAGGGAAGCAGCGATAAACAAGAGATGATGTGACAGGAAGAGTGAAAGTGGAACTCGGGGAAGATAGAAAGAGAGGAAATGTGGAAAGAGATTAGGACGGCTACTCGGCTACTCCACATGAATCCTAATAAAGCCATTTCTTCCACATGTGAACGAACAAACACATGCTGACACCGAGGCTGGTCGAGTGTTGCGCGTCTCCGCATGGCTTCCTCTCTGCATGTAATGGGTAAATGGGTTTATACAGTATTGTAATTGGCCACTACAGAATCCATCTACTTAACTGCTGGAGGTTCAACTTGTGGCCTTAAGTATGCACTTCATCACTCCACACTTTATGTAACGCAGATCCATTCCTGTTGTCGCTCTGATTCGAACAAATGCCCCTCGCTTTGGCATTCAGAAAGGTCACAAGCTGTTGATATAAAGATGTGTCGGCCGTCTGAGCGAGGACCGACAGTTCATCTGAAGCACAGGTGTCAATCCCCAAATCGGGCTCTAATGTTCCTGCTGCGAGCATTGTTTCAAGTCTTATCTTCAAACTTGTTGCTGCCTGTCAAAGGTGTTGCCTCAGAGGAACAAAGAAATCATATCTTCAGACGGCGCTGACACCACACCTCCGGCACTGATGGATCACATAGCCATGGGTTTAAAATGACAACAAGGCCCGGCAACGATATATTTGATGGAACTTGAGACAAAATGGAGTCAAATGAACGGAAAGTCCAAAACTTTAAGTTTCCTGTAAAAGAGGAAGAGTCGGTGCAGAGGAAAGAATGATGAGAAAAAATCTAGCAAAAATGGTAATTGTGCCAAATCTTTGGACTTTTGTGTGCCCATATGAAAACACACGCTTTTTAAACATCTCAGATAATGCAGGGTACTTTCTGGACCAGAGTTTTTATTACATTACATTAGAAAAAACAAGAAGAAAAGCTTGAATAAAATTTTTTGGAGCAAGAAAAAATTAGCACAGTTCACAAAATGTTTCCTTATGTCCAACAAATCACAAAAAAGTTGAATAAAGACAGTTAAAAATAAATAAGTAGCCACAGTGTACACACAAGCACTACAACGGCCAACACCATTAAATTACCACACACACCATTTCATTCTGAAAGTACTTTATCATCACCTTATGTCATGTAATTGGGCACACATTTAAAATCTAGTTTTAAAATGTAAATATTATCATTACACAGTGTATATTTTATAATATTTTTAATAAAATATTGCTCTTTTTTTCCTCTGTGTATCCCAACCAGTGGTCTGTAGGTGGAATATGCTGTACTGTGGTGTAGATCTGTTCTCCACTCTGTAGTGTGCTCTTAAAGGGTATTTGGAAGTGATGGTGCACCCACTGCATTAAAAGCAGGAGGCACAAGGGCCAATAGGCTACATTTTACATCTCCTAGCCTTCCATCTGAGCCTCTCCATGTGGCGTTTGCATTACCTCGCCTTGTCTGTGTGGGTTTCCTCCCTCAGTCCAAAGACTGTCAGATGAGGTCAAACGCTAAATTGATCGAAGGTGTGAACGTGGGTGTGAATGGTTGTCTGTCTGTACGTGTTAGCCCTGCGATGGACCGGCGACCTGTTCAGGATGTACTTTACCTCTTCCCCAGTGTGTGCTGGGAGAGGGTCCAGCTTCATGTGACCCTGAACAGGATAAGCGGTTTAGAAGATACATGGATGGATGGTTAATTTGGATGTGTGAGACGGCCTCAGAATAACTTGTTTATTCTGAACAGTTTGTGCAAGAATTTTGGAACGAGAAGTGCCTTACCCTTCAAAATAACAACTGCAGAGTCATTATAAACACTGATAATAATTTTAAATAACAGTTAGACTTAATATATTGATAATATACAATCAAAACTTGGCAGTCCTGCGAGTAAAAGAGCCTTTTGTCATGATCAGCTCAGATATAAGCAGTGACTTTACCCAAACTAATTCTGACTGGACTTTACCGAACTTGTTCTTCTCTTTGAACAAACAATAAATTAATAAATAAATCATCTGTCTTTCTAATTGATTTACCTGCTACACTGTTATTCATCTCAGTCCATTAATATTTGCAGAGTTGAATTTGTTAAATAATGGCTCTATTTAAAGACGTGACTGTTGAAAAGCAGCCAGCTGCAAACACAGAAGCAGCAGGGCTTCAAACGGAATAATCACATCAAAGTAATTTCAAATTCCAACTTGTGTCATCTTAGTGAAAGGCAAATACTGACTGTAAAGCATTAGGAACGACTAAGAATAGTAAACTAATGCAGAAATACCTGCTGTGTAATGAATGCAGGAAGTTACCGTATCAATCACATATATTTCTACACAATTTTTCTTATTAAAAAAAAGAAGTTATGAGAAACTACAGCTTGACATTTCCTCCACTTATGTTGCCAGAATGCTGCACTGTATTTTCCAGCAGCCCATTAGCTGAATCTGTTGCATGCCCCTGCTTTCCAGCTGTGACAAGGGATATTGAATTCACACAGAAAATTTGGGGGGTATGCAGAAACAATAATGAGTGTAAGGGACACCCCGGAGAGCCAGACTGTGACACATAGCAGAGCACTGAAAAACATTATATTATACTGATACACAGTCCATGATGCAAACCACCTGTTCATCATCTCCAATGAACCTGTGAAACTTGACAAGTGACTCCTGATGGGTGCAAGGTAGCAAAAATGTGTTGACCCATGTATAGTACTTCAGCACATATACTGTAATTTTTATTATTTCCATGTTGAAAGAGTTCATCATTTTGCAGCAGAAAGTTTAAAAAACTGCTTAAATTATTATGTAGCCTACTGTTAAGGGTTTTAGGTAGACCCCTACAAGCTAACTGCTACAAATTGGCAGAGAAGTGTTAACTTACACTTTCTACAATTAAAAATGTTGCTGTTTATGTTGGTGATCAAGGGAGACCAAACTTATCATGCTTACAGTAAAAAAAAATCATGTCAAAGTCATTTCGAAATGTATTAGCTTAGCAGAAGAGCTAATAGTGACACCCTTTTAGCCTCCAAAAAACTGCAGATGTGAAGCATTAAGCATATTTGACAGACTGGTGAGTCAGCTCGCAAGATATCAGTTAAAAAAATTTTGATTGTCATTTTGGACTCTTATCTTTCATTATTATTTGATGTCATGACTGACAAGTGTCATATCCATGGATGGAAGTTTTGGAGGCACTTCGCACACAGTCAGAATTTTACTTGATTTTTACATAAGACAAGACAAGCCTTTTATTGAACCCTGTTCTGTTGAGGTAAACAGCTGCATCACAAGAAAGTTATGTTACTCTTTTGATATACTTTCTGAAACTTTTGTCATGTTAGCAAACAAGCTAACCATCTTGCTGATAACAGTCACAAAGCTGACAAACATGTTCCCAGCTGGCTAGCTTTTTGGATGTTAACTTACCAGCTACTACAGTGTTAGTTAACCAAAAGGGAAAACAGCAGGTTGTTATGTTTGCACGCTGTTTAGTAAAAGCCTACTAAAACTTTATGCGATTGGCCGTGACAGCCTACAACGACGACTTCTTGGCATCCCAACCTCCAACCTCACAGACAGCCTACAGACTGGTCACGGTGCACTTAGCCACAACATGAAAATAAAGTTGTACAGTATCCACAAAGAGCTGGTCCTCTGTCACCCAAAAAAGAAGGAAAAATCTGAATGGCATCATGGTTGCAACATTCTTACAATATGTACCTCAGATTTATGAACTTGTCAGGGGTCTGTTGTATTCATTTCTCTTCCTAACCCCCTTTCTTTAGCTGATTAATCTTTCCCTTTGTACTCACGTTGGGCTAGTTTCGGAAAGTTATTTTTCCCCCTCCTTGATGGCAGCCGTGAGGAATATGGTTTGATATCGCCATGCTTGTCAATCAGATAGTCAGAAAGGTGTGTGTCTGCGTGCATGTGCTTAGAAGTGTGACAGATTAAATAGACGTGAGTTTGCTGTGGAGACAGCCATTGTGTACGTGTGTGCACGCCGTGTGGATTGGTGTGTGTGTGTGCATCAGGTGGTGGCATGCAGCAGAAGGGAGGAGGGTGAAGCTTACAGCATTTGTGACAGATGAAGTTGAAGAGTGGAAAGAAGGGGATGTGTTTGCTTGGGGAGATGCTACACTTCCCTGGGTGGGTGGGACCAAGGGGAGTGTGTGGGTAGTCATGACAGATGATTTTAATTCACTTAGGTACCCGTGCATGGTGGCAGTGTCACACACATCGACAAAACTTGACATAATAACAGCAAGGGCGCTACAGATTCAGTCAATTCAGCTGTTTTACTGTATATCTTTACTTTTTTCCTTTAAGTGTGTTTCTTTGTTTGTCGAAGCAGAACAAATAGTAGAATTTTGTACAGTGGAGAAGTTATACTTTGGTGGCCAGATGGTCTAAATACTTTTATGGATTGATGCTTTTGCTGTACTGTGCACTTATATTCACAATAAATTTAAAGTGTATTTGCAGCCTGTAGTTTGTGCAACAAAATGTAGAAAAGGAAAATGGTGATTTTTGTTAATATTGTTGTCGTGATAAAAATAAATTGCAAAATAACGTCCAAAATGTAAGAGTGCTCAAATATTTTGGCCATTTTCATTGTTTAAGCAAGTATTTTCCTCAAATGGCTTAGCTTCCTTTTTGTTTGCAGCTTTGAACTTACATTTTTTCAAATATAATAAAAATAATAATAGAAAATCGTATTTTTCTCTTTATGCATTATTTGTGTGTGTGCGTGTGTTTATTTAACCTCATTAAAATCCAATATGTGGAAAGTTATTAAATGGAAACCTTCCTTTGCTACAAACCAAGCTTGCATATTTGATGATAGTGGAAAATACATTTATTATAATCACTATAAGGCACGTTTATTGCCACACATTGGGCCATATTTCATATTTTTAATGTTAAATGGGCAACACATTAACACATATTTATTCATTTTGTTTGCCAAAATGCTATTAACAAACAAAGAAAGTGTGACGTTTCTTACATTTGGGATCAGTTCGCCGCCAGAGAAGTCAGACTTTCTATTAGACCCATTATGAACAAAGCTTCAATAACAGAAATGCAAATAGACTCAGTTGGGATTGAAGAGGAGAAGTGCAGCATACAAATTACTGTGAACACCAACTACCTACAAAAAGCATGATGAAAAGCTATTACAATAGTCATTTTTACATGGGGTGGGGGTTCTGAGAGCGCAAACAAAAGTCGTGTATAATTTTTTGTAGATGACCTCTGAAACATGTCATCATCACCAACACCATCAACAACATAATCCCCTTCATCATCATCACCATTATTACCTTATTACCATCACCATGCTTTAAATAAAAAAAGAAAAAGTAATGAAATATTAAGCTGTTAAAACAATGAAAGTTTTAAGCTAAAAAGGCACATTTTTGACCCACAGGGCAAATGATCTCTGCAAGAACCATTTGTACTAAGTTTCTAATTTTTACTCAATGCATATCGCACCTTGTTAAATCACAGAATTTTTTTTAACTTTTCTGTTTGGTCATGCATAACCTTATTTCAAAAAAGTGACTTAAAATGATCTAATTTAGATTTTTATTTTGATATATCCCCCAAAATCTCCCTGGCGATACTGTGGATCATATCTGTTTGTAAATGTTTGCTTCATAAAGCTCTGCATTTTTTTGTCAAACCTTAAATCACCTTTACACACACACACACACAACCTCATATAATCTGGTATTTACTAGGTTGACTTGTTTATTTTAGCTTGATAAAAGTTAACTCATCCATCTGACGCAGAGCTACTAAAAGTTTCGGGGTCTTGTGTTAAGCCGACAAAGGCTGTAAACTTATTTGCTACCAGCAAAAAAAAAAAAAAGTCTCACCGTCAAACACGAATAAATTACAGCAAACTCAAATGACTAAAGCCGAGTTTGAGAATGTACATTCTGTCCTGCCTTTCAAGATGACAGTGAGAGCTGAAAATGCGCACCTCTGAGTCTGAAAGCAGGTAATTTGCATTCGAAAAATGACAGCAACATCGTCTACAAGTGCTCATTAGGAACAAGGCGAATATTGGGCTGTGACATTGCCGAGATCTGTTCTGTGTAATTTGACACTTCACAGGTGTGAACAAAGTGGCTTTGCATTTGTTTTAGCGATGTATATAACCAGTCTTCTTACAACTTAAACCCAAAATAAAATCGAGCCGTAAAAGACGCTTTTATATGGTTTCTAAAGATTAAAAGGGTTCGCGGAGAGATGCAATCACCCCTGTATCATCCACAAAAAAATACAACTGAGTGTATTTTCCACATTTATTCAGCATTATTTGCCTCAGATCTCGTCTTCCAGACTTTGTCTTGGATGTTGCACACACCACACTGTATCATCTGGCTGAAACCGTGCTCTGGTCGACGCCCACCGCCTCAGCAGCACCTCGATCTCAATCACTAACGAGAGGCCTTTCACCCGGGGTGCAACTGCGCATCCCTTCATTCATCCTAATGAACCAGGATACAAACACACTCTGGCTTGAAATGAAGCAAAAAAAAAAAACGAAAAAAAAAAACTACTCAGCGGTCCATTTGGGAGCCTCTATGGGGGGGGGGGGGGGGGGGGGGGGGGGGGGGGGGGGGGGGGGGGGGGGGGGGGGGGG
>JAQNCA010000020.1:5519655-5530024 GCA_029783725.1 Acanthurus tractus | reverse complement strand
GAGGTTATCGTAGCCGTCAAGGGGAAGAGCTGTGCGTTTGATCTGACCCCTCAAATTCAATTACTGCCCAATCAGATCCCCCCCCTGAGATTGACCCCCCGAGCCAGTCGAAGTGGTCTTGTCTAATTTGGAAAATAGAGGCATGGATCCAGTTATGTGTTCAGAAAGAGAAGTCTAGGAAGTCTTGAAGGGGGTGTTTGAGATGATTATCTAATCTTAGGGTAAGGAGGAGAGATAAAGGGCAGCACAGAGGAAAGAGCGAGGCCGACAGCAAGAGCGAATCGAGAACGACAAGTGACAAATCTCTTGATTCCACAAACTAACACGCATTCCATCTAGCTGCCCCGCTGTTTTTAAAACACATGCCGTCTAATTCTCAATCCAGATTCATTAACTGCTTATGTAGCCAGCAGGTCGCCTCAGATCAGAGCTTCTTTTTTTTAAGAGATTCTCAGAGATGTGTGGGAGCAAGTATCTAGCACGGCCTCTGTGGTTTAATTTCCCTGAGTGGAAAGAAAGAATAAACTGTGCATTTACTCCAGAAGTGCTGCAGGATGCAGACGGATCAATTTTGTTATTTGTTTGAGCAATGTTGTCAGAGGAAAATACAAAAAAAAAAAAAGAAAAAAGAAAGTTGCCTCACCTCCACCGTGCCATGACGTGGCGTGATAGAAAAGATAGCCTTGGCGTAATCATTCTCTGATGCCCCGTTTCTGGCTGTTTAACTTCATACTTCCCATGAATTTCCTGTTTTTGAAATGGTTGTTTTGCTTGAGGAACTTAACATTTTGACAGCGAGCTGTTATGTGGACATCCGCTTGACTGTCACCAGTCGTCCATGAATTATTCAAAAAAACACTCCAAATATCACGCAGTATCATTCTAGCAAACAGAAGAGAGAGATATTCATATTTTTCATTTGACTCCTGACCTTTTCACAGGCCTGTTTCTCATTCATTCCCATTGCATCAGTATAAACCAATAAAATCTGACGGACAAAGCCTTGATCAAATAGCAGCACCAGGGAGGCAACAGGAAAAGGAAAACTAGAGATGAGACTGTCTCGCAGTGGCAAGCACTTGGCAAGTAAAAATAGCTGTAATAGCCTCAGGTATGTTAACTGCCTGAAACTCCCCAAACTGATTTTAGGTACAGCAGCAAGTGTAGGTGTGAAAATGGCCCCCAGAGTCGTTAGGCCGCTTCAAGAGAGGCTGCTGAGAGGATGCAGTGAGAAATAATATTAAAATGCTTGATAGTTAAACCAAATATTCTCACCTCTCAGCAACAGTTTGGGCGATTTTGTGAGCTTTTTATTGTGATATCCGAAGAGATTACAAATGAGCTTTAATGGACTCTTAAATTGAATTCTTAAACAGCAAATGAAAATACAACAAAGGTGAATGGTACTTTAACTCAAAGCCGCTATAATTACATGAATTATAGATGAACCAGAGGTGTATCATAGAAAAGTGCCATATTCGTCCGAGAATCTAGTCATTTTTTGCTGTTTTTTCCCCATGCATTTCCTGAATACTCGAACCCAGCATGCTTTAGAATTTTTCATTAACATAATAAGTAAAACACAATGCCACTCGAGGGCAGAACGGAATGGATGACACCTTTCTACTAATTAATTGCTACTGTTATGCTGACCATCTTGAACCCCTCGCAGCACGTTTCAAGTATTTGTTTTCCAAAGCACTCCATGATTTTTTAAAATTGAAGTAGAAATGATATTGTGTTACAGAAATGAACAGGCTGGACGCTAATGGACTGTCCCCTTGTGAAAAAATACAATTATGAGTGTCTATAAAAGTGCATGTGTTGGGAAAAAAAATTTGTGTCCACGCAAGCAGTGGAAAATATGTATTTTTATCCCTCACGTGTATAAAAAACATACATGCAATCTTTTGCAGACTTTTGCAGTCTTTCATTTTTAGATTTTCTGCAAAAGTGTACACCCAACTTTGTGCTGTATTCTAGAAACCGTAGCCCACCTGGGGGGTGGTCATCCACTCAGTATTGTCTGGCTGGAGGCATGGGGGCTCTGCCAGGCCTGAGCTCCTGCAGGGGATCAGTATGTGTGAGGGCTTGCATGATGAGAGCAGCGGGAAACCGCGATTTTTCTCAACCCATCATAATCCTTTCACACTGTGCCCCCGCATGCATTTGTGCGTGGGTGGGAGTCAGTGACTGAGTGAGAGAGTGAATGAATGAAAGGCTGTTTAATGGCTGTGTACACCACTGTGTTGAAATGTTACCAAGTCAACTGCGAAACCAAATTTCTAGCAGCCACATACCCTGACGATAATCCCATATGCCATGGAGCAAGTTGAAAATGTGAGATTGCTTCAAAACTCTCATCAGACAGGACTGAGCCGGGCTGTTTAGGCATATCCCATTTCCCATGATAAGAAGCAAGAATAATTCTTGTGAATTCTCGCACTGATGTCACCAAACAAAGAGAGAGAAAGAAACTGAGGCAGACACAAGGGCATAAATACTCAAGTTTGGACTGAATTCCTCTCTTTTTATTGTTTCTCCCGCCTCTTTAAAAGTCAGAGGATGCAGTTTGACAATAATTAGCCAAAAATTATTAGGGAACTTAAAGCCAATCAGGTGTTGAAATACATGAACAACCTTTGCTAAGTCCCTTCTTATTTAAGCACTATTGCTACTGTTCACTGTGGAATGATTATCTAATTGTATCTGTGAAAATGAATATATTTCACCCAAAATGCTTTGCAGTACCACAATTTTGTTAACCACTGGTGCAAGTGGGAAATAAACCCCTAACCCTGGCAGTGTTACGACCCATTCCACCAGCTGTGATAAACAACAGTCTCGCAGTCCAGACATGTCTTGCAGCTTGATCACACAGTGGAACAAACAGGGCTCTTTTCACTGATAGCAGGCAGCTAATACTATAAGTAGGCAGTCCAGCCATGCACTTAATGAAAACATACATGTTTTTTTTGTCTGAGAGGATGATGCTTTTGATCATCGGTCCTGATCTATAATTTAAATCTCCACATGGGGAGACATATTAAGTGTAATCTGAATATCTCAAATATCTAAATGCAATTTAGTGAAAAAAGGACCTCAGACGCCAGCTATATGAACATTGTTTTACTGCCAACAAATGTCAGCAGCACAGATTTGACACAGTATTTTTACCTAGTAGTCCCATTAAAGGGCAACAGTTTCATTGTTTTGGGAAATAGGCTCATTTGCTTAATTGCCCTAGCTAAGCATAAAGGCTAGTAGCACGGATAAACAGCTAGCATGGCTGTGTCTGAGAAAACAGAACCAACTGGTTGCCCATTTCCAACAGGAAGTCATTGGCACATTGAACTGTAAAACTGTGACTTTCTTCCTTGCACTTTAGTTTTGAACAGATGAAACACGAGAAGATATTACACGTCTATTAGTTAAACTTAGAGAGACTTGCCAGATTTTGTTACCTGTGGAGCCACGCAAGGTTACTAGCTGTTAGCTTTAGACGCTTATATTTAAATAAAGGAGTGGTATCGATTTTCAAATCTAATTTCAAGAAAACTAAAAAGATAAAATATCTAAAATGTCAAACACTTGCTTTAAGATTGGCTAACATTAAAGAACAACTCTGACAAAGATTTCAGACAAGCTCAGTTCATCAAAAGTAAACTTAAATTTTGCGACACCCATTCACATTTTATTGAGTTTTAAACTTTTTTCTTTGTAGCTGTGCTGTGGATTGAGTCATGGGCCATATCCGGACAAATAACTTGTTGTGTGATAACAACAAAACCGTGTTATAAAATGTGTCTATGAAATGTAACTGGATCACACTGCTTGCATGCCAAATTCCCATTTCTTTCCCCACAGGATTCATTACCGACCTCAGGGCAGTCCAGAACCAGCGGGTCAGCACGGAGCTGCTTTATACCCCTCAGAGAAAAGGGCTCTACCTTGTAAAAGCTTTATGCTGTAGCACTGGCAGACATTTGGCATTTTCATTTATTGCCGACTTGGGTTAATTAAACTCAACCCAACCACCATTTGAATTAAACAAAGGTAAATAAAGACACAACAATCCTCCGCAGAAGAGAGAGAGAGTCAGGGTGGAGGAAATGAGCGAGAACCCTAATAGCCTGAAGTAAAGGAGCTGTGACACATACATGTAAACACAAATGTATAAGCACACACCAGAGTAATCCTTTCCAACAGCCAAGCAAACAAATGATGGAGACATCGACAAGAGGCAGGGAGACTAAGGATGACAAACTATAAGCAAAGTCATTAGTTTAGCAATTAGATTGCCTGTCACATGCCAAATATTCAATTCTCAAGTGTCAGCCAATCCTGCACAGGCACACGACAATAAAATGAAATATTTGTTTGTCTTACTGGACTCTGTTTTCCCAGTCAATCCTGTTAATGGCCTTTGAGCAAGTGACGTGCAGGCAAACAAACCCTCCCCTAACCCCACCTCTGTGCGAGTGCTCGGCCGTAAAAATTGATCATAATGACTCCTGGCTTGCGCTGGGGCTGTTTGTATGAACCTGGGATTTACAGTAATTACCTGGCCATTAGAATGATCAAGATTGTTTTCTTTAATTTTTCTATGTGCTAATTTATAGAGTTTTCAAATCTGTAATTCAGTTCAGAAGGAGATCATCATCTAGACTGGATTTTGGGGGCTCAGCTGGCAAATCTGACCCCTTGCTCTAATTCATTTCAGCTGCACTGGGTTAGTTTTGTCAACTAGAGGACCAAAGCAACACTGAAATTTTATTAACAGGCTTGATATTGACTAATCAAGTGCTTATGGGTAACATAGCAAATATGTTAGCAAATAATTTGCTACCTAATTGCTATGTAGCTAACAGGCTGTGTTGCTAGCTATGATGCTGATATTCTTGATTCTACTTGAAGTTGTCTCTGCAAATAAATGTAAAAATGGTGATGAAATTTCATGAGAAAATGTGATTTTCATGTAACAGTCAGTTCTGTGACTGTCACTTTCACACTAATCATGTCAGTCCAGCAGATTAATGAATGATTTGTCAGTTTATAAAACATTTTAGTCCGAGGACCAACCCTTGAGGAACTCTAAGTAACAACAGTTATTTAGACTTGTTACCATTTAATACAACACATTGTTTCCAGTTGGGAAAATATGAACTAGAGCAAAATAAATGAAAACCAACAAAATAAACAATAACAATGTTTTCTAGGGTAACACAGACGGATCCAGTCGCTGTATTAAAGGGAAAATATTCCAATTTTCTACCTGCCTTTGAATTATTAAAATGTGGGTAGTAAGTGGAAAAGAGCAATATTAAACTTACCTCCATTGCCCCTGCACACAGAGCTGCTCGCTCATTTGACTTTTGCTGGCTCTAGGGCTCTGTTTAAATTACAGCTTGTATTTTGACTTCTTTGTACGCCCACCTCCATGAACACAAACAGTATAAAAGTAAGTAAGTGTGTGGTCAAGTCGTCAATTTTAGTTGTATAGTACCAAATCACGATAATAAGTTATTGAAAACATTTTACATAAAAAAACAGATCTACACCACACTTTATAATTTACCAGGCCCAAACAACTTAGAGCAATTCCCACATGAGCAAGCACAAGGTAGCTGTGGGAGAGAAAAACTTCATTTTAACAGGCAGAAAAATCCAAAAAGACTCCGACTCAGAGGTGGGCGGCCATCTGATGCCACAACAAAACAACCAACACTGTGACAGTAAATGTGAATAGTAAGTGACAGCACAGAATGATAAGGAAAAAGTATTTGCGACTTACTAATGCATAGACACTCCAGTTTTAGGAGTAGACCATCTTTCCAGCAATGAAACACTCCTTTAAAATCAAGAAATATTGCTACTATCAAACAGCCATTATCATAATGAATACAGAAAACATATATTTAGTTCATTTAACAAGAGCAATACCAGTGGAGTGGTGATCCAAGATTAAACTTCATTTGAAAATTTGTTCTCCTTGGCAAACTTTTTACAATTGATTTTAAATTAGATGGAAATAAGACTGGATCAAATACAAAGCCTATGGCATAAATACAGACACACGAACACACGCACACATGCACGCACGTCTGTAGCTCTGTAATTACTGAGATCAAGAGAGCGCCTTCCTTATGGCGTTTTAAAAGAAATATGAGAGCAATAAATGTATAATCGTTTTGTTTAAATTATCAGAGAGTTTCCAGATATTGTTTACACGGTCGGGCATGCCGTCACTCACATGCTAAAACAGGAAAAAGCCTCCTCTGTGACGGGCGCACAGTATACGCCACGACGCGTGACATAACAGTCTACCAAGTCTTGGCTCAACAACACAGTAAAACCAACTCAGTGTTATTTGTGCTGCCTGCCACTTGTCGTTCTTTCACTCTCATTTACTCGCCTCGCTGTGTTTTTTTTCCTAACAACAAGCACAAAACATTGTCACTGGACCATCACTGACTCGGCTCAAATGACTTCTGAAATTGCTTTGTTTCCCCTCCCGTGCGCACACATGTCACAGATGTTGTTTGGCTGAGAGTGGCTGCATGCCAAAATCAAGCGTGACGTGCCATTAGCAATTGAGCTGACTGTGCATGGTTTAGTCTTTCTTCCATTATTCATTTTTGTTGGAGGGCACAGAGTAATGCAGACTGAGAAGTGTTTTGTTGTAGCAGGGCGCATTCGCCCTGTTATGAACAGAGCATGATTCACTGTAGTGATGACTCATCTATAGCAAGTGTTATTGAATTTGATGCAAACAAAAAGGAGCCTTCAGGCCTGTAATAATTTGGTGGGATGTTTCTCTGTATATTTTGTGTGATTGTGTGTAAAAAAATATGAGAAAAATAATTATGTAGAGGAGCATACAAGCCATTAGGGTATGAATTATTAGTCTGGTCACAAAAAAATAAATAAAAAACCCCCCAGAAAATCATTTAGGTTTTTGCAAACCAAGGATAAGTACAATTTGCATCTTTTTTGAACACTTCTTGTCACACAGCAACAGTACATTTAACACGACTTGATTATTTGTTTCTGTATATAAATTGGATTTTCTCACCAGGATAGAAGGAATAATAGAGGCTTGACACCTAAACAAGAAGGCTGCAAGCAGCAAGACCTCGTCAAGGTCAACAGTTTCAACCAGTGGAGTGTAGAATAGTGAAAATCTATACTCCAGTATCAGTACAATTCCATTTCATTCCATTAAAAAAGACTCAAGTTAAGGTGAACATCAATATCCGAGAAACTTACTTCATTAAAAGTTAAAAAGTACCGAGTTAAAGAGTGACACAAAGTAGCTACTATAATTTAACAGATTTTTTTATTATCATTATTAATTCATAATTTTGAAATTTAAAAATCCAACAGACGACTGAAGCTACAGATTAATGTCACACCTAGAAAGCTAACGCTAGCTGGCTAACTTCATATTCACCCACCTATTTGCATCCCTCTTGGTTGTTCTTGTAAAGGGTTAGAGGAGGAGTCTTAAAGATAAAGATCTTAGTCTTTTTTATGAGGCACTGCAGCTTTTAATCAGGTAGCTGTTGCCTTTTTAATATTTTTTGTTTGTCTTTGTCATTACTGCATCGTAGTCGACTGCCATGTTGCACTTTACTGCTACATGCAGCTGCAACTTGGCGTTTGCAGCATACAATGCTGCCCGTGCACTTACTCCCTGTTTTTACAGTAGATTTATTGTACTGAAGGTATTTGGCAAACAAAGGAGTAGAGAGTAGATTACTGATCCAAAAAATATACTCAAGTGAGAGAGGAAGTACAGTTTTGAAAAAGAAATACAGTAAGCACTCATGCCTAGAAACACCTACTGTTACTGTTTGAGTCACCATCAAACTCTGGTTTCAGCTGGGTGAGTTTTACAGCCTATCAGGCTGTTTTAGAGCCATGCAAACCGAGTGTTTTCAAGGAGATGTTGGGATATTTAGCTGCAGTTCCTGGTGACAAATCCAGAAATTTTCAGCCAAATCATGATCTTTTCTATGAACTAACCAAGTGGCTTTTGTGCCCAAACCTAACCAGACCTGAACCACAAAGTTTGAACGTAAATAACATCCTAAAACTTTGCGGTTGGGCTGCCAACAGTAATTCCTGACAATTGGTTTTGGATTGCAGTAACCAATCTAACCTGCCACATTAATTCTTCCCTTGAAATAATTTAGGTGAATATCTTCGAGATGACAGATTAATTTTCTAGAATTAATTGCTAAGTCCCTCTCTGTGTTGTTTGGAGGAGATTTGGTGCAGTAAAAGAAAAAAAAAAAAAACCCAGAAAGCTTGTTGTCTCTGTTTCCCCCCAAGTTGCTCTGAGGTCAACTTCAGATTAACTAACGTGATGTATCCCCGCTGCCACCATGCATTACCGCTCACATTGTTCTCCAGCTGGACTCGCCAGGCAGGAATTGTTTTCAATTACACCCTCAACTTTTCTTTTTAATTAAATGTACAGGCAGATTAATTACAGGACAGCTTAAATGATGAAAAAATTAGAGGTGTCCTGATACATTGTGTTTGGTGAGGATCTGCCTGCCTCCTCTTCGTCCCCCCCCCCCACCCCCACCCCCTCCCACCAGCCCTTAAGCTTGTCACGCCCGCTGTTCAATAAGCAATCTGGTGGGGAGGCGTACAAACGAGTGGAGTCGTGCAGGGCAGTTTGTTTCTGTTTGCCAGACAGGTTCGATTCTTTGAGAGACACGGCCCACAAAACCAGACACCCACGGCCGGAGGCTGGGTAAAAACTAATTATGGTGGTGTTAAAAGGCAAGCTCAATGAGGCACAGAAAAGACAGCCAGATTCTCAGCACCTCTTGACTTAAGCTCTGCAAGCCAACAGTGGGAGTTGGTGAGACTAAACAATGCTGTTTATGCTTCGGTTTGAAGAACCTCACTCCCAAATTAACAATCTGGCATGCTGGGAGGACGGAGTCATCTGTAATTTAAGGAAAACTTGAACAACACCATTTCCTCAGAATGGAAACAAAGCAATCTGGAAGAAGAGTTTTTCCGTGATTCCCGTTGCTTTTAAATGCAGCATCAGTAAGGGAAAGGGGGGTGGGGGTGGGGGGTGGGGGCTCATAAATGCATCTTATAATCAATTTGAATTTTCTTTTTCATGCATGAAGGGGAAAAAAAACAAAAGAGGAATGACGGTGCAAGAATCATCACGGCTCTTTTCATTTCACATTCTCAGATGTCTGCGGTGAGACCAAAGTAGACAGATATCCATCACACACACACGCGCACGCGCACACACACCCACACACACACACACACACACACACACACACACATACACCCTCCACACAGATGATCATTGTGATAGAGCTGGGCTATATCTGGAACACACCAGAGGGCCTTTAAAAATGGAGAACAACGGATATGTGCGTATCAAATGAAGGCATTAGGGAGAGAGTCTGAGTGACACAAACATGTTATGAGAGATGAGCAACATCTGGTGCGATGGATCTTATCCTCAATTGCCGGTCATTACTTTGAGTTCCCATGCAGACCCACTGCTCTACTTGCGATACTAATCTTGGCCCTAATTCCCATGTATCCCCTGGCTTAATGGGCTCTTTAGAGTATTAACATTTTTACTTTCCCTACTTGTTTCTAGTATAACTTAACGCTGCTGTTTCTCCTTCACACAGCTGCAGCGCCTGCCCGATTTGTGCAGTGCCTGTTTAGTTCGGAGCACGAGCACTTTCCGATTGTTTGCTTTGTTTAAGTAGCATTACTTGGGGGGGTGGGGGGGGATCTTCGGCGACATCTTGTTTGGATTTAAGCATTAATTCGAAAATGATCAAAACAAGAAAGACAAAAAGAATTGAAGTGAGATTTCGGCTCCGTTGCACTTAAAGTAGTTTCACTTCCATGCAAATAACGAATGTGTGGCCGCTGAGGAGCGTTCGGGGGTGGGGGGGGTGGGGTTGTTGTTCCGCAGGACGTCTGTATGGGGATTTATAAAGTGCATTATTTTGCTCTCCTTTCAAAACTGGCGGAATGTGAGGAAGAAAGGCAGAGAGCAATACAAGTGGGGGGGGGGGGGGAGAATAGAGAGGTGGTTGAAAGTGCCTCTGACAAAATGAGCGCGGCCCCCTGAACTAAACCCAGGGGATTGAAAGTGGATTGAATGCATCTCACCATATATAGACAGCCGCTGGCACGGCGGGGACAGCCACCGGGGGGGTGGTGGTGGTGGTGGTGGTGGTGGTGGTGGTGGTGGTGGTGGGGGGAGTCGGAGTGAGTCAACGATTGGGGCAAGATGAAGAAAAGGAGCACCGGGGAGGGAGAAAAAGAGCAGTGGTGTGTTACCGGCTGACCACTGGAGCTT
>JAQNCA010000020.1:5483216-5495075 GCA_029783725.1 Acanthurus tractus | reverse complement strand
TTTTCAGAGGTGTGCTCTTCCGATCTGCCGAACATCACGGTGTGGTCTTTGTTATGGCATCATGTGCTTTCCCTGGCATCACCATGGACCAATCATCCAGTTGTGTGTGAGATCGATGCCACCCCCCCCCCCCCCGACACACACACACACACGCACGCAACGATGGCGGTAATGATTTCCAGTGATGATTTTTTGAGCCTTGATCATTATGATTCGTGATAGTAAACAAATCACCTACATGCTCAGTTTCACACTGCATCTGGTTATTCGAAAAGGCCTTGAGACACTGAGTGATTATTGTTTGATCCGCTGGATTCAAAGAGGTTGATGAATATGAGGCTGTCGAGAAAGATCCATGTGCTGAATTTAAATCTTTGGATGCTTTAATATTTATTTCATTCATTCATTTTTTTTTTTTGCCTTTAGGGTTATTAGACTGAAATTTCCAATAAGTGTAGTCGTAAAAAGTAGTATTTTTGACATATAAACACTGAGAATTACTGGAGCTGAAAACTATTACAAAACTGAACACAAGCCTATGGACACAAAGTCATCTAAAACAACAGGTTTTACTTTTATTTGTATATTTTTTTACTCAAATAAAATGCATTGTTCGCTGTTATAACCTACCTCTCTCTGTTTTAACCTACTGTTAACCCTTTACAGATCAAGTTCTTTTTTTAACAAACTTGAGCTTAAAAGTATGTGTATACTGAGTAAGAATAACTGCACTTCAGTCTGAGTAAAATATCTCAAAGATAGTGCATTAATATGGTTTAAGTTGACCGGTATTTGTATGTTGCCTGTATTTTTAAACTTATTCTTCATTATGTTAAGTGAATGTTCATGATTTTGAGGAAGGTCTGTGCTAGTACAGCCCATTTTCCTGGGCGGAGTTTTCTATCATTCATTTGTTATGATTGAAACAGCCATATCACATTTCTATACACCTACAGCTTTTGAGTTATATTTAAAAATGTTAACTCAGTCTATAAATAACTAAAACTTTTTTGTCTTGCAAAGTTCTTTTTTGCTAGAAAACAATCAACTCAACATGTCTAAACTGCAAATCCTACACGTACAACACGATATCATTTACCCTCTTTATTTGCTGTGCTCCCATTTCAGCCTTTTAAAAGGGTTTGATTTTAATTTGACGATAGAGGGCGCTAGTAAGCAAGGATAAAGCCAGTGCTGGAATTTAGACAGCCGTCTGAGAAAGATGCAGCTGCTGAGACTGGCTGCCTCTTTTCCTCTCCCTCCCCCTCCCATCCCTCTCCTCCCTCTATCCCACTCCGTCCCCTCACTCCTTCACTCACTCATTACACTCATTCACTGTATAATTTCATACACAGCGCCGCACTGTAGCCACATTAAAAAAAAAAAAGAGTGGAAATACACAATTTCAAATTAAAGGACGGTGTCCACATGCATGCACATTTAAGCATGAAACCCACAGTTTCTTCGTCATGTTTGCGCTTGCCACAACGGTGCAAATGCACATACGAGCTGTGATAGATCTAAATATATGCAAGCACCAAAAATGTACACATTTTTTCCTACAGGAGACTGCACCCTTTGAAGGATTAAAGCGTTATTTTGGCTAAAATGACCGCCAGCGTCACGTTAGTGATTGTTTAACATTGTATCCATCACAAGCACTTGGATGACAGCTGTGGTAGGACACACACCGCGCACACTGATCTTACAGGGGGGAGTTGGGTCTGCGCTTGGCCGCGTGAGAAACCCTTGTTCAGACCGTCTGAAGGGCCGCGCGGGAGGAATCACTGTCCTCACTCCTCTTTACGCAAATAAATTCACGGCCACGGTCTCGGATTCCTGGATGCTGAGTGGACTGAACAACAACACAGGCAGGCGGAAAGACACCGAGCCCGCTGCGCCGGAGAGCACTGCCACTGGCGACCACACACGCATTGGTAACCACAGGGAAACCACAGCACTGCGCACCACGGGCAGCCCGGTCCCGTCTCGCCTGTCCTGCAGCGGCTGCGTCGCTCGCTGCCGGACCGAGATCCGGAACTGTTTCATATCATATAATATACAAAAAAAAAAATCAACTTATGTCACCCTAAGAGTGCGTAAAAGTTATGCCTCGTATTAGATTTTTCTTGAAATGTCTTGCGGCAAACCAACATCCCCGCACCACACCGCATAATCTACAAAATCTATTAACGTTGCTCTACAATGTCTATAATAACGTAAAAGACAACATAATCGTATTTTTTCTGCTGGTATCTCGCCGTATCGCTCACAGGAACGTTAAGCATAAATGTGAGGCGTCCGGACTGTGCTGACAAAGTGCCGAGACACGTCTGGAGAAAAAAAAAAAAAAAAAACACTGATGAGAACGATAATATAAAGGCATCTCCCTCCTCTGTCCCCCTTTTTTTCCCCCCGACAAATAGTGTCTGCTGGTGTCTGGACCTGGCGATCAAGACCAAGTCCGACCCTGTTTACGTGCGCTGCTGGGGGAGAGGAAACCATAGGGGGTGGAGAGGGAGTGAGAGGGAGAGAGAGAGGGAGAGAGAGAGAGGGAGAGAGACTGCAATATCATTTGTGAATCCCTCTCACAGTGCTGCAGATAGGGGCTGCCAACACATGCGGCGCGTCTGCAGGTGAGGGAGCAGGCTGAATATGCTGGACACACCGAGGAATTCAACCAACGCTTCCTAAAAAAAAAAAAAACTGCGCCGGATATACCAATTTTTTTCATTTTTCCCTGTTTCATTTACCCTTTTTTTTTGATACAACCTTGATTTTTTTTCTTTTTTTTTGTGTGTGTCGTGGAGTTGGCTCGTTAAAAAGGAAGAGAGAACTACACTGTCTGCTGGGGCTGCAAGTGACTTGGAGGAGGAGGAGAGCAGAGTAGGCAGCCGGACAGGTAATTTGCTTCATATTCGCATCCCTCCAGACGGAAGAGTTGACAGGCTCCGCGCAGTCGATACTCGCGGTATGATGAGTTTGGAAAACTGCGCGGGCATGAAAATGATCCTCTGATAGGCTCTATGTGGACATATCACCGGACAGAGGAATATAGCAGCCTCACCCAAAAAAGGAAATTCTAACCATAAACTGTGAGTAAAAACGGCGGGACATGGACTGAATTTGACTTTCCGGTGATATCATGATCGGACAATAACATTTTTGGCTTTTTACGCGCATGAAATTCAAATATTTGTGGCACCGCCCGGAACGCACGGAGCCTCCTCTGGTGTGTTTTTTTATTGAATCGCGGTGTTTTTTTTTCCAAGCTGAAGCGAGGAAAGAGCAACTAACGTCCAGCGCAAGAGGAGGAAAAGCAGAGAAGAGACGAAAAGCCCGTGCACTTGCTGCTTTTCACTGCAGCGGGAGCGATGTAGGGAAGTCGTCCGGAGGATGAAGTCTCACGCATCCCGCAACAGAGGGCTTTGCTCTTAATGAAAACGCTATTTCGTTCCCACAAACGGACTCTCCTGTAGTGATTAAAATTTTCTTTTTTTGGACATTTCTTTTTTTCAAGTCTTAAGTGGACATTTCTTCAACGGAGAACAATGAGGACTACTGGTGCAGTGGACTGTTTGTACTATTGCATGCTCATCCTGCAGTTTGTGCACCAACCCGCTGCCAAGCAAGTGCTCCGGTACCGTTTGGCTGAGGAGGGACCCGCCGATGTCAGAGTAGGGAACGTAGCCGCGGACCTGGGCATTGTTGCCGGGTCCGGCGAGGTGACATTCACGCTAGAATCCGGCTCAGATTTTTTCAAAATAGACAACATAACAGGTGAGCTCACCACAAACGAGAGGCGCATAGACCGCGAAAAATTACAGCAGTGCCAAATGATATTTGACGAAAATGAGTGCTTTATAGATTTCGAAGTGTCAGTGATTGGACCAGCCCAGAGCTGGGTCGATCTCTTTGAGGGAAAAGTCATCATATTAGACATAAATGATAACACTCCTTCTTTCCCTTCCCCTGTCCTGACACTGTCTGTGGAGGAAAACAGACCTATTGGAACCCTTTATCTGCTGCCCACAGCCACAGACAGAGATTTTGGCAGAAATGGAATTGAGAGATATGAGCTTATCCAGGACAATGGGGAGAACTCGAGGCGCTTGGGCTCCTCTGGGGATTCATACTCGGGGAAGAGGAGATTTGAGGAAGGCGCGAGCAGGAGCAGCGTCTTTGAACTGCAAGTTGCTGACACTACTGATGGAGAGAAGCAGCCTCAACTCATCATTAAAGGGGCCCTTGATAGGGAACAGAGAGACTCCTACGAGCTCACACTGCGTGTTAGGGACGGAGGAGATCCCCCTCGTTCCTCCCAGGCCATTCTTAGGGTGATGATCACCGATGTGAATGACAATAGCCCTCGCTTTGAGAAAAGTGTGTATGAGGCTGACTTACCAGAAAACAGCTCCCCCGGTGCCCCCATACTACAGCTCAAAGCGACGGATGCAGACGTGGGGGTTAATGGTCAAATAGAGTATGTGTTCGGGGCAGCCACAGAGTCAGTGAGGAGGCTGCTGAGGTTGGATGAGAACACAGGGTGGCTGAGTGTGTTGCACCGCATTGACCGTGAAGAAGTGAGCCAACTGAGGTTCACGGTAATGGCCCGTGACCGAGGCCAGCCTCCGAAAATGGACAAGGCCACTGTGGTGTTGAACATCAAGGATGAGAACGACAACGTTCCAGCTATAGAAATACGGAAAATCGGACGCATTTTCTTAAAAGATGGGATAGCCAACGTGGCTGAGGACGTGGTCGTGGACACACCCATTGCCTTAGTTCAAGTGTCAGACCGTGACCAGGGGGAGAATGGCATTGTGACCTGTACGGTGGTAGGGGATGTGCCCTTTCAGCTCAAACCAGCCAGTGAGATGGAGGGTGAGCAGAATAAAAAGAAATACTTCCTCCACACGTCTGCACCGTTGGACTATGAGGCCACACAGGAATACAATGTGGTCATAGTGGCTGTGGACTCTGGAAGCCCCAGTCTGGCAAGTAATAACTCTCTTATCGTCAAAGTGGGTGACACTAATGACAACCCGCCTGTCTTCAGCCAGAATGTTGTAGAGGTGTCATTTCCAGAGAACAATGCCCCCGGCGAGAGGGTGACAACAGTGGTGGCCATTGACGCAGATAGTGGGAAGAACGCTGAAATAGCCTATTCCCTGGACTCATCAGTAAATGGGATTTTCTCTATCGATGCAGACAGTGGAGACATCAGAGTAAACACCATTCTGGACAGAGAGCAAACAGAGCGCTACGAATTCAAAGTGATAGCTAAAGATAAGGGCATAAACACCCTTCATGGCTCTGCAACAGTGGTAGTCCTTGTTGCCGATAAGAATGACAATGAGCCAAAGTTCATGCAGGATGTGTTCACCTTCTATGTCAAGGAGAACCTTGAGCCAAACAGCCCAGTTGGCATGGTTACAGTCATTGACGCAGATAAAGGCCAAAATGCAGAGATGAGTCTTTTCATAGAGGAAGAGGAGGACATCTTTTCAATCGAGAATGACACTGGGACTATTTTCTCCACCCTCTCCTTTGATCGAGAACAGAAAACCACATACACCTTTCGTGTCAAAGCTGTGGACGGGGGTGATCCTCCCAGATCAGCCACCGCCACGGTGTCACTTTTTGTCATGGATGAAAATGACAATGCACCGACGGTCACATCCCCCATAAACAGCTCCTACACTCTCCTTCCTCCCTCCAGTAACATAAGAACAGTCGTCAGAACTGTCATAGCCACCGATACAGACACCGGCATCAATGCAGACCTGAACTACAGCATCATTGGGGGAAACCCCTTCAAGCTGTTCGAGATCGATGGGGGCACTGGGGTCATTTCACTGGTGGGGAAGTTGGAGCAGAAGCACTACGGCCTCCACAGACTGGTCGTCCAGGTGAACGACAGTGGTCAGCCTTCACAGAGCACCACCACGTTAGTCCATGTGTATGTTAATGAGACTCTCTCCAATTCCACAGTAGTGGAGGCCCAGGTGGCTAAGAGCCTGAGCACGTCTCTCAACACCAACATTGCCGGCGACCCCAACTATGATCTAAGCAAACAGCGGTTAAGCATTGTAATTGGAGTAGTTTCTGGCATCATGACAGTCATCCTTATTATTCTTGTCGTTGTCATGGCCCGTTACTGCCGTCCCAAGAATAAGAATGGCTACGAAGCCGGCAAGAAGGATCATGAAGACTTCTTCACACCACAGCAGCACGACAAATCCAAGAAACCCAAGAAGGATAAGAAGAAGCAAAAGTCCAAACAGCCACTTTATAGCAGTATTGTCACTGTAGAGGCCTCAAAACCTAACGGGCAGCGCTACGACGGTGTTAACGAGAAGCTGTCGGACAGTCCTGGCATGGGCCGCTACCGTTCAGTCAACGGAGGGCCGGGGAGCCCAGATCTGGCCCGGCACTACAAGTCCAGTTCTCCGCTCCCTACTGTACAGCTTCACCCACAGTCACCGACAGCTGGAAAAAAGCACCAGGCAGTTCAGGACCTGCCCCCTGCCAACACCTTTGTTGGCACCGGAGATAACATTTCCCTTGGATCTGACCACTGCTCCGAATACAGCAGTCAAACTATCAACAAGTACAACAAACAGGTAAGAAGACACGTCTCCATGTTCTTTTCTTTCTTTTTTCCTTTTTTTTCCCCCTCCACCACTCTTAAATGTCCTCTGTTTCTTCCTGTTCGTGTTCTCTCTACCATAATGCTTTCTGACAGGGCTAGTCTCAGTAGTCTTGTTGCCTTTATGGTGCTAATGTGTGTCAAGTTAGCGGTATTGATCTGTTTTGGTTTGGAGTGCCATTCACATGTAATATTGAAAGAGGGGAAAAAAAGAAGAGAATGGTTTAGATTAACGACGGGGTTTTGATACGACTCGCGGTTAACTTTTTTTTCCACTTTTATCTCAGCATGTATCGAGGCTGTCATTTCTGTCAGGGTTGTCACAAGCACTAACCTTGGCAAATATGTGTCGGAGTGTTGCAGACAGCTCACATAAGGGTTTGGTTTGCAGTTATTTTATCCCAGAGGGGAGTGAGGCAGGGGCCGGCTACATTCCCCATAGCCATGTCAAGCCCTGCCCTGCCCTCTGTCTGTGACAAGGCTGCCTTGTCCTCTTGTGAAAGGTAGAGGGGGGGGGGAAACAAAGGAGGATATGAGAGAAAGGCAGAGGTAGGGTGAAATTCAGCACAAACATGGCTTTGTTAGGCTTGTGAGACAGTTTTACAGCCTCGGTTTAAGTATGAACATCTGGACCTGGAGGTCATATTAACATTCCTCTGCATCAATTAATTGACCGAGAAGTGGAATTGGGCATTTTTATATCACCTCCCATATTGTGCCTCAGCTTCGTTTACTCCTTTATCTTTTCCTTTGCCTGTAAATGTCTGCCATTTTCTACCTGTTTTTCTCCTCATCTTCTCTTCAGCTAGTCTTTACTCCCTCTGTTTTTGCCTTTTTGTCCTTTGTTCCCTTCTGTGACTCTTTTTTCTTCCCTTTTTTTCCAGTGCTGGAAAACAGTGTAGGTGGCGTGATGTGATATTCAAATTCCAGGGAAATATGTGCTCTTATCAGTTCATCCATTATACTTTATACTTTTTTGGGCTCTTTTGGCACTGTTATGTGCAACAACAGCAGGAAGCAAAGTTAATACATAATGAAGTAATTTGCGTTTTCAGGAAAAAAAAAGAACACTTGTTTTATGTGTTTTCTATGGCAGTCAAATGAATTATTGATCCTTCTTTTACTCAGTGTCAGCACTACTCCTTTGGAATTGTGGAGTGCTGATTTCTCTCTGAACACAGCTGGATTGTTGCCTCTTTTATTCCCATGTTATGTTTTGGTTTTCCTCATTCTTTTCCTCTGGATTTATCTTCATGTTTTTATATTTCATGTCCACTGTCGCCTGTTTTCACTCAGACTCTCCTTTAGCCCTGTGCAGTGTTTCTTTGCATGTGTTGCACCTAACTCGTGCTGCTTTTTTTTTTCTCCTCTTCATATTCCCTTTCCTCTCCTCTCCGTTTTTTTTTTTTTTCAGCCTCCGCCACATCATACCCCTTACAATGGTACTCTCTGCCTCGCCTTTTTCTTGCAGTGGTTTCTTTTTAAATCTCCACTCCTCATCTCTCTATATCCCTTCTCCCCCTCCCTCTTTTGCTTCCCTTCTCAAATCATTTCACTCCCCCCTTTTTACTTCTATCCCTTCTCTTCCCCCTGCTCTGTCTGTAACAGCTTCTAATATGGTGTATTCACTGAGCCGCTTCCCAGAGTGTGAGGAGTGCTGTTGCTTTCGGATGTCTCCTGCATAATTAAAAGGGCACTCTATTTGCTGCTGCGGCAGCACCATGTATTGTGTGTCACTATGCTCCACTTATATAATTATTTATTTACTCCCTACATTAATGCTGCAGTAACTTTTATGAGCTGTGCATTTGTTTCAATACAGCGACATGGACAAAAAACCCTTAATGCACAAAGTGTGTTCTCACGTGACACTCAAATTGTAATAGAATAGCAAAGGAATTGTTCAGTGGCCTACTGGGCAATATCATCCATGTTTATTGTGTGCAGCCTGTTAGGAAATATAGCTGGCAGGTATTGAATTTGCCTTTTATATCCCATGGGCTCAGTAAACACTCACTGTTGATAAATTCTGTTGGGGTGAAAAGGGTGTAATTTAATGGCTGCACAAGAGAGCTAATTGAGGAGAAGGTATGTGTTCATGTGCTCCAATTACGGCATTTATCAGCCACCTCTATATTAGATTAAGTAGTGGAGCGGTCATGCTCTTGATTTTAGGGACGCTGAAACTAAAAATATTCCGTTTTTATGTAAGTGCCACTACAGCTAAAGACATAATAAAGCAATCAAGGACACTTGTGTGCCTCAGTAGGGGAAAAATTGTACAACATCTGGATAAGTGGTAGAAAATTATCACATCAATGAATACTTCAAACTATTTGTTCATTTTTCTTGTAAAATTATGTATGACTATTTTTCCTCCCTGAGATTTTATTTATTTTACTGTATTCAGATTTGAATTTGACCTATTTGTCATATTTGGCAACAAATGAGGTCGAACTTGTTTTACCTGTGTGTGATTAGAATTCTGGCAAATTGTGATGATGAGACGTTTTTCTTTATGTGTGTGTGTGTGTGTGTGAGAGAGAAAGCACGCATATACACACCCTCGCCCACAAACCCTTCTCTTTCACCACTCCCTCTCTCTTTTTTTTTCCATCTGTGGGAAGAGATAGAGACAGGCACAAGAAAGACGGCCCTGTTAGCGGTGTAGAGAATGGCCCCTACTGTTTCATAGGGGACTTGGGGTCGGGTGGGAAGACGGGAGAGGGAGAGAGAGACGGGGAGGGCGGGGGAGGATAGTGCTGACCATTGACTGTAATCTCTGAGGTATCAGGTTGCGTCTTTTCTCTCTCATCGCCTATCTTACAATAACTGCACAGGCAACCTGCGCAAGCAGGTAACCAGGCAACTGAGGGAGTTTATCAGTGAGGCGAGCCTCTCTTTTTTACCCCATCAGACATTTAAACAGTCATTAAGCTGAGCTAACTGTGAGGGGAGCCAGTGTGTCACCCGGCAGCTGTCGAGGGCTCAAACAGGAGGGCAGCAGATCTGACATTTCGTCTCCTCCTGTAACTCCTTTGATTGATGCTTATTCATATGGGTTTTTTTTTTTCATTTTTTTGCTGCTGCATTATACTTGTTCTACCAGCTCCTTACATATCTGCGTCCAATCCTTAAATCTGGATGCTGATGAGCAGTACGTGCACTTAACAGAACACTTAACTTTATTACTTTTGGCAGTATAGCTTCTGTTCAATCCAGTGCCAGAAATGCTGTCCAACTGTAATGTAGTGAGGAATGAAATCACTTAGCCATTGAATTAGCACAAGCCATCAGCTTTTGTTTTATCATTGCACTTCAAAGCGCCACTCGTGCCCAGGTGGATCACTTTTAATCAGCGGTGAGCCACAGCAGCTTGTGTTCTGTGCTCTCGCAGCATAGCCCCCTCAGGGCAGGCAAAAGCTCCGATCCACACACTCATACCAGGTTATCCTGCCTCGGGGCTTATGCAGCAAGCAGAACTGGACATCGCCCTTTAACCCAGGGCCCCCGTGTTCACCTCCGCTGCTCCAGCCAGCTGTTTCTCCTTGTGCCTCCTCGTAGCCTCAGCTCTCTCTGGCCACAAGCTGGATTCGGCTGCGGTGCGTCTGCATTTGCATAGGGCAAATCCTCACCACGCTGCACTCGCACTCGCTGGGGACAAACAATATCACCATGCAAATGCAGGTCACCTGAGTGATGTTTAGAGCCAAAACATAGGATGCGATTGCCCTTCAGGCTCCTGGGCAGATCAGGAAACCAATATGGAAATGCAGCACTTTGCCTCCGGCCTCATTTGTTTGAACTTGAATAAAATGTCGCTGGCTAAACACCTACGTAAAAAAAAGCCACAACTGACCTAAATGAAACATTTAAACAAACCCCCAGCAGCTGTGCATCTCAGGTGACTTCAGTTGTATATAAACATTGGGAGTAATTAAGCGATCGTGTCGCCATTGTCCGAACGTTTGTGCATTTTTTTCCCTCCGGCAGTCATCAACAACCTGTGCTTTGCAGGCGCCAAACTCCCCCAGCGGCTCTTGCATGATTTTATCTCATTGTAGCAGTCGGTCCCTCATTGAGCTCAATAAGGTAATTACTTGATAAGAGGTTCCACTGGAGCTTTCACATGTTTGATTCCCACCTCCTCCACCTTCTGTGGTCAGTTTAGTTTTGGAGAAAGCAGAGAGGCTGTTAAAGTAGCTGCTAATTTGTACCATGAAAAAAAAAAAAAAAAAAGCCAAACTTTTCTGCAGCGTCATGAAAAACTGAACTCAGCTCGGAACTTTCCGACACAGTCAGCAGCAAAGTCATGTAAGACGTCGACTGATTAGCACATGAGAACAAACAACAAAAATAATGACGGCGCTGCAGCAGCTTCAGTTTATTTTTTGGTGCATGATGTGTTTGAGGTAAGGAAAAAAAGGTGGAAAAAATCACAATCCGGAAGTCTTGCATTAAGTGAGAAATGAGATTGTTTATTGCCACATTATTATTATTAAGGGCCTGTCCTTTGTGTGGCGCTGCGTACCGCCAGCTGTGGCTAATTTTATCAAAAAAAATTGTTTTGGATCTATTACGGCTTAATTCAATCTATGGCTGCTCAGGCTTTTGTTGTTTGTGTTCTGAAAGGAGAAATGGAAGGAGTAAGAGTGCACAGTAATACTCATGAAATTGCAGCGGGCAGCATTTTCTGCTATAATTTGGTTTGGTGATTTGAATGCGTTCGCTCGAGGGCAATTACTAATCTAAGGATTAGACGTACCTGATACACCAGCAGAAATGGAGGGTACTGAGAGAGGAAGTCAGAGGGAGCTCGCTATAGCCGTCTGCCGCTGTTTCTGCCGTATGGCTCTGCATAATATGTTAATACCCAGGATTTATTTCTCACTTTCCTTTACCTATAGGAGGGGGAGAAAGGCATGAAAAGTATTGCCTCATCTCTTCTCCTTTGTCTTCTCTTATCTCCCCCCCTTCTTCTCGACGTACAGTAAATGTGCCAATGAGCTCAGCTGCCTTTACATGAAAGCAAAATTCTCATGAGCGAAGGAGCTGAAGGAGGCCCACCTCATCCGTAACATTTGTCACGATAAGATGCCAAAATACGGAAGGGAAAAAAAAAGAGGAGGAGGAGGAGGTGGGAGGGACAGAACAGACGAGGAATTTAAGCCGCATGCCACCTTGATTGCTCTCCACGCTGCTGATTG
>JAQNCA010000020.1:5431219-5447988 GCA_029783725.1 Acanthurus tractus | reverse complement strand
ATCTAATACATTTTGAATTCATACGAAAACCAAAATCAACACACTGGGCAGCCTAAAGCAAAAAAAAAAAAAAAAGAAAAAAAAAAAGCACCGCCTTTCCACTTTCCTCCCCTCAAACACTATTAAAATTTTTGTTATGTTTTCCACTTTGGCCCCCCGCTGAAAATAACACATGGGGATTGTCTGGGCGTAAGCCAAACACACATAAATTTCAATATTAATTTGGTCGGCACCTCAGCAGCCTCCCCAGCTTCCTAATCTCCCGCCGCATATCTTCATTATCTGAAAGTGTGCTTTCATCTTAATTCCATTTTCATCCATCAAATGTCGGGGAGGTTTGACCTTGCGCGATCTCGACGGAGATAGCAAGGTGGGGAGGGGAGGGGAGGGCGGGGAGCGAAAAGAGGATGGAGGTAGGGGAGGAGGGGGAAAGTTGGGAGATAAGGGGGGGGGACCGAGTTGAGATGATGAACGACGATGGAGGGGTGGGGAACATGACAGGAAGAAATGTGAAAGGGGAGAAACATCTTCCCTGCCAAGTTTGGAGCTCTGTAAAAATGTGCAGGCATGCGTGTGTGAAGCCACTCCATTTTTTTTTTTTTTAATCCTGATGTCGCACGAGCGGAGTGTAGCATGTTAGCGACAACACACATCTCTTTAAATTCCTCCCTCTATCCCGCCGCTCTTCATTTGTTCCCTCTCTCGCTCGCCTTGGGCTTTTTTCCGTCCTCTCCCTTCTCATCCTCAGTTTATTTATCCTGACATTAGGTTTTAATTACTCATTTGTAATAATTGTTTTTCGTAATTGTTTGGATCGTAATCGTCCCGTGTTTGTGTTGTCAAGAACAGGTGGTGGATGGGACCTGTAAGGGAAGTGTGCGCGTGTGCGTGTTTGTGTTTGTGTGTCTGTTTGTGTGTGAGTGTCATGATCAGGACGTACAAATTGGCGTTTATTTCATCAAGGCAAAGACACGCCACCTGGTGGTGCTCTGCTGATGAACTGAGGGAAGTGTGAGTGTTTCTGAAGATGACGAGAGGACACCCACACACACACACACACATGCAGAAAGGCACGGACAGGCGCACAAGGAGACGCACACTACTTATCCCACTTGAATGATACATGCCTGCATGATCATACTCAAATAGAACGCCTCATTAGCGGATAAGCTGGATATGCTCTCTAACCCTCCCCCGATCTATCTCTCTCCTCTCTCTCTCTCTCTTTTGCCTCTTTGGATGGCAGCCCTGATCCCTTAAATACAGGTTATCTGTCATCAGTGACTCAGGATGGTAAATAAAGCATCATTTATCAGCCTGTCTCATTCACTGTCTCTTTCTCCCGCCCTTATCTCGGCCTTTTTCCTTCCTTTATCCTTTCCTCCACAATCTGTCTATCCCTGTTGATCCTATCGTTGCATTTTTTTTCCTCTCTGCTGTGACATTAATTTCTTTAGATGTAGCTTGCAAAGGTTGTTTTTTTTTTAAAATCTTCCATCTGTGCTTTTGCATGGGACAGGTAGCAAAATAAACTGCTGGGTTTCATATCCATAGCAGCCAGCGCTCGGGCTGTGGCATTTGGCCGCTTTGCGCCAACTCCTGGAGCTCCGTTGATGCCATGTCATGCTTTCTGCTGACACCCGGACCTGTGTCACAACAAGCTAACGTTAGCGCCAGCCTCCGGGGCTCGTCACAGGCTGACAGTAGTAGGCCGTTGGTCAGATGCAGCGCTGCCAGTGCGGTGATGGATCCCCACACACGACACCTAGTCCCATGAATGCCAGGACTAGGAATCTAAACTGATGGCAGGATGACATGTGAAATGACATGACAATGCCAAAGACATGACACACACACCCACCCACGTCCACACACACACACACACACACACACACACACAGATAGACAAGAAGCACTTGCATGCCTGAGTGGGCAGGGAGCGATTTCACTTGATACGTGCACAGTGAACGGTATGCCATTCAAATGTCAGCGTGCTAACAAGAGCTGAATTTAAAAAAAAAAAAAAAAAAAGAGAGGGAAAACTGGGGATCTCATTTGCAGGCAGACTCCATGTAAGCAACACCAGGGTCGGGGTTTTGGTTAACAACCGTTCCCAGTGTCTGTTGGCGCTTGTGTCAGCAGCAGTGGCTCTAACCCGGCGACACAGGAGAAGGCCCCATCCATTCATAATGAGAGGATGTAACACAATTCGCGATTGACAGCTGCGGATGTTGTTGTGGAAATCTGCAAAACATGTACCACAGAACGGATGGAATGCATTAGTTGTTGGATTGAAAAATTACAAGCCTCGCTTTATGGAGTACGAATTTTTAGCTTTTTGACTCATTGTTTGTCCTATTTTTTTTTTTTTTTTTAGCCTCGTGCCATCAGCTACATGACACGAGGCTCGCCACGATGGTGTTCCTGCAGCCCAGTGCAAAAGTAGCAGAATCCCCACAAAGGGTTTTATTTGTCAGCTTGTTGCTAATCCACTGCCACTCAACACCGAGGCCCTTCAACTCGCCCCCACCACATCAACTGGGGGGGGGAGGGGGGGGGGGGTAAAAAAATGCCTCTCCTTTGCCATTCAGAGCAGGTCAGGGGTTGGGCTAAGCTTCTGAAGATGTTCAAACGCATCCCCCCAGAATAGTATCTCTGTTACACCAGTGGCCTAATCCGCCACTTGAAGAGCAATTAAAAGTTTAGCCCAGACTTTAAGAAAGTAACCATGTGTGATCTTTTTTTTTTTTCTTTCAATTTCTTTTTCTTCCTGCGGGTCTGTCTCTCCGGCTGCGCACATGGGGTGCATGCTAATAGGGAAGTGCTAGCTGTGGCTCTCTTCCAAAGGCATTCCAAACGCAGTGGGAAAAGAAAAAGACTAAAAGGAGATGTGGATGGAGGAAGAAACTGGAGCTCGCGATGGATGGATCACCCACTTTCTGGTTTCCTTATCATCTACTTCCCATCCTTTGCTTCCTACCTTCCTTTCTTTTGCTCTCTCTCCAGCTTTTGCATCTTTTTTTGTACCACCCAATTCAATTCTCACTTCCTTTGACTCAATCCAAAGTGGTTCCCAAGACACAAGCTCTGAGGCTCGGAATTTATCCTCTCAGAGTTCTTTCGAAGGACTTTTTGTGCTGAACAACTTTTTTTTTTTCATAATGGCACGATCCCAACCATGCAATTGTCAGAAGCATCAGGGAGTTCGTGCTTTGGATTTCCTGCTTCAGATTTCCTGCAGGCTTCTTTGGAGTTACTAAATAGTCTTTCCTTAGAAGAACACACATATTTATGTAACTATTTTTATATTTTTGCCAAAGACTGCGGAAAAGGGTCAGTCCAGGGAACTGGACTGTACAAACACTCGAGGACATCCAGCTGATCGGTGTGCTGTCGGATCGTAAGTGACCACACGGTAAAACAGGGGTATAAAAGATCCCTTGACATATTTTGAGACCAACAAGGGAGTGCTAATAGCATCAAGAACTCTTGAGGAGACTATGTGCTGTGTTGCCCATAACTTCTGCACCCCCTGGAATAAAAGTGTTTTTTAAAGGTGTTTAAAATGTTATTATCAAGCTTTGCGCCCATGTGGATTGTATGACTTCACAGTTCTCTGACATAGTTTTGCGGGAAATTATTTGCATTCAACTCATTCAATCTAATCTGTCACATCATTTTCAAATTTTCATTATAAGGTGAGGAACTGGCAGCTGGAAGGCCTTGTGAGGCTGGCTGTCTAATAGGATGTGAAAAAACAACTTCTTTTCAAACTCGGCAGAGTAGAACAAGAAGTCTGGAAGTAAAAAAAAAAAAAAGCGCTCTTTGCATCTTTGTTGACTCAGAAGATAATGTTGGAAAAATCAGACGCTGAACTCACAGGAGTCTCTTTTATCTCGACTTTGTTTTTCTTCCTTCTCTCCCGGTGTCTCGGGTGTTCTTTGGAAATGTTACCCCGGTTTCTCCTCCTCATCCTGAGTGACCTGGGAGGAATGTGTGCGGAGGAGGAGTGAAGTTTGAAGAAGACGGGGGGAACGTGAGAAGGAGAAGAGGAGCACTGGAGCTTGACAGGGCCAAAGCTATCAGTCAGACGAGAACATGATACCTGAGACTCTGCAGGCAGGCGGTTGCACTAACAAAGCTGCAGCCAACTACTCCGACAGAATGCCCACAACTTACTCAACCCTGACCAAAACCCCTTTTGAAATTTCCCTGGCCACCCAGGGGGGTCCTAACACACTTCAGGAGCCATCCACATCCAGACTACCCTCTTTATTTTGAGCAACTGAGCATTCTGTGCTTAGCTTAGCCCGTATCAGAGTAATTAAATACATCTGAGCAGCACCCAAATAGAACCTGAATCCACCCTGATCAGATTCCGATTGATTCCCAGTCAGACATTCACCTCGAGGGCATTTGTCTCACTTATCGCTTCTGCATCCAGTGTGTTCCTCATGATCTTTTTAATTCACAGTCATGGAATTACACCAAGCTTCACCTGCATTTCGAGCACCGTAAAGCAGGCCGCGGCAATCAGGTTAAGCCAATTTAAGATCCCAGCAAGAACGCTGTTTGGTGTACCGTGGCTACTTGGCACTTTTCATGCATCTCAGGTGGTGTATCACAGGTCGCTGTCTGGCTGCCCATTAAAAATGAAACGTGGGTTCTTAATTACAGACCGGCACTTTTGGCAATCATGGCTGTGCTCGTATGTCACTCCCCTCTCTCACTCTCTCAGAGTCTTTTTGTCCCTCAACCCCCCTCCCCCCAACACAGCCAACCATTCGACTGGTCTCTTTATCTTTCTCTCCATCTCACTTACTCATACTCTCCTCTCTGTTTCCCTCCATCCCTCTTGGTTGACTGCAATAAGACACTGGCCCTGCAGTTTATGTTTGCTCCCCTTGCCCCAAGTCCAGCCCAGCCACAATTACTTCCTGTGGTTCACGGTAGTGGGTCACTGCCATCCGCCAAAGGTATTTACAGCTGAAATTACACACACTGTGTTTTCCTACCAGACCTACTTCCATTGTTCCATTATGTTTCACTCTGTCCAGAGGCTCTGGTTAGACTCAAACAATTTTATGTTACCGACTGTTAAATCCAAATAAATCCTTATTTTTACGGTAATGCTGGTTTCATTGGTCACCAGTCAGTGATATCATGTTCTCCTCAACCCCTTGCACTGCATAAACATCCAGGTAAACATCCAAAACACTCGGAGGGAAGTTAGCAAACTTGACTAAACGTTTCTGTCTGACTTACACCAGACAGATTTTAATCGGCATCGGTCGTTGTTTAAACTAGCAGACAATGACTCTCCAACTTTTGTTCTCATTGTTTTGATTGAGAGACCTCTAGCAGCAGAAATTACACGCTGTGCACTTAATTATACACCCAGAGGGAACAGGCTCAAAAGGCTTATTGAATTGATGAAAACTTGCAGTACAACATAAATACAGTCACCATTGTGTTTTCTGTGCATGCACTGCATCTCACCGCAACTGACATTAGACGTGTGAATTCGTAAGATGATCGCAGACCTGAGAACCTTTTAAATAATTAACTTTAAAGCTAAAAAAAATTCAGGATCCTAAAGTGATTTGCCTTGTTGACTGTGTGTTCAACCCGTGTCACTGATCTGAGCAACTCCAAGGTTTCCTGCGGAGGCAGAACGTTTAACTTCGAAACAATTCAAAGTTTTCTGGGAGATAAAAGAAGAAACAAGGCTCATACAGATTGCTGCTGACAGCGGTGTGACGTTTAGTTCGGGCAGAGGAGGAAATGAAAATCAAATCCAAGAGGTCACACGTTATTGACACGAGTGGCACGGTCCTGTTTTTATTGGCTCCAGCGCAGCTCGAGTCAGGCAGCCCATGTGTTTTCCCTTTAGCGTCCAGGAAATAGGCCAGGCCAGGCTTCGCGCAGAGCTCCCAATAAACCTGTGGCTTGTTTGCATTGTTCAGTTTTTTTTAGGGATGACGGATTTGCTCAATCACCCGTGGCTGTCACAGCTGGCTTTCAATCACAGGCACACCCCAAGGAGGCCCTCCGCAGTTGGGACCCGAAAGAGGGGTCCCAGCATCTGGTAAAGATAAAGATAAACTGGTGCTAACTTGGAATAAAAAGCTGTACATTTAAAGCTTGGCTGCTCTTTGGCAGGGAAGAGCCCGAGGTTTAGCCATTTGTTTCATGCAGACAGTTTGTGTGCACGTGTTAATTTGATAAGTTTTGAGAGATTTACAGGATTTTTTTCAATGATCTCTGACTCCAAGCCTGAGTCATCCAATGCTTGACTAAATAATCCCTCACATATGGACATAGACAGTAAATAAACTGAATCAGCTCTTGAATACATTTTTGAAAAAATGTAGTTGCTTTTCTTTAAAATAAATTGGACTGGGGTCACGACATATCAATATGTATGTGTATATGTGTCTGTGTGTGTGTGTGTGTGTGCTTGTGTCTCTGACTCGGTTGCTGCTAGATTGATTGGCAGCCGAGTGGAGCATAAGGCCAGGAGGTCAGGGTAGGAGGTAGAGGGACCGGCATCAAAAGGGCATGTAGTCAGCCAGGCTTAACAAACGCTCCGAGTCTGAAAATGGCCAGTATCTGGTGTGCGAGGGTCAATTCTGTGCCATGTGACAGCATGGACAGACTGCGAGAGAAACCCTTTCACTGCAACACCCACAAGCCTGTTTATATTCCTCACAATGTAAAAGTCATCCTCGTCATGGCTCATGCATTAAAGTATTCAGTGCAGGGAAAACTCACGCCGTCAGCCTTGATTGTGTGTGTGTGTGCATGGCAGATAAATTTGTTAATTTCTCCCTGTGGTTTGGCCTTGTGACGAACCCCCGAAACTGTCTTCCCTTTGAAAGAGAGGAGGGAAAAAGAAAGCATTGGTTTTGACAACCAGAGAAGCCATATGTGACTTCAAATGGCATGCAGGACAATTCCTTTTTCTCTCTCCCGGCTACTGCCGAGACACACACCTAGACATACTCACACAAATATAAGGGAGAAATGACTAAGAAAGAATCGCTTTTTATTTTATTCATTTATTTAAAAGACACAGAATGAAGGGAGCGAAGGTCGCTGTGCAGACGGTGGTTGCTGCAGATTCTAATCCAAAGCCTCCGGCGATCTCTGCATGAACTCCATTTCTGGTCTGCAAACAAATTAGCTTTTTTTTTTTTTTTTCTCCCTTCTCCTCTATCTCGCTCTCCCTCCAGTGAAAATAAGGAGAAATTCAGGTGAATAAAATCTATTTGTTCATTTAACTTTCTTTTTTCCCTTCCCGTCAGCTTCTTTTCTCTCTCCCAAACTCAATTTTCCCTCGGTGCGCGCTTGCTGGAGTGTTTCTTTTCTTTGCAACAGTCTCGCCAGCAATTCATTAGGCAACAGTCGCTTAATTTGTATCATTAGAAAACCGTGTTTCCCAAGGAGTATGGCTCTCCACTAAATCTGATCCAGACAAAGAACTTTTTTCTTTTTTTTATCTGACCACACACACAAGCTGTGGGGCTTGTTGACACACACCTCACACCAAACAAGTGTTGCAGAGAAAAATAGAGCTAAAACAAACAAAACAAAACAAAACAAAACACAAAAACAATAAGAAAAAGTGGTTTAATATCTTAACATCCCTTCAAGTGTTATTACACTTATAGAGAACAGTTCTCCTTCTGGGCCATGGTTTTAATTATACAACAAATGTTTGACTATCCAAGTGAAATTTGCATGAATATTTATACCAATTCATTTGTTGAGTGTTGATTGTAATTACATGGAAACATGATTTATTGCCAAGATTGCTGTGTTAGCCAGCCAGCCAGAGAAAGAGAAGCAGGCATAAATATATAAATAAATGCAAATTTCCTTTTTTTTTTTTTCTCCACACAAACACTCATACACACACACACACACACACACACACACAGCCAAAGGATGCCCATTTTTTTCCCGGTGGTTTGTGGGAAATTTTATTATCAAAAAGAAAACCCCTGCACAATATGTGCCTGGCAGAGATTCAGAAGTGCTTACAGTAAGTGTCTGAGGATGACAAAATAACAAAGAGGCTCACCTTTATAAGGTGACCTGTCAACACTCGCTGAAAATGTCTCCTATATCTGTGTGTTTACGCTTCATTTGTCACTCCCTTTCTAAAGATGTAGACATACTCGGCATACCAAATAGCTGTCGACACCGTGAGAGCTCAACATGATGTTTTGGCATCTGCCTCTCAGATCAAATGGCGGTGTTAGATGCGTTATGGATTGATGTGCGGATTAAAGATGAAGTTATCGATCACAGAGGCTGATAACAGATTTTACTCCATCGGGTGAGACAGTTGGGGAACAAGTGGAGGGAGGGTGGAGGGGGGCAAATGTTTGAGTAATGGGTCTCTGTCCTGTTTAATATTCTCGTAATGGAGCAAAGAAACAAGGAGTACAGAGGGAGGAATGGGGGCGCTGAAGAGGAGGAGAACATGAGCAAATGATGAGGTCCAGCGAGGGGCTGGGAGAAGATGTGCAGCAATACAGGAGAGCTCTGACTTTGTTTGTATCTTAATTAATGAATGGCATTAGCCATTTGTTATGCCATTTATTCCGGTAATGACCAAGCCTGATCCTTCATTGCTCGCCTCATGCTCATTCTCTTTCTTTCATCGCGGCTCTCTGCCATTACCTTTGTACAACGATCAGACAGGGATTGAGAGATGTAGAGGGAGGAAAGGAAATGGACTGAGACATTGAGAAAGAGGCCCCGGCTTTAATGACATGCTCTGTTACTGCTTAACTCAGGACACTGCTCAATAATGTGTTAGAGCAGCCTACACTTATTGACAGTGCGAACCCACAGCTCATCCGGTGGAAACCTTTTTGTGCATGTGTGCTCCTGTTCACGTGCAGTCGGGTGGGTGTGCCGGCGTGTGCACGCTCGTCTTTGCCCCGTGGTGTCAAATCAGACCTCCTGCAGGGCGAGACGTTTGTTCACCTTGTGCTCTTTTTAGTGGGCAAATAAACAAGTGGGTAGGGCTGGTGCATTCTCCCCTCCTTGGCCTTATTTAACACACAGGTTTAGCCAGCTGCCATGTCTGCTTGGTCCCCTGAGCTTGAGGCGAGACTGTGAAAGACTGTCTTTGTACAGCCCTCCTCGGTGTCACGATTACAGCGTCTTCCTATTGAAAGTTTTCAGTGTGTGAGAGAAAGGCAGGACCTTGTTTTTGGTCATAAAAGGCCTTTGTTGGCTTTTGGGAAAGAGTAAATTAGGTTATGTGTCTCAATTTTGGGGTCAGGAAGGTGATATCACAGCTTGCTTCAAGATATCAGTTAGCCCTACAAGTTATATCCTTAAAATCGAGCTTGCATATTCCTACGAATCCTCTAATTAAAGGTAGTTCCCTACCCTTGTCCCCTTTTTCCTGACCTTTTTCTCTACCATCCTGACCCGAAATCCCTTTCCACAATCCAGAGGATCCGACTCCCTAGCTGTCGTCAAACAGTAAGAAAAAAAGTAAAACAGTCCCTTTTATAGTGACCCCCGGCCGTTTGGTTTTTTCTTGTAGCCGTTTCGCCGAGTGACCTTCTCGGTGGTGAGCCAGCCCCAGGACCCTCATCAGCAGGGATCGCTGCAGAGCTGCTACGACAGCGGCCTGGACGAGTCGGAGACGCCCAGCAGCAAGAGTTCGTCGGGCCCCCGGCTGGGCGCCCTTCCCCTGCCGGAGGACAGCTACGAGAGGACAACGCCGGATGGCAGTGTCGGTGAGGCAGAGCACATGGAAAATGGTAGGGGCAAACACTGAAAGGAGATTAAGAAAACGTTAAGATACAAGAAACACACACTCACACACTGCCTAAAGCATCCACGTAGCAGATCCGATGGTAGACAGCCTCACGAACATACAGAAACATGTCAGGTTCTGTCCTTTTTTTATATTTGTTCATCAGGTAGACATTTCTTCAGGTGTTTTTCGCTTTCGGAGATTGTTGGCAATGGTTAGTCAGCTTTGCAGTGTATCAGGCTTGACGTGGTGTTGAGGTTGTGACGAAGTAGCTGTTGCAACTTTTATTAAAGCTAAAGCCTTTTTCACAAAAGTGCACCATGTGAAGACACGGTGGGGGATTTACTATAAAACCTATGGCTCTGTTTCAGAAACGTCAGGCTTATTTGATCAAAGGGGCTACACGAGGGAATATAAATGTAACAGATATTTTTTTTTTTTAGATCAACACCTTTCAGATCATCTTTCTCGGTTTAGTTTGCAGCTCTTTTGGACTTCGTTATGATTCCTGTTGAGTTTCATTCGTCATCTAGATTTCAATTTTCACTGAGGATAGGTTTTTATTTTTTACAAGATCTCTACGTTTCACCCTGTATTCTTTAAGACAAAGCAAAGGAGAGGGAGCGGTGGGGGTTAAGATCTCACTTGAATTGTTCAGAAGCTGTACAGAAAGCTGCTGTACTGATTTGCAGTGCGTGCTTGACTTGAGGCCTTTATGCAGAAGTTTTTTTTCTTCCTTTTTCTTTTCTTTTTTATGTGTTTTTGGAGATGGAACTGATGTTCTGTAGGTTGTAACGAGCAAAGACTGCAGCCTTGAGAGAGTGAGTGGGTGCAGTGGATGGCAACGGAGCTAATGTAAAGGCAGTCCCTCGGTGCAGCACCGTATCTTCCCTCGCAGAACCTTCTCACAGTCAGCCTGAGCTAGTTTCCTAGGCCAAAATATGTGTGAGTGGATGTGTGTGTATCTGGGTGTGCAGTGAGAGATGGGGGTAATGGTCCCATTCATAGTCTAGGATTCTGAGGCGATGCTTAACAAGGAGTAGCTGTCTTGAGAGTGCTAAGCCTAAGTGTGGAGGCTTCCCCACTGCAGCTTAGGATAAGGATATTCAAATGGCTTAAAGATCCACATCCTCTCTTTTTTTTTAATACTGAGTTTTTTTTGTAGATGATGTCTTAACTTATTTTTAAATCAATGTAGGCAGACTCGTTTTTTCTGCAGCGAGTTCAATAAGGCGGCATTACTTTCAGGGAATATGTGACAGGGTTAATCGGTGCATTGTTGTGGGTTTGTAATGACCCTGACAGCAGAAAGAGAGACTGATGTGCACATCAAACAAGCAGTCGCACAGGTGTCCACAGTGAGCTTCTTCAAATTCGGCCTTAATGCAGATTTAAAGGGATTTGAAACACTTAATGTGAGCTGATAAGGTTGCCTATTGGATATTTAAAATCTCTTTTCAGACAACAGGAACCAGTCTATGGGCTAAATTAACCCTAATTAACAGTTGCATCTTAATTTGGTCTCTTTTTTAAAGTAATTTGACAGGGATAGCCAATAGAGGAGACAAACCAGTTAAGCATGCTAATTAAATCCACCTTGAGAACACAAACAGCATAAACTATCGCCCAGTTAACCCAAAACATATGCTAATACCATTCCCATAAATTTTTTTTTGGTTGCAGTTCAGTGCCCATATGTAGTTAATACTCCTTTGCCGTGGTTTCAGAGAGCACTGTTGCAAAGTATACCCGAGCATAAGAGAAGATTTGTTGGAGGAACAGAGTCATGAATCAGCCTCCATCCAAGAGAAACAACATGCTCTGCTGCTGCTCGCTATCTTTAGTGAGATCAGCCCAACTGATGTGTGTGTCTGCGTGCGTGTGTGTGTGTGCGCGGATGTAAAGGCAGCAAGTACAAGTGAGATTCGAAGTGAGTGCATGAGAATATTTGCCTGTTTTGTTTTCAATCTCCAATCAACCTCCAGATCTCACATATTTGCAGCACATGTATACAGTTCAGAGGCCTTAATGTTTGTACTCTGAGGCTTTGTGAGGAGACTGGTTTGAATTCGAGCAGGCACCATGGTGGCCTTTTCGGTCTTTGAGTCTGGGATTGGTCTAGATTTTGTCATTCGATCAGAAAAAAAAATGCAGCTATGTGTTTCCTGTGAAAGTGTCCTTGAGGAGGACATGGAGCCGCTACTTGCCCACTTGTGCTAGGTCATTCAAGATAAGGGCATCAGCTAAATACCTAAGTGTAAACTAAATGCAATCATCTAAGGTTAGGGCAAATATTGGCAAACTGCTGCAGCCTCTTGAGGAGTGCTAACTGCCGTCATTAGCGCTCCCCCCTCGTGTTATAGCCAGAGCACACACGGACACCATCAGCGCTGCATTTGCTCCACACGAAGCCCTAGCCACTTTTTCGAAAATTAGGAAGTTATGAGGAAAGAGGGAGAACAAAAGTTAGCAGATGGCTTGCAGTGGTGATCAGTGCCGGCACGGGCATCATTAGAGACAGGTAATTGCGGGCATTTACGTGCGCAATGCGACAGTCATTTGTGGCAAGAGTGTGTGTGTTTTTTTTTTTTTTTTGACCAGACTGAAATGAAACAGGGGCAAAGAGAGAGACTGGGATAGTTGTGTGTCGATTTGAGGCCTGAACGTGTGTGTGTGTGTGTGTGAATGAAATAAATAAAGGGCTTAGTCAGGAAACAAAGCATGTGGTCAAGAAGCATGAGTGTCAGTTTAAAAAACTTTGAGTCCAAGGAGTTTATTTCTGTTTTCATTCAGCATTTTACTGATTCATCGCGTTTAATTACCAACGTTTGTATTGTCGGTGAATCGTGCACAAAGGCTAATGTCTCTCCTTTTGATTCCTTGCTCTTTTCCGGCTCTGACTCACTTGTTGTCAATAGATGTTCTCACAATATGCAGGAATAATCATCCTCCACTGCAGCTGCTCGTCTGCCTCACACACACAAATGTATTTAGCAATTACTGCCCTCTAACACACACACACGAACACACACACACACACGCATCTGTACCAACGTGAACCAACCAAGACAACACACACGCACATTTTCTGTTTTTCCCTCCCGTCTTCATCCTTCCCTTCTCTCCACACTGCACAGATGTGCCGAGGGACCGTGTTTTCTTTTCCTCATCTCCTTCATCAAGGTCAGGTTTCGAACTTTATTATTTTCTATTGGTTGACTTCTCTCCATGGGGAGTGTCAAAAAAAAAAAAAAAGAAAAGAAAAGAAAAGAAAAGAAAAAAAAACAAGCTCTCCATCCAAGACGGATTCTTCCAGAAACCGACTCATAACAGGGAGTGTTGGGGTCACAGCGGGAATATGAACACATTCTTGACCCTTTCCTCACTGCACAAACTATCAGACAATACTCCTCTGTAGTTTTGTCTTCGTAGTCTTTGTTTGAGCGGAGTGAATCGCGGTCAAAAAAAGCTGCATGTCAGGAACCTGCGAGGATTCGGCGGCATCGTTACAGATGTCTTTGAATTTGTTGGGTTAACAGTGCACCAAGAAATTCAGTTTGTAATCTTTAGTTAGCATCCAGACGTAGAAGAACATCCATTTTTGCCACGATTCTTCAACGGCACGTAGCTCCATGTGTTGCTCAGCTATGGCGCTCGCTACATTTCACCAAGTCTTGATCTTTTTGATGCACAGCTGGGCCCCTCACTTATTCATAAGCTTACCCTGGTGCTCATCAGATATTCATAAACGCTGAGTGTTTGGAGTCAAACACCCAATTAGGCCGTTATGGAAGTCAAAGCGCCCTTCCAGATGTACCGTGTTATCGGTGGGTCAAAGACTTTGTGCTCCCCTTATTGATCCCCACATCGCCCAGGGGGGGTGGGAGATTTTTCAATTCTTACCATGTTAGTTCAAGCGCACCTGAAAATAACATGCTTCCACTCTGCCCTTTCATCGCGAGCGAGGTGTCTGAGGTGTGCAAAGCGTTTTTTTTTCATGTGAAACCTCTGTACGAAACTGAACAGCTCGCGGCGCTGAAGATGTAATAGCACATCAGCAACGACCGCGTGCTTCGCTGTGCTCGTTGCTGCAGGTCGCCCTGCCGATGATCCATCCGACTTGATCCATAGAATGAATCATTACATTGCGGCTTTTATTTATAGCAACAATGCTAATGTATGACTTTAACCTTTTGCTTTGTCTTCACCTCCTTGTACGCAACTATGAGCAAACACTACATGAGTGCTGTGAGTGAGTGTGTGTAGTAGTTAAAAAAAAAAAAAAAACAGGAGTAGACACGTTTTTATGAATTTTAAGGAGGAAAACTTGCCTGAAAAGGGACTGTTTTTTTTCCATATTGCAGGGGTTATTTGTGCCTTATGATGATCACCAACAGACCGGAGGCAATACATTAGTTTTCTCAACTTTTTATTCACCACTACATCACTGAGTGCATCTCACAGAGGCTGATGCCGAATTTTGTTTATGCTGGCTGCTAAGACAGATGAAAAGTGCAAATTTATTGTAGCCTCTAAGAGAGTAATAGCACGTCCTACCGGCTGCTAACGTTAGCATGCCTCCCACGTTTCTCTTCTTTGGCTGCCAGACAACCAACCCCCAAGCACAAACACACAAACTCACACAGACACACACGCACGCACGCACGCACCAGGCTGTGTCTCTCTCTTGTCTCTCCTGCTGAGAGATCTCGGGGTACCACTGTTGGATTACAAACATCATCATTTAGTGTTGGCTAGCCGGCCCAATAGAGAGGACAGACAAGTGGCACATCACAGCAGTTATCAGTCAGGTAGTCGACAAGTATAGGGGCTGTCTGAGCCTTTGCCGACACACACGCACACACACACACACACAAACACACACAAATGCGCACAGGCTCAGAGTGTAAATAAGAAACAGACAGATGGAGTGAAAATGCACAATTTTACACAGAGAAATGCACATGTTGGGCAAGTGCACACATGCTCAATCACACAAAAACAAATAGGCGCTAGCCATTGTTGGTTTTTTTTTTTTCCCCTCTCTATTTACGGAGCTTTGCTCGTTGGAATGCCGCTTAGCCTGGTTAATAATGCGAATGTGTGTGTGTGTATGTGTGTGTGTGTTCATTAGGCGAGTCCAATTGTAGGGCCAGATGGCAAAGTAAGTTTGTTTAATTAAAACCATTCATATTTCAAGAGCGAAGCAGCAGCAGCAGCAGCAGCAGCGGCGGCGGCGGCAGCAGCAGCACTGATCTTAGGTCTGATTTCCCTCAACTTGGTGGAAGGATACGAGTGTCTGTGTCTATGTGCCTTTGAGTGTGTGTGAGTGCCCATCACCAACCGGTGGAGAGCGGTGTAGTGAAAAATCAACCAACAGAAGGCACTCAGGCTATCAATCAGCATGTTACACATACACACACACACACACACACAGCCACATATCCCCCCACGCTGCCCTCCCCAAGGTCACGCTCCGTGTTTGCACACACGTTTAAAAAGAAAAAAGTTTTTAAAATTAAAATCTGGTTAGAAATTAAACAAATAGTTCTTAGCTGCATCTAGAAAGTGTGTACAAGGTTTGGATGCTTGCACATTTTCCAGCAGGGTTTGTAGTGTCTGCTTGTGTGTGTGTGTGTGTGTGTGTGTGTGTGTGCCTGCAGCCCTCTACCTTGTGTCTCTCATTCATTTCCATCTGTCTCTTTACCCCACGCCCCTGATTTCTTTCCGTGATATCCTCAGGCAAGGCGACAGCGAGGGATGTAGAAAAAACAAGAGGGCCTGGTGGGTTGATGTGAGAGAGAGAGAGAGAGAGAAAGCACAGAGAGGAAGGTGGAAGGAAAGGAGGAAGCATGGCAAACCGGAGTAAATGAATAAAACACTGAGCAGGAGTCCAGAAATGAACCGAAGGATCAGGAAGGTTGGAGAGAGACCAGGTGATAGAGAGAAAATTAATTTAAAAAAAAAGAAAGAAAGAACAAACAGGAAGGAGAGAGGAGAGATAGCGAATGAAAAAGGAAGGAAGAAGTGAGGGACGGAGGATGGAGGAAGGGGGGGGGGGCTACACGCATGGAAAAGTTGCCAGCAGGGGAGTGGCACTTGACAGAGAGATGATTGATCACTGCACAGCCGGAGCAGGCAGGTATTCAAATCATACCCCAGTGTCACATCCACCGCCTTGTCCTCCTCTCTGTCTCTCCACATGGGCACACAAGGAATGTAAAGCTCACCCAGTGCAGCCTAAACCCCCCGAAACACACACACAAATATACACACACACACACACAAACACAGCAACACACTGAGAGAATTAAGCTAGAAAAATATCCACTCTTAACAAGAAGAGCAGAAACCCGACGAATCTGCCGGGAAATCAGCGACTGTTGATTTATGTTTATTGTAAAAGGATCTTTTTACCCAAATTGCAGTGAAAAAAAAAAAAAAAAAACCTTTCTTATTTACTTGTATTGGTGCGTATCCATGCAAATAGTTTCGTTTATATTTGCCTAAGTTTGGAGACAGACGCCTTTGAGATTCCTACGTGGAGGAGCACCAAGTGAAATACATGCAACAACATTTCCAGGATTCTCTTCTACAGGGGATCAGGATAAATCCAAGGGGTCACAAGATGATTTACAGCACACAAAAAAAAAAGATTTCTACATGAATTCCACATGTTTTATTAATTTTAGCTCTTCGGGGCCCCTAAGAGATAAAGAAGCTAAACTGTTCATAACCCTGTGACATGTGCAACCTGTGCCAAGTGAGCATAGCTTTGTTTTAAGGGATCACAGCTAAACCACCTCCAATCTCCAATGTTTTCACATCACAAACAACAATTTCATCCAGCCCCATAATATTTGGCTGGAGGCAGTATTTCAAGAACTTCTTTTTTTTCTCCTGGTTATTCTGCATAAACCCTATAAGTCACCATGTAGAAGAAGAGGAGAACGATTAATTAAAGGAGGACTTTTTGTTGAAA
>JAQNCA010000020.1:5397075-5408248 GCA_029783725.1 Acanthurus tractus | reverse complement strand
ACCTGCTGTGTAAAAAGCTGTTTCATACGACAACGAGGCAACACCAAACGATGTTAACCTGTAGGTTGGGGTAATACAAGGTGTGACAATTTTTTTTTTTTTTTTTTTTTTTTTTAAGAGGAGCAGTATTAAGTGAAATCTCCAGGCGGCAGGGACTGGTCTCTTAACTGCTCTCGCCTTGTCCATATTGGCTTGATTCATGAGGCCATTGAGCCTCGCCGCAGCAAATTGCTTTTTCTCCCATAATGCCCTGCTGGTAACTGTATGGCATTGTGGTCAGCGAAAAAAAAAAATCTCATGCAGCCCTGATGTTTCGAATATATCTAATGAGATTCAGGCTGCACATGTCACTAGCTTTTCTCTCTCTCTCTCTCTCTCCCTCCTCCCCGTGACGGAGTTTTAAATCTTAACTAAAACAGCACTGTGTCTTCTAAACAATTATCTGCTGGCAACCAATACAGTCGGTACATACAGAAACAAGCAGCCTCTTGTGAAAGAGGGATTACACTATGTTCCAAAGGAGGATCAACAAGGAGAAAGGACACAGTGTCCAGTAGAAGCAAAGGTGGAAAGGATGGATAGCAATGGAAGGAGGACACAGGGGAGACTGGGAAGTTGGGGTGCCTGAAGCTGCACATAGGATTAATATTATTTCCCGGTCGCTGCTGTGTTGAAGCGCACACTTCCCATGCCATCGTGATTGACAGCTCTGATATCGGCAAGGGAATGCGTGCACGGGGGAAACGGATGTGCTTGCACACACGTGCGAGTGTGCATTCCCCTGCTAATGTCGTCCGTTTTTGTTGCTCACCCCCGATAAGCTGTGTGCACGGTTGGCCAGAGACAGCCACCTGGGAGAGGAGAGGAGAGGAAGTGAGAGACAGAGAGCCAGATAGAGAGAGAGAGAGAGAGAGAGAGAATAGAAAGAAAAAGAAAAATGTTAGAAAGGAAAACATTCAGGTTTGTTACAAGATCTCCCCTTCAGCCAATGCACACACAGAGGGACTCAAAGCAGAGAAAGAGAGAGATTGAAAAAAAATGCAGAAATGGAAGAGGAATAGAAAAATAAGTGAGAGAGGTAACCAAGTGCAGTCGTACCCAGTAGCAACTCATATGAACAGCGTTTGAGATCAACGGAGCAATGCCGACGTACAAGCAGAGTGAGGGGCGGAGAGGAGCATTTGAGATGAATGCACAAGTAACACTGTGGAGGTGTGATATTACTTCCGCAAAGTGCCAATTCTATTTGTCTCTCCTTCTTCTCCTTCTTCTTCTCCTCATTATGACACAGTCACATCCCCGAATAATCACATAATATATATGATAAATACAGGGAACGGAAGCAAGAGAGATAAAAGGAGGCATCAAAGATGGCAGTCGTTCTCCAGCTCATCTCTGTCTTTCTCTCTCATTTTCAAAAGGTCCTTTTGTGAGCGCTGTGGCATCTCCCCACTTCGGGCCTGTGATCAGGTGGTGGCACTAACAAGCATTCGACAGGGAGAGATTAAACACGCGACTGTCAGACGCCACACCCGACGCATTAAATTACAGCGTCTTACATGTGGCATTAAGAAACCTGCCAGTATTAGACATGTCGACAAAAGAGATACCGAGAGTGAAAGAGAGGGGAGGGAGATGGGCGCTGGATGTGATGTCAGAAGAAATGAGAGCCTTTCAATTACTTATTGACTATTATTATAGACTCTAGACGGGAACAAGAGGGAGCAAAAGAAAAAATAAAAAAAAGGCTGGGACAGCGGCTGCTTCCGGCCTCTTCATAGAAAGTAGCTTTGCATGTGTGCAAGCTTGGAGTGAATACACATGTATAATACGAGACAGTTTTGGTTGTCGGTCTTTGGCAGCTTCTGATACTGTTAACACATCTCGCTTGATATAATGGGAACATTCTGGTCCCATTTTTTCCCCCCATTTGAGTGACAGGAAAAAAAGAAGTGCTCGTTCTACACATGCAAATCAGGCCAAAAAAGAACAACAGGACGCTGCATTTTTAAAGATAAGTAAACCCGTCAAATGTAGCACTTGAGAACTTGACGATTTTAAAATGCCACAATGCATTAAGTTTCAAGCATCTGGTGCTCTGAGCAAGTTAAGAATAATTATTTCCCCGATAATAACTTGAGTCTAATTGTATCCACTTTTTTCTGAAGAGCAGATGTTGACATTTTGCGCGCCATACGCTGGTAAGGTGGGTCCGAAAATAACTATTGGCATCAACCCAGGATACCCAACATCTTTACAGTCTAATCCATCATTGAGGCTGTTGTCAAAGCAATGGGGGTGATATTGATCGTAATCTAAAAAGAGAAATCTATGGGTTTTACACACTCAATGGCTGCCTCCCTGGTGCCTAACATTGGAGATGAATCACACTCCCCTTAAGGCCCATTATTCAGCCATTATTGGCAAGTACTTGTGCTTACTTAATTGGACAACTTGTCTGCAACCGCCAACCCCCTGGGCTGGCCAAGACAGAGCCTAAGCCAATCAGCCTAATTGATCCCTGCAAATGGTACAAGTCACCGCTCATGGTTGTTGATTGTGGGATTTTTTGTTTTTTTGGAGAGTTCGCTGCTGAGTTAAGGTTTAATTCCTAGTTTTGCGCGCAAGAATGAGAAAGTTTGAGAGTGTTGGCAAATTTTTAAAAACTATGTTTCAACACCAACAGAAATCAATGAACTGATTTATTTACATATTTTCTTGGCAACTCTTTCTCAAGGGAATGTTTCTTGCCAGTTTCTGTGCCACAATCGGCTCACTGACAATCAAATCAAATCTTTTAAACACTGGACTGACTTCAGCTTTACAACAGAAGCCAAGATATTTAATCAGCATAATAAAATGCTGCACTTAAAGACAATTGGTAATGAATATCTTAATCCTAAAGGGCAATGCAGGCCACCCAAGAAGAGGTGTCCTCCTCTTGGCGAGACAGAAGACAGGAGAAAGACTCATCCCAAGTGATTTAAGAATGGTCTCTGTCAGCAAACATCATTCCATGTCAGTAGCTTCCAAAGCTAATACGCCTCGATTGTTTGGAGAATTACGATGTTCAGATGCGCTGCCAAAGACAGAGATGTTACTTCCAGCTTGTTTCATTCTCATGGTGCACAAAAAGAAATAAAAAATAGAGTTTAAAGCAAGGGGTACATGGGTAGAAGGTAGAAGAGAGGGCAAGCAAAGCGATTTGCCCCGGAGTTAAACTCAGACTTCCAAGGCTTCTTGTGCTTTTCATTAAAACGCTCAGAGCGTAGAACGATGCACTATTCATGGCTCCTAAAGGGGGGAAGAAAGGCCCAAATGGAAATAAATAGCGCAAGGAAAGAAATGCATTAAGAACAGAGTATTCAGATCAAATGAGCTCATCTTCTTTGTAAGATGTGAGAGAGGTACGAGCGAACTGTTGTGCGATAAGGTATTATCTAATGGGTGTGGGGATGGAGGCAAGAGTCTGCAGCAAATGGGTTCAATCAGCAGAACCGGAGTCCTAATGTTGTGTCTTCTGCATATACATCAAGCAACAAAGTCAGAGGAAGGAAAGAGAAGCAGAGAGAGTGAGGGGGGAAAAAGATAGAGGTGCACTCAGCGGGCATTTTAAACACTTTGGTGTTAAGCAGACACATACTGATTCTGGTCCTATCGCTGCAGCTCGAGCCAAAGACGCATTTACATTCTGATGCTGATGAGAAAACATAAAGAGGAACGTCGGGAAAGTCTGTAGAGTTTTGAGATTTCTAATCACACACTGCCTTTCTTTTTTTTTTTTTTTTTGTGAGCATACCTCTTCTTGGAGTGAAGAAGTTTGTGATAGATAGAAAGAGTACATTTGAAGTCGATGTGCTTTTGATCCAATCTGGCAACTCCCAAATTTATGGGGGGTAAAGAAAGATACACAGAAATAAATAAATAAAAAGGAGAAGAGGAGTCGGGCGAGTGTGTGTTTGGGTGTGCGCGCGTGTGTGTGTGTGTGTGTGGACGCCTGCTGTCAGGTCCTTCTGTCAGTGTGAAATATTGCTGATCCCACCACACTTCCAGTGGGGAGGTGCTTGTAATGATTCAGTCCTTGCGGGGGTTCAAAATGTCATCTGTCTCACCTACCTCTGAGTGTACTGTTGTCCTCTAAGTGCAGACTTCTACAACAAAGAGATGGTCATTTAAAGAGGATTATTAATCAGGGAGGTATTTAAAGTTCATCATCTGTCATTAGCACTTCTAGGGAGCTTGCAAAAATTCTCTTTTCCAACAGCTAAGTGTTACTTCCCACCTGACTCTGCTCGACTTACGGATTCTGCGGGATACTTTAATTCTTTGAGTGCTCAGGGATGTGAGACAGTTCCCCCTATGCTAGCAAAGCGTTGACTTTGCAACAGCCCTTTTCTATCGGTAAAAGAAATTGACTGCATTTCACACGTTAATTACCGGTGTCAGGGATCACCTATCCAAGCGGCCACATTCCAACTCTTTGCGCTTGCACGCTTGACCCTCTAGCGTACCCCTGCTGCTCCTCCTCAGCTAATCGATTAGCTGCCCCGAAGAGTGGAGACTCCCTGTCACCAGCCCCTCAGCCAATGGAAATCAATAAAAAACAATACCCATCTACATCCATGAGCTCAGAACCCATTAGTTTTTCCTGTTTACCAGTGGCGGGTGCTATTCTATCAAAATGCCTTCAAATAGCGGAGAAAAAGTACAAGGGTAAAAGGGGACAAGCAGACAAATAGGAGAGAGAAATGTTACCATTTCAGCTACCATCGGAAGAGTTTTGGCACAGGTGACAAAGCTGTAGTCTGTTGAGATCAAAACACCAACATCACAATGTATTTAACAAGTTAAGAGCCAAAATCAGCCACTATCTAAACAGAAGTTCGTAGAATTGGCCTTCAAAACAACCTCCTATCTCGTCATTGACCGGAACAACCTCTAAATCTGGTGATCTTTAAGTGAGCAGCCCTATATGCCATAATATTGTTTTGTTTTTTTTTCCCCTGTTGCAGTAAATGTCACTGCCACAGCCATTCTGAAGCTCCATATAGTCAAATTTAACATTCATATGCTGGCACTGAGCTATGTGTATCTCGGTAATATGCTCCCTAGCTTTGTTTGTGTCGGTAAATATGCGCTCACTTTCAGGAAGATGGCCTAATCCATTCTCAGCTGTTAGCGGCTGATATGTTTGTTGTGTATTAAATATTTGGTGGCTTTCCCTGCCTTGCTATGATATCCACAGCCTCAATCGATTGGTGGAGATTTAGAACCCAGAATGCCTCTGTGTTTGAATTACAAAATCTGTGCATAGTGTTGAAGATGGGTTGGCGCGTTCGCATGTCAACGCACTCCCACACATGCAAACACACAAACAGAAAACGCTTTGTTTTAAGGCAATTTTAGGGTTGACACAATGTGATCTATGTGCTGCAATGGAAGTAAAAAAAGAGACAGATGAATGAGCTTGTACTGTATGTACAGTGGGTTTCCAATGGGTTGAGTGTACTTACTGGAAAGAAATGCCTGTCCTCGTTCTCCCTTTTCTCATGTTGTTTCACCATGGATACCAAGGCCTTTCATATAGCACAAAACCAGCTCAAAAGCACCCTATAGCAGCATATTATTTATGCTCTGCAGGAACGCAGCAACTCCAAAAAATATAGGACGAACACAATCCAAGAATAGATGGCGTTTCATAGCCTAAGCTCATTCCTTTGATTCTCGCCGAGGCTCCCTCGCTACGAAATCCAATGAAAATGTGATTTATTCTCCCCTTCCCTTTTCTAATTTATTTCACAAGCGTCATACCAGACAACTTGTCTCAGAGCTTTAAGCAAGGTACAGGGATGGAAATCAAGTTGAATGGGATATTTGGTGATGATGGGGGATAAATAGTTTTTTGACACATCAATGGCTACACCTTCCCTTTTTTCCTGAAATGGCCAGGCTGACCCGCAGAAACAAACCAAGCAGTCATTATCTCCAGAGACCAGAGTCGGCTTTTTTTTTTTCCCCTTCCTGTTAAGAGTGTGTCGGATTCACATCAATTTAGTACGCTACCGCCGGCGCTCACATAGCATCCCTGTTTCTCCTGGACAGATTTGAAGACTAATCTCATACTTTAGGCCTAATACAATTAAATGGTATTGAACCGATGCGTCGTACCATACATCAGTTGCGAATGCAGTGAGTGATGGAGCTCGTTGTTTTCGCCTCAGGCCTGGGAGAGACATATGAGCAGGGGTGAAAGGTTGTGCTTGTGGTTTGGGGAAGGGCCAAGAGATGAATCCTCTGGCACTCTGGTGCAAGAAACTCAAGACCATATGCACATGAATATACGTTATATTTATCTGCTTGTACCAATCTCATATTTTCACGTCTGCTCTTGTAATTCGAGCAGGACTGATGTCCATCTGTGAATCTCTGAAACTCAAAGTGTCTCACAAAGCAGAAAGAAATTAATGAGCTGCACGCTGTGGCTTAATAGTGTTTCGTCTTGCTGGGTTAAAAGGCATCGTTTGCTTATGGGCCTTTTGACTTAAATTAAGCATCGACGACATTCGAGCAAACATAGATAATGAAGTAAAGAGACACATGCAGACACAGTGAGTGCCAAAGGAAGGCTACTTGACTGATAAACAAGCTACAACATGAGGGATTGGGGGAAAAAATGAAACTGATTTGGAGTTGATTTATCACGCTGCAAACTGGGTTGTCAAGACGATAGAAAATAAACGTCAAACAAAGCAAAGGGAGATGCTTTGCCACGCTGATTTATAACTGTAAATTGAGCTTCACTCACCGAGAAGGGGAAAAGGAGTGTGACATTAAAAAAGCTGTTGTTTTAAAGGTTTTTTTCACATAGTAGTTTATTATCTTTGTCCTTACCTTACCCTTAGTTAGAATAATGTGGCCTTGCGTTCAAAGCTCTGTGCTAAGGCAGCTTTTTTTTTTTTGTAGATGAGTGTTCGGAGCTGTTTGTAAGATTGAAAAAATGACTCAAAGGCCGCAAAAAAGTAGTCTAAGTCTAGTTTCAAGGTCTGGCCACAGGTCCAGCAGGTGATTTTCAGCCGTTGGCAACGCCATGCGCGCACCCTCAATCATTCAGTGCCTGCTGTCAGTGAGAGGCTGCACACTGTGCCCTGACAAGACAGAGAACATTCATAAAGTTCCTGCAACGTCTCAGCAACCTTGACAGAATGCAGCATGTGTGTGTGTGTGTGTGTGTGTGTGTGTGAGTGAGTGTGTGTGTTTTTTATTCCTCCCTAAACTTATCTCCAGAGGCAGGAGTTGAGGGGAGTTTTCCGCCGTTCACAAGTAGCCTAAGAGCACCTGCCACATTCATGGCGCAAAGACGTCAATAAATCTGGCTGCTAATGTACCGCTGAATCTTTTTCTCTCACTCACTCTCTTCCCTCTGCCTCTAATATTAATGAATGTCAGCCGAATGCTGCCACAGGCAAAGATAGAAACATGTTCTTTCCACTATGCTAACATGAACAAGGTTATAGCTTCTGTCTTATTCTGGAGTGGAGCTGGAAGAGAGTGCACTTGGCTAGCAGAGGTTTAATGCAGTGCCATGGGTAACCATTAGCCAAGTGATAGGCAGGAATTAATCCATTCAGGAAGGTTGTTATTGAAAGCTGAGCCAGCACCAGGCAAGTCATTCTTGGCTAAACGACTAAAAGCTGTAATGAAGAGAAATAGTCCACATTGTTGTTGAATAATAATGAGCAGATCTAGTGTGGGAAAAAAAAAAATAGAAAAACATACTTTTCCACCTCTTCCTCCCAGTATGAGAGCATAGAATTGGGTTTAGGGCGCCTGAAACCTTGAGGCTATTTTTAGCGCCCGCCTTTGCTTGCAACTCAGCAGTTGTAGCAATGAAAGAAACTCTCTCCTCTGTATTCTTCCCCCAAAAGAAATTGTGATAATGAGGCTTCACTAGCGACCGTGTGCCCATTAATATTTGATGCATCTGAACACACACACACATACACACAGTCATATACACTCACACAGGCTCTTAAAGAACAACACACAACATATACAACCAAGTAAATTCTTAAAGTTGTCATATGAAAGATGCAGCATATAGTGTCTTAACATCCCATGTTGCTTATTTCCCACCATTCTCAGCAAAAAAAAAAAGCAACATCAAATCGTGTGTGTGTGTGTGTGTGTGTCTTGATGTACTTGGCCTATATCCTGTTGTGATAGTCACATGGCTTCTCTGAGACAGCAGCCATTTGTTACTGTCCTTTTAATCATGCTAATGCAACCTCACTTTAGCTCTTTCTGCTCACAGAAGCCAACCACACTCACATGCACACACACACACACACACACACACACGCATACACATGTATACCTCGGTGTAAACACACACTCACATGCACACACACAAACACACACCAAAGAAAAAAGAAAAAGGATGGAGTGCCCAAAGTCCCTTAAGGCACATGAATATCTTAAATAGAGAATTCTGTAACTCCGTATCTTTGCATGCCTGTGGCAACACTTTACACACAGTCATACACACATTCACATAATTTGACGCACACGTTCACGCCGTCAAACATGAGACGGATAGAAGACGGAGACGCTACCGTATTGAATCAAATTAAGTGGTAATTTTGTTGCACCAGAACGCCGCCACCGTCGTCTTTTTTTTTCACCCCCCCCCTACTGCTTCTTTCTCGAGTGCTGCACTTTATTAGTATTCCTCTCAGACGTTCCTCCGCTTTCTTCTCCTTCTCTCCGGCTCTCCCATAGCCTCACTCTCCCTCTCTCTCTCCCCCTCGCTCCTCCTGGGAGTTGAGCCCAGTGCATGTTAAGTGATAGGGCTTCAGAGTCTTACCGGCAGGGGTGTGGGTGCCACATAGTGCGCCGTGTAGGAGCCTCGTGTCGGGGAAAAGAGAGGAGAGGGGCCCTTTTAGTAAATCCACCCACCCGTGTAAAAATGATCAATCTCATGAATTTGCCAATAGGGAGTCGTTGGCCGATCAGCGGAGACAGAGGCAGATAATGAGAGAAATGGGGGGTGGGGGGGTGGAAGAGGGAAGAGAGAGGAGAGGACGAGTGACTACAGGGACAACAAGGAGGAAATATTCAAAGGTATCGAGTAGGGGAAGGAGAGAAAAAACTGGAGAGAGATTGAGTGAGCGTGAGAGAGCGGATTAGTGAAGACAAAAGAGCAGGTGAGCCTTGATAGACAGAGTTGCCATGAAAAGAAGAATGTGAACATCAATGTCTGCTCAGATAGGAGAGAGAGGAGGGAGGCAGGGAGGCAGGGAGGGAGGGAGAGAGAGAGAGAAATGGGCCATGGTTTTTTTTCCCCTTTCACGCTTTGTGTCCCCCGTCTGAAAGCCAGCAGCCCGTTTTGGCGGCAGTGGAGCAAGGTACATGTTTGGGGTTCTTTTTGTCAAGCGTGAGCAGGTCCTGGTGAGGTAGTGACAAGAGGAGGAGGTGGTTGGTGGGTGGGTGGGTGGGTGGGTGGTGAGGGGGTTTCAAAAAAAGTGCCTGTCCTGAATTCAGGGCCTGGTACAGCCTGAGGGGGATTCCTAAACTACCAGGCAGTGTGGTATGTAAATGTCACAGGACTCAACAGAGTGAGAGGCTGTCTGTCTCTGTTTGTTAGACGGGACATGACAGGTCGGGGGGGCGCGTTCCTCGGTCGTGTTGGTGTCAACACAAACACACCAGGGGTTTGACATACATGAGCCGAGCTGCACTTCAATGCAACTCCGGATAACTCCGAAAAAATACATCACGATCACATTTAATGGCCAAAAGTATGTGGACACCTGTGTTTAGATTTTTTGCGCACCTTTATTCTGAGTCTGTGTTTCAAAAGTTACCAAATCGGTGGCATCATAGATGTCTTTGCTCGGGTATTAATGTTTGTGGTTGGTCCAAAAAGGATTTAATGTGGTAGGTAATCAGTTGCACAGTTCTCAGCACAAAGAAGAACCCAACAGCAGCTCATCAACAGTTGGCTAAATACTGCAACGCATGAGCGCTTAATACACCAGAGCTGCTGTGTTAATTGATAAGGCCCACCAACTACCTGAAGGGAGGTGGTAATGTGAGCCTAATAACATAATAATAATGACACTGCCACTCGATGCAACACAAGGCTCTTCAAGGGACAAACTAATGACATAATATGCATTTTATACAATGATATTCCAGATAACAACATGCCCTCAACAAGACAGCAGCTCTGACTACAAAATCTCATTAACAAACAATTTTTTTTTTTTTTTTAATGAATTTGGTGTGGAAGATCAGAACAGACCTGCGCAAACTTACCTAGACACTATTAAGTACCTTTTGTGGTTAATTAAAAAAGCTGAGGATGTTGCAGGAGCATAAGAGTGCATATGGTTTTGGTATAAGATGTAAAATAGTCAGATATGGGTGTAATATTTGAGTGTCTGCACACTTTTGGCACTTACTGTATTTAACAAGAGTACAGTCTGAATTATGATCACTGCAGTTTTGCAAAAGAACTTCTCGCTCTTTGGTCAAGTTAATCATCCGCAGAGGCAGAGAGCTGTGGCACCATGACAAATCTCTGCTGCAGCTTCCTATTCAACACGGCCGGACGGGCTTAAAATGCTCACATGCACACACACACACACATACACACAAAAAAAACACAAACAGGAAGTGCTCCCTCAAATGCACTGCCCATGTCCACTAAGGATTCGGCGAATAAAGCTGACATTATTCAGCTGCAGTCTGAATAAGTGTGCAGCGTGTGACCTTAAAGAGGGGAGGTTTGGAGAATTGAAGCATAAGGAAGAAGAAAGTGAATAATTCTTTAAAGTGTTGCCTGGGGCACATTAGCATGTGCGCTAGCTATGGCGGCGGCGCGTGGCTGTTTTTTATTTATTTTATTTACTTATTTATTTTCCTACAGCGCTTTTAGCAAACCCCGTTTGTCAGAGGGAGGCATCATCCTTTATCGGCACATTTCATGTTTCCCAGAGGACTCTGTGAAGCGGGTGATATTATTGAGGAGCGCTGAGCCTTATTAAATTCCCAAGCATATTACCAGTCTCTCTCTCTCTCTCTCTCTCTCTCTCTTTCATACACACTTGCATCCCTCGCTCTCTCTACCACTCGCTGATTATGTTTCTCTCTCTTAATTTGGTTGCACACT
>JAQNCA010000020.1:5308983-5338931 GCA_029783725.1 Acanthurus tractus | reverse complement strand
TTTAAATATGTGTCACACAGGCAGAGGTGAAAGGAAGAAAAAAGGAAGAAAAAAGAAGGAAGAAATTTTGTTTCCTCTAGATTTCATGGGTCATAACTGAGTTTAACAATTATTAGATTAGAAATTTATTGTCATTGTACAAAAAATAACAACATTCAGTGCACTCACATACTGGATCAAAAAACAAAGCAGCATAATAAATAACAGTCATTAAAAGACACTAAAATACACAAACAATAAATAGAATTGATCTGATATTTATCATTTATTACTTATCAACTGAAAAAGATTAATCACATGTCAATGCATGGAAGTGAAAGTGCAATTATCTAAATTATTAGCAAGACAAAAATAAATTTCTGTCACTCAAACGTCCCCCTTTTTAAACAAATGTATTTGGGGTCTTACATAGCTACAACTATATTGGTCCAGTATAAATATTTTTAATAAGTACTTAACACTTAGCTTTCCTTTTAATGGAAGTGAATAGTGAAAGTATGTCTCTAAAAATGTGCTTAAGTCATACTTAAGTAAATTTTGGGTTGCAAGATTTTGCATTGAACTGCTTTTAATTGGCTGCCTATTGAACTCTAATGAAAAAAAATATTCTAAAGGTGGTCTGCATTTTTGAATGGCTACAGGATATCTGCTACAAAATACAGATTTTGCTGCAAAAAACCTTCATGTGTTTAAGTGAAAGCCAGATAGCTACAGTATGTGTTTGGGCTAACTCTCTATATCCTTCATGTTTTCTGGCCGGCTTCACTTCCAAGCTAACACTGTATTTATGTCCTCAGAATTACAACTAATCTCCCCATCAAACAGACAAGATTTACAGCAGCTTACAGGCAGAGAATCCAGTTTGGCTTTGCCTGTAACAAGCCCAGCCATCTCCCCCTTGTCTTCCATCAATCTGACAGTCGACATCGCTTCAATAAACCTGGCCCCGTCTAGACTCACTCTTGCAGATTTAATTCAAACAGCTGTTCATTCCTTACTCCAGACGCCCTGAGCACTTCCACTGAGGAATGGGAAGTAGAGGGGGGTGCGATGGGGTTGGGGTGGCTCATGCCTTTCTGGAGAATACACTCTGGAGGCATGGGAGGAAGTGACCTCAAGGGACATGAGAATGTCAACTGCTAGTTAGCTACACATTTTGGGCTGTTTTGTTTCTGAATCACATACAAATTGCTGTGGCCTGAACATCTGTTGCCACTGAATTTTTAGAGCACGAAAAAAAACGCCATCCATGTTGTTCCTGCCCTGAATAGTTAATTTGCAAGATGTGTCTTTATGCAATATGTGTTTCATGTTTTTGACAGAAAGTGGATTATGTACAGTTGTTTTTGTCTCATCCCAGTTGGATGAGCTTAAGCATCCTTTCATTAACACCAGCCATGTATCAAAGGTTTTGTCTCATAAAGTAGACTTCAAGTGTACAAGTGGATTAGTTACTGTATTTTGTTTTATGATTGTTTTATTATTTTTGTTCAACTGTAGTTTCTTACCACAACCACCTGGGGTTGAGGTATTTCAGTCATTATTCTATAATGCTTGTTGTTATCAGTTTTAACTTTATTTCTAGTTATTTTAGTTCATCAATTAACTTTCATCTGTCTAATTTTACAATTTATCTATTACTTTTAGCTGACTGCTGCCATTTACGTTTAGCTAAAAATTTTAAATATAATTTAGTTTTGAATTTTAAAGCTAGCTAAATTTCAAATCATTTCATTAATAATTTCAATAATTTAGTTTTAGCTTTGTATTACAAATAGGTGTTACTTGCATATAAGTGTTACTTTTTAACTACTTATTTAGGCTAATAAATGCAATGTTTATCCCGTACTTTAAGCTGACGATTGAAACACATTTTTTTATGATTATTATTATTTTGGTTTAAAAAGCTGTCACTTAACCTTTAACAACTATATCAGGTTGGTGTAAGGTTTGTGTGTGTATTAAACTCCCAGCACTGTACCTTAAAGCCTATTGTGTTTTGGCTATTAAGACAATATAATTACTTAGGATAAGCATTACTCCAAATTGTCGTTAATTAAAAGTTAGTTTTCCTCTTGAAAACATTTCTTTTTTAATACCATGTCATAATTTCAATGTCTTCTTCCTCTTTCCACATGTCCTTGCTGCAGTGCCCCCTGGGTTAAGGGTGCACCTAGCTGAGAATCACTCATGTATAAGTACATCAGTGAGTGAAGGCTACATGAGTGCCAGCGTTCGCTGTGCCTCATCCGCCATCTTGCCTGAGCTCTGACCGTGCTCCTTGGTGGGTGGGCGGGTGCATTGTGTGTGTCTCCTCCGCCGTCCAACAGGCAGGCCGGGGCTCACAGAGCAGATTGCCTGGCCGCTAAAGAGGTGCCGAGGCCTGTGGTGTTCCCCCATCCTCCCTCCACCCACCCGGTGGAGCTCCACAGATGCCCAGGTACAGACAGCGCTCTTGTGCACATAAGCCCCTGCCAGTAGACGGGACGGGTGGAAGGAGAAGTGACAAGCGTGGCCCCACGCTGGTCTCCAAGCTGTCCTGCAGATCTGCTCCCTCCACCGCTCTCTCGATTCATTTTTTATCCCTCCCTCTCTCTCTTTTCTACACTCTCAGTTCTCCTTTGCCCCAAAGTGGATTGAGAAGGAAACATGGAAGAGAGAGAAAAGAAAGACAGATAGAAGGGAGAGCACACGAGGGAGGGAAGGAGGCCCAGTGTGAAAGAATTGTGTTGACAGTGGGAGAGCCGGAAAAGAACAGTGAATGCCCTTCATTATGAACAGTTGGAGGCCGCGCGTGGCAGCCCACATCTGTCTCAGTCATGTTTGTGTGTGTATGAGTGTGTGTTATTTTCTTTTGTCTTTCTGCTCTCTCCTCCTCTTCCAATCCTTCTTGTTGAAACACCTCTGAATCACTGCCGCCTCATAACCATTTCTTCATTACAATACTCTTGATGGAAATAGCCGTTATTCACTGTAGCTAAACTAATTTGGTGTGAATACTGATTTTTACCCCCACCATTTTTTTTTTTTTTGCCTATTGTAGCTATTTCTCAGAAAATGACAAATGGATGGCTGAACGGTGCCTCTGTCTAATGTATTGTAATGAATTCTGATTAGAGGAGAATGGATTGCATTGACTTCATCACCCATAGCAGTGTTTCAAATTTTCACCATGCAATCACATTATCCTGGGAGTATCCGGGATGCATGAGAATCAAGTTTGCGAAAGCGTGGGGAAAAAACAGCAAGGAAAGGAAGTCTCGACGAGGAGGGAATACAACTAGAAAGAAGAGGCAAAGAAAGAGAGGCTAGCAGAAGGACAGACAGAAGGAGCAAGAGCGAAGGAACACGAGAGAAGGTGAAAATGGCAGAGAGGACGTGCAGAGTGTGAGCACGAACCCATTTTGGCTGTGAAACGCCACTTTTGTTTGGCATGGCCTCAGGCAGGGACAGTAGCATGATGGGGTTTGTGGTGACAAACCTTATGACAGGAGACATCAGAGCTCTGTGGTAAAACAGCGCATATGGAGTGGCTGCTGGAGCGAGCCAAGTGCCATGATGTGAGTAAGTTAACTTGAGTAGAGAGAAAGACAATGAAAGAGAAAGACATTAACTTATGTAATGTCTCTTTTCAAACACTTTACATTGATGATTTATACACCAGTTGACTTTTGGATTGCTGGTTTTATTTCCAGTCTTTTTTACTTTGTTTTTAAGTCATATTTCTTCCAAAAAAGAGGGTTTTTTTTTACTGAATTAAATGCACTGCTTTAATTCTGTGTTCATGTAGTTTCTAGGCTTCCTTTCTAGTTTCGTCTTGAGGTTAGAATTTTTGTTTCCATATATATTAAGAAAAATGTCTGTGAATAAAAAGCTGCTTAATAGAGATTATATTTGTCATTAATTACTGGTATATTCATTACATTTTATGTGCTATTTTCATACACTTCATCTTGTCGCCACCCCAGCAAAATAGCTTTTAAAAACTAATGTTGTCCTTTTTGTTAGTCGACCACTTTGGTGCAGCCTGAAGTATCTCAAAAACTATCGGGTTGATTATTTTTAAATTGATTACATATACAGTGGCTGATCTAGTTCCCAAGAAGATGAAGCCTTTTGAGTTGATGATCATCTGACTGTAACTCAAGGGCCTCTTACAGGTCAACATTAGTGGTTTAGAGTGAAAAACTAGCTTTGTGCATGATGTGCCATTAAATGATGATCAGACATTCAAGTCCCTCTCATCATGAATTCCAATAACTTTTCATCTTGTGCCATCGGCACTGCAATTTAATTTGTCCAACACCGGTTTATGACCAAACTCCCATGAGCCTCAGCTGTTTTTTATGTAACACTAATTAGCATAAATATTAGCATGCTAACATGCACAGTGAAAACGGTGCGTATTGCAAACATGAAACTGCTTAGAATCATATTAACAAAGCACTGCTGTGTCTGAACACATCCTCACACAGAGCTGCTCGCTCGGCTGTGGACTCTTAGTGTTGTTGGAACATACTCGGCATGTTTCACACGCCAGATGTTGAGTTAATCTCTTGCTGTCAAATACTGAGAGGAGCATGAGTCAGCATGTGCTCATGCAAAAATATCCTTGCGAGGTTTAGATCTATTTCAAAAGTCAAAACATCAAAAATATTAATGAATAAATTGGTGTGAAGTTGTCATGAGAAAATTGCAACCATATGAAAACTTTGATTTAATAATGTAATCACGAAATTTAATTCTAACTTTGCAAAATTAAGTGAAAGGATCCTGGTGCAGACATAAGTCCACTCAATCAAATGTGATCACTGTGTAAAAATAAGCACTGTAAGGTGAAGCATGCCTGGTGTCAATTGATACCAAATTAAACAGTTGATTTTGAGGATTTTTAATGAAAACTCGCTCTCTTGAAAGGTCATTATGACTTGTTTTCAATTAAATTACGCACAATGAATACCGTCACTAATGTAAAATGCATTTTTTGGTTTTTATTTCGAGTTTCAATTTGAGTTAATTTAAAGACAGCTGACCCCTATGCATGATGTGAAGTTTGCACTCATGCTGATTACCACAGACACACTCCATCGTACTTGGCGTTTACTTGCTCATTGGTCTACTAGGGTTTCCCTTTTTGGACTGACTTTGAAAAAAAAAAAAAAAAAAAAGCTAAAAAATGGAGGGCACTAAAGGTCATACTGACCAGCTGTCTAGCACACTCCACATCCATTTGGTAAATAAAGTGGAGAATGAGAATAGTAATGGAGCTCTTCACACTCTCAACGACATAATTGAATCTCCAACTAAAAAGTGTTATCCGAATCATCTTTTGGCTGTGCTGACTGCTCACGCCGGTGGACAAGCTTCCCGTATAACTACATGAGGATTACACACATGACATAAAGCACATGACGGGTGTGTTCATACCCTCGGGGGCAATTATGCACTCCTCCTCCTCCTGACACACATGTACAGTATAGATACAAACAGGACAAATGGACGGGTGAACACAGATCGGCACAGGCAGGTATACAGAAGGATGCTCACACACGTGCTGGGAGCCGCTACAGAGACGCCCCACAGACTTGGCATCCTCTTGACCCCTCCAGAGGGCACTTAAAAGGCTCGAAGACAACCTACCCCCTCCCTTTTTTCTGCTCATTCTTCCCTCCCTTCTTTCTCTCTCTCTCTCTCTCTCTCTCTCCCACCTCCTCCCTCCTTCTGTCCTGGCTTTGGCCTCTGTCCAAACAACCAATCACATTGATGGCTTTGTTTTCAACTCACTCAACCCCCTTTTCCTTCCCCCCATGGCATCACTTCCTCCTGCAGTGTCGGTAACATCCAGGAATCCAGGGCTGACGAGCCCAAAGAGATATTTTGGGAGGCAGCCAGCACTGCCAAGCCAAAATTGAGACCAACCTCACACTGGCCCTAAATCAGTAAAAGAAAAACTATGAGATGCTGTCTCGTCACTGGAGCCACAAATGAGGTGCGACTTTTAGGTGATTTTAAAGGGTTTTGACGCAAACGATGCATCTGCATTTTTTGACACAATTTTATTAGGCTACTAAATTATTCAAAGTTCATTTTATTTTATAAGTGTAAGAGGAAACTTAATGTGATTATAGTTATTAGGTGATTTGAAGGGGGATGCATTCCTACTTGTCAGCATAATGAGCAAACTGCAACTCCCTTGTTAAGAGAGCGAATGCCTTTTAAAAGGTTCAAGAGCCATTTTTACAGCCACTGCTTGAATAGGTGGAGCTGTCTTTCTCGATATCTGCAAATTTCAGTTCACTGCTCCGTAAAAGTGAGAAGAAAAGCCCACAGATCTTGTTCTCATACAATTAAGGTTTTCATATGCAACCTTCTTTATTCATTGTGTTTTATTTCGACAGAATTTCTAACCTTTTTTTGTCCAAAGCTTTCCTGCTCTTTGCCTTCAAGCCCTGTAATCTTGTGTTGATGGCCGCCATCAGAGGGCAAATTAGCCTGTTTTGTTCAGCATTAATCCTCGCAGACAAGCTTCTTTTGCTCTCTCTATTTAGACTTTATGTGTTAGTTTGTGCTGTTTTTTGGCCACTTTTGTCGCTGTGAGCACTCGGAGCTGCTTAGACATAATTGTCAGTTTTCGTGTCAGTGTTTAAGTTGCAGGAAAAGCAGCATTTCAGAACATGCTTAAAATTTTCAAAGAGGGCCTAAATATTCTATGAAAACTCATCAAGTAGGCCTCTCATTGTACTTATAATGTTGTAAAATGAAATAATTTTACAACTGCATAAATCACAGAAGATTAAAGGAACTTGATTGACTATTAATGGAGAAGCCTTGCATTTTACTATGATCACACATAAACATATTCCATATGGGGCAATGGGGGGGGGGGGGTTATGAAATAAGCCCATTTCTATGATAGAAACATGCAATTTCATTTGGGATTAACTCTTCCTTTATGAGGGCGAATATGCAAATGGAACACTAATGAACTTAAAGTATTCTCTTTGTGAGAACTGATTAACCAAGGGACTCCTCTGCTGCACATTTACATTTTTCTCAAGTCAAGTCAGGGTTCTCCAGTCACAAATTACAGTGCTTTTCCAGGCCAATTACAATGAACAAGTGCACCATTATCCAGTTCTGAACATCACACATGTATATTTGCCCCCTTCATTTTCTCGAGAGTGCTTCAAGCCGAGGGCTTCTCCAGAGAGGGGAGGACAAGAGGAAGCAGGGGAAGTCAGAGACCGAGGGTGGAGGGAGAAACAGACAGAAGGCAAAATAGATCGTGATTAAAAAATGTGCTGCAGGGAGAAAGATGCATTTGATGGATGTATAGAGGAGCTAGACTTCTTAGATAATCATCCCAAAGAAATTTTGCAGAATCAGAATTAAGGGCTTGAACTAATTTCTCTTACAAATGAGGCCGAGTTTTTCTTCCTGAATTAGTGTAAGGGCTTGTTTTAAGGGAATAAATGGTTTGATAAAACTGACATTTAAAAAAAAGAGACAGCATCAAGGTCAGCCAAACACTTCAGGAGTACATTGAAAAAATATTTAAGTACGTGAGCGCGTACTTGACACCGAACCTGCAGCTCTTTGCATGAAATTTTTCAATGTAATTGTTGGATCTTAGTGTTTGTGGTGCTTTTTCCTCATTAGCCAGGCTGATCATAATGTATTGAAGTGCAGAGACTTGATGCATAAAAAAGGCTTTACTCGTCTTTTCCTGCCCCCATAGGAACAATAAGGTAGCGTGACTGCATTATAGGCTGTGGTGTAAGATTATTATCATTCTGTGCTAATGCACGATGAAGGCAAGGAGAAGGAATCACCTATTGTTGTCTGAATTGTGCTGCCTATGTGCTTCTGTTTCCATCACAAAACACTGCACCTTGCAACTTACATGTGAAGCTCTGCTGGCATTCAGACACACAGTGGCACCCCCCTCCTTTTTTTGCAAAACAACAATAATAAACCAAAATCCAATCTCACAACAGAGACAACTCCTATTGGAGTGACAAATGTTCGGGGGCCATCTCCAGCTAGCTTTCCAACTGTTCCATTCATTACCTTCCCTCTCTCACTTATTCTCCTCAGCTGCTGCTGCCATCTCCTCTCCTCTCGGCATGAAATAGACACTCCAGGAAGTACATTTTGTGCAAACTCTCCTCCCGCTGCTACAGCTGATTTCACAAATGATGGCGAAATGGCCAGGAGAGCGAAGGGGTAAATGGAAAAAGATGGCTGTTGCACACCACAACCATATTCCTCCACTCTCCTTTTTCATAGATAACAGGGGATGATTAGAAAACAGCAGATGGCAGGACAAACATTAACCTCCACCGGGGCGATGGTGAATTTAGTTTGAAGACTGCCCCGCGTGAACTCACTTCTGAGGTGACACACGCGCACACACACGAGTGTACATGTGTTCAGACAAAGGCGCACACACACCCAAACACACAAAATGGAGCAGGCCCATTCCCCCTGAATCCTATCTATTTTGACAATAGGCTGTTTTCTGTGACAGCTGTGACAAGTCCATTTCAAGACTGATATTTCAGATGTATTGCTCATGTGTGCTAAGGGGCAAGTACTGTCACTAAAGTTTGCCGAACCTTTGCCATTTTTTTTATTACATGTTTGCAGCAGAAGATATAGAGGATGAAACCGGGACTGATATCTTTTTTTCCAGGATGGTAAATGCAATTAATGAGCAAGAAATGAGCACTCAAAAATGAATTTCCTCCATTTTGAATCCATTCCTACATGAAGCCTCAAAAGTCCTCCATGCACAGTGTCACTGCATCCACTCTCCATAAGATTAACTTCTAGATGGCCCCAGCTGAGGAAGATTTCCATCTCAAATTACTTTTCTTCATCTCTTTTGGGACTGTTTTAGAAGAGGATTACCTTCCAGTGGCTTCGATCACTGGCACAGTCACTCTGAAGCATCAGAGAATTCCTCCAGTGTCTGAGCTCCGGCTGTTTGACAAAGTTCTTTCGATTGTAAGTGACAGGTTATTTGCTGTTTTGGTGCGATCTGGTCAAATAGGAATCCTGCACTGTTTTTTCTTAACCTCACCAGCCTGATCCAACTGGAGATTGGTTCAGTCTTCAAATACGAGAGGGAATTCACTAAGTCTATCAGGTTTTTTGCTTTGTTGACTTCATTTTCATCCACGAGAGAATTCCAAGTTTATTTGACTCAATACCAAATGTAAAATTCTCTTATTTTGGAAGGCTTTTGAGTTTTACACCTCCCTTGTACCTCCATCTTTTACCTTGCTCTTTCTTTAAGGAAGATGCAGCAAAGAAGTAAATCACACTTTTGGTATGTCTATAAGACAAAAAACAGCTTAAATCTGCTTGCACATATCTGTCATGTCACACTGTGGCCTGTATTTTAGCTCCTGAATGTTGTTGCCTTTGTAAGCTACATGTACAGGTTTCCCTCCTTGTGAAGACCTAAAGATGACACCAGCAAAACAATGTGAAAACAGACAGAGCTCTCCTTTTTTAAAAAAAATCTAAGCTACACTACAGAGACATATAGCATTCTGAGTTGCCTGTTTGTTGGAGTTAACATAAGCATTCCTGCCTTGTTTGTTTGCTTCTGGGGATGCTGCCCATAATCAGTCTTTGTATTTACATTGGAGCTGCCTAAACATTCACGCTGCAAGTTTTCAATCCATGCTGTTGGATCAGGGCTTAAATCGGTGCCGAATTTCTCGTTACAATTTCTGTTGATGTACACATAATAAAAGCTTTTTTATTTGTCGCCACACCTGTGTCTGATTGTGTTCTGTTGACTGCACAATACTGGAAATAAACCGAGCATCATATCAGAGTCTGGTTGGGCTCGGTAATGTCCTGCCATGATAAGACAATAACCAGCATGGAGCAGAAGCTGCAAATGTATCTTATGAATAATATCACCATAATGGCGGCTAGATGTACACTTAGATAAAGGCCATAGAAGGACAGAGAAGAGTTATTACAAACCAAATGCAGCTGCAATGTGATGTTTATGTGGCTAGAAGTTCTATTTAAGAGACTGATTGCAGATTCAGTTTAGCAGGATGGTTTACATTATGTGCTTGGTAGATTTTTCTATTTCTGACAGGATGCAACACAGTTCAGCATTATAAAGACAACAGTTGGATCCACAGTGGCTGTAAATCTTAAATTGAGCAAATGGCAAGTAATTTTGGTTGTTAGCTCAATTTAGCTACACAGTCAGTATAGGGAATGAACTGCACTTTCAGTTGTAATGTGTTTTTAGTTAATCTTTTGAAATAGGGCCAGTATTAGACATAAAACTTCAGCAGCAGAAACTTGACTGCTTGCTCGTTGATAAAGATATTATTTGTATAACAGATCCGCTCACATCTATGAAAGGGGACATCATTCTGTTTGCAGGCTGCTGCAGATTTGAAAAAAATGTACTGTATTAAAACCTTTTGTGGCTACAGAGGGAGCCTTGAAAAATGTGACAGCTTGTCTCATGGTGTCACTTATGTTTGACACTCATCTGTGCTTGAGGTTTGCTGCTCAAGGCCAAAATACTTACTACTGGAATGCCACAACTCAGCATTCAGCATGCATTGTGGGTAATTTTGCACCATGCTGTTGTGTTGTAATAACTTCACCTTTAGAAACAGTTAATGTATTTTCAGGGTGCCATTGTGAAATAACTCCTACTTACTTTTTTGTTTTGCTTTTTTTAAACTAATATCATTTTATGGAACAGCCTTCAAGTGAACATCAAGTTTTTAAATATGAGATGGGCTTCCAGAAGTTTGGTTTGGGCTTGTTTATGAAACCAGGTACCAGATCTATAATGAGATTTATGATGACATTGTCAGTTTGTCAGTGTTCTTGTTTTTTTCTCTATTTAAATTGCAGGAAAGCATTTTCGAGATTGTGTTGTTTAGTTTTTATGCTTCCTTGTGTTTTCTTTTTGTTGTAACACCTGTCAGTCATGTCTTGTTTCATTTGAACGTGTTATATTTTAATATTTTCCCTGTCTGACAGCCCATAACTAAAATAAATCAAATGAATCTGGATATGTCCATATATTTGTTATTGTAAAACTCAAGTCCATTAACACAAGGGAATCTGCTTTTTATACCAAAAAGCACAGTTTCTTTCAGTCAGTGTTGAGGGTGAAGTACATCCTATCACACTCCTACAAAGTCTGCACAGCAGCTTACTAGGATGCTACCGAGAACAAACTAGAATGTTCCAGCCAAAATATTATGACACACCATTCCTACACGCTTTAATATTTTCTGCTTAGCTGGAGAGTCCCAGTAGGAATGGAGAGCAGGCAAACATAATGCCAGGAATTCATAATGCGGAAAAGTAACTTCTCCATGTTTCTCTGCAGTGAAACTGACAATGTCAACACTTAGACATCTAAGTCTGAATACAAATGCACATGCAGGGTTGTGGATTTTAAGGTCAAAGTTTAATTCAGTTGAACTTGGATCCCAAAACTTGAAAAGTCTGGTGAGCTAACGCTAATGCAGTGCACTGAAAACAAAGAACACACTGGATGGTTTTGTGTGATCATGGTTCTATACTGACAGTACTCTATATTTAATCAAACTGTTATCTGAACAATAATCACACAGGGAAAAAGTCCACATAGCAACAAATTAATACCTTACTAGTTTTACATATGATTCATATTAAAATTTCACTGTCAAAATGGAAAGTCATTCATTTTTCAACATGAACTTGTTAGAATGAAGTACACAAAACAAAGTCTGTATAGACAGCGAAATAATCATAATAATAATAATACAGAACATATAACTTGCATAGTCCTGATGCAAACTTTCGTAACAATAAATAATTACCATTAATGTGCAAAAAGGGTATAGGATAAAGTTAAAAACTTTTTTATCCAAACCATTATCCAATATCCGCAAGAAATAAACAAAACACTTGGAACAAAAAAAAAAGAAAAAAATCAGCTGTACATTAAAGGGCCTTGAAGACGTAAGTGACCTTGTTCTTTGCTCCTACAATGCATTTACAAAAAGTGAGGGAAAACTGTACATGCACAGAGGAAACGCAGCCTTCTACGAGAAATCAGATCAATACATAGTTGAGTGGCGTGCACACAGTCGTCACTGAGGACCCCGGCCTGCTGCTGCCGCTGCTGCTCTCAGTGGCTCAGGTTCGATCTATTGCAGCATGTCTGCGGTTAATGGGGCTCAATCACTCCAAACTTCCTAAGTAATTTAATGGAAAGGTTAGGCACTATTTTTCCGGCACGCTCTTCGCCTGCAGTCTCGACAGCATTATGCATCAAATGTTGAGAGCATTATCAATAAAATACTAAAAGGCCAGGAAGGTGCTGATACAGTGCTATTAGCAGACTGGTAAAACAATTATGGCAAAGCTATAAATGCAAAGTCAGTTGATTTAAGTTGAATAAAAGTGTTTTACTCTCAGCTGAGCCTTCTCCTTTATCATATTAAAACTTTGCTTAACAACCTCAATGGACATCTCCGCTCACGGTGAAAACAAAGCTTTCAGAGAATCCTAATGCATAAATGCGCCTAACTTTGTTTTAGGACAATAAAAAGTCAAGAACAAAGGAAGACTTGAATGAAACTGATAATTGTGTGCTTTGACTTTAAATTTAATTTCTTTGACATGCAAAGGCTAATACACTCTCATTACGAGTGCATGTTTCAGATCATTGGCCCATGGCACCAAATTAGTGGTCGCAATGGTTCATGAGTGTGTGTGTGCAGTATCATTTTAAACACATACTGGAAAGTGGAAAAGTGCACACTGTTCCAGCAAGTCAGCCGGTGTGGTCGCAGCAGTCAGCAGGGTGAAAGAAGTGAGACGCAGCTCTGCTAGTATGATTTGCTGAATCAATACCTACCAGATTATGTGAAATAAAAAAAGATACTGCAGGAGCAAAAAAATTCTAAAGCTCAGCACGGTTGATCTGCACGGTTTAGTTATTTACAAAACCGACCAAAGCTTAAAAAATAAATTAAGTTATGCTTGTAACATTAATAGATAAAGAGGGAAAATAAAAAAACTAAACCTAATTTGGAAAAGATATGGTTGAAGTTGTAACACTAATGGCATTTAAGTTGTTTATAAAACTGTTTTTCATAACCACCAATGTATCTTGTTATTTTATGGCCATTTAAACACCCGAGTTGACACTTAGAAATGTAGTGTAATTAAAACAACACGCTTCCTCAATACTTTAAAAGCCAAATTACATCCGCTGAATGTCAACTGGGCTGTTACACTGCAGAGGGGAGGGGGCTCAAATCTCCCACCCCTGAAAAGGCTAAACGGAGCCACGGCCTTACCAAAATACCAAAGAAAGTCATCAAAGTCAGCAAGGTCTTGTGGATATAACCCCCTCCCCCCAGCATAGTGATTAAGCATGGAAGACAATTAAGATTAAAATACAAAGCGAATAGAAAATGTGCCTCATAAGCAGACTTCGGTGAGAGCAAATTGCTTGGTGGGCTTGAGCGATTTATGGGGTGCTTGGCCCGCTGGTTCTCTCCGCAGCACTGGGAGACTCGGTCAGTAAATCTGAGTTCTTCATTCTCATTCAGAGATAAATAATTATGAAAAAAAAATAAAAAAAGGCCTTTGCTGCACACGGTTTAATTAAGGGCTTCTGGGAATTATAATCAGCGCTAAAAGAGATGCCACGGTGATGAAGCATAAATCCATAACCGTGGAGCAGACGGTACGACCGTTTTAATGCATCTGCAATATTGCTCATCTAGTAAACAAGTAAGCTTGCGTGTGTTTGTGCAAGTGGGTGTGTGTGTGCATTGCATATCCCCAAAACTTGTCACAGTAATCTGAGTCTGATTTAATCTTTGGTGTTTGTATGTTTTATTCTGTTTTTAGTGTGTTACTGCTTTCTGAATTCTCGCTAATATGGTCCATTAAGTTTTTTGGAGGATGAGTTCACATTTTTTAAAGTCTGTTTAAATGAGATGGACCATTTAAAACATTTTGCAGGTGTTCATGTGAACATTGAAAAATATTGTTCCTGCTGCAATCATTCCTCCTGTTCAATGTAAGTGATGGGGAACAAAATTCTGTATTCATGTTTTGTACGATCCAAATTTTGCTAATCCTCAACATTACTGGGGTCATTAATCAAGTAAAAGTCTCACAAAGTTAAGTTTCATTTGAAACAACAGTGGCATGGAATTATTTTCTGTTTTGGGCTGCAGTGAGAAAAATATTGCACTAGAGGGGAGAGACTTTTGTGTTTTTTAAACAGATGTGAAAAATTTGGAAATTGCCATTTTATGCAAAAATGACCTTTTTTGTTGTCTTTTCACTCAATTTAGGCCACACTTGCGGCATTCAGACCAAGGAATGTTTAGTTCAGTGTCAGTTGGTCAACAATTTATAGATAAATTGTCAGGGAATTCGATTCAGACATTTAAAGACCCCAGAAAATGAAAGCTACAGAGTTAAATGATCATCTGACTTGTCCTCTAGCAGGTTGATATTTTTGTTTTTAAGTGAAATGTCTCAACAACCACTGAATGGATTGCTTAAAAAACTTTCATATCTGTCTTAAAATAAAATGTAATGACTTTTCATTGCTGACTTTTCACTGACTGAAGGCCATTCATAGCTGAAATCTCACAATAAGCTTTTGTCTTGTCTTTGAAGATAGTTGTAATGTTGCACATGTTAGCATGCTAACACACAAAACTAAAATGTTAAATAAGGCACCATTTTAGCCCCTAAAAATAAGCATTGGTTACCAGACTCTAATTTTGAGAATGTTAGCAGACTAACATTAGCAGTTAGCTTAAAGCGCTGCTGTTCCAAAGAACAACCTTACAGAGCAGCTAGCATAGCTTTTCTTCTATGTAAACATATCATGCACAATAACATAGCCTATTTGTGCAGCTTGAGATATCCAGATTCTATTGAATGCAAGGTATTGAAGCAGATTTCATTAAGGTGATTTTGAATAGACTATAGCTCACTCAGTGAGTGTTCAAATATTTAACATCACATTTCAAATTTCTCTTAGAAAATTTAAAGCAGACAACATTAACTATGTATACCTAATCCAGACTGTTCACAATTATTCATTGCCTTTTTAGACAGGATAACATCTTCAAATATTTAAATAGTTCAGTTTAAGAGCTTCACTGTAACTCATCAGACCCCAAAATCTTTGGCTCCCAGATCCATGCTGGGAGCAAGGCCTGCAGTCTCAGCAGGGCACAAGCTGCAGATTTGTGTGTGCAACTGGATTTCCTCATTCATTACATGGAGACATTCCAGGTGGTGGGTTGGCGGCACAAAAACACAAAGTGACAGGTATCAGGATGAGGTTGCATTCACTCAGACTCAGGAGAAGCCCAGGTCTGTAGATCCTGCTTTGCTTGCATATCCAGGTACATGAGGAGGCAGCCAAGCATTGAAGTCAAGCTGGACTGAAGTAAAAGCCTTTTGGAGTTGCTGATCCAGCAGCAGTTTTTAGAATTAATGTGGCCCTTTGAGGGTTGTGTATTCAACTGTCAGTTAAAAAAGAAAAAAGGCCGGAACCAAATGAACCCAATTAGTAATAATGTTTATTTATTTTGTCACAAGATGCACATTCACGTAAGAGTTACCCTATACAATGATTATTAACAGAAAGAGGGGTGAAATGTATTGTAGAATTATAGTGATTCACTTGCATTTATTTAAAGAACAGTAAATTCTAGGTTGTCAAACCATTGTGAAAAAGCTTTAGCTGACAGCACAATTTCTTTGTGTTTTCACAATCTTCAACATTTTAAATTGTATATTTAAAATGTCAATGTGGCAGTGAAGACATATAAATCTAATAGATTGTTTTTAATACTTAAGTAAGAACTGCTGCACTTTATTTCCCCATTTTGAAGTTCATGAATCACTAAAACGAATGGTTGACCCCACTCATCAATGTATCCTGAAATGCATAATCACAGCATAGATGCATGTGATTAAAACATATTTGGATCTCAGAAGGTCCATATGTACCCAACCTACTGACTTCCTCTGCAGGAAAACCTTACTTCTACTATCAGTGTAGTATGACTATTGATTTTAAAACAACACAGAATATAAACCGTATGATCACGACAACTTTTACATAATTGAATCATAGGTTAAATCAAAAGTTTAAAGACAAGGGTCAAAGAGACAAAGAGGCTTAGAGATAAGAAAAAAGAGATGAGATAAAACAAGATAAGAGATGAATGAGATAACACATTGTGCACTGGATATGATATTGATATCAATCATTCATGAGAATGTGGGTCCATATTAATTGCAATGTGTCCCACAGTTGTGTTATGATCTCTGCTTACTGCAAACACTGAAGTATTATTCACCACAGCCGAAAGAATGTATCTAATTTCCAGAAGCATAAATATATAAATTTAACTTCCTGACAGCCGACTTTGTAATAAAAAAGAAAACTTGTTAGAAAGTAACTAAAAAATGGCAAATAATAAAAGAAAATACATCATCATGAATAACTTTCAAGAAAATTCTGAAACATTATACAAAGTGTAAATTACTTTTATAACCCAGTAAACACCAACCAGAGAAAATTATTCCTTTAGTGAAGATGTAAGTGCAGTTTTTCCAATCAACTCATTCAGCATACATCAAATGGAGCCAGTGGATGCACTAAACATGAAAAAGGAATTTATTTGTGGCCACAAATGGATTTACTAATGAAATGCTGTGCTATAAAATGTTATATAAAATGCTCTAAATGTACATACCTTCCCAAGACAATTGCTGCAGACACTGAAATATCTTTTGATGTTGGAGGTCAGTTTCTTACATTTGCAGAATATTACTGTAAACAATTGTGGTTATAATATGAATATATTGAAGGACTTAAATTAAATTATGGTATGAGAGCAGGTCTGATGCAGTCTAATGCATTACACAGTTGTGATACAAATGCAGTCATTAAAGAAAAATAAGACTGGAAAGACATTTTTATGTGTAACTTAATTTGTAGTTTTGTTGAAATCAATATGCTGCAAATTCAGGACACAGAACTCCAACTATAGACTCTGAAATGTGGATAAAATTAAAATCATGGAAGTGGCCTTTTTTTTTCTGTCCAGCAATAGATTTTATTCCACAAAAAAGTTAACATCATATAACTCCATGAAGGTTAAAAATCAGAGCTACTACAGTTTTAATGCTGCCTCTATGCCCTCTAAGTCTAGCTCTCGTGGCTAAGCTGGAGACCTCAAATGTGCACATCTTAAGGTGGACAAGGATTGCTTGCATAACACACTGCTTTCTACATGTTTTCGCCCACTCAGGGAAAATTTCACTGGCATTAAATCAAAATATGATGATTTTAATGGACTAATTCAGTTCTATAGTCAGTTATTTATGTCTACCTCTCGCCTAAAGCCAGAGACCAGGGACCACATGTCTAATCAGTGATTTCTCGCTGATATACAGCCCGAAGCTGCTCTACTGATGATTATTACCTGGAGATTGAACACACATAATATTATTTTGAACTTTACCACCCAACTGGGCTTTTTTATATTATCATAATTCATATGCTGTTATCGGCATGATATTGTCCAGTGCACCATCCCGCTTTTTCTACCTCCTTCCTCAGTGCCTAATGGTTGCAATATTAGGTCATCAGCTGTATTTTTACACCTGCAGAAATTAATGTATAATGATAGAAATAAAGAAATGAAACAGTGTTTGATGTTTAAACTTTTGATGTTCTTCGCATGATAATGCTAATTAACAAGTGCGGTAAGCTTTCCGGCTTTTCTAACTAAGAAGAACATGTAGTCCAAGTGGACACAGCACTCAACTGAGGCAGAACTTTAAAACTCTTGGCACATTGTAAAGGCAAAAACCCCAGATACACTATTATTCTCACATCACGACCTCCATATAACTCAACTTGTAGTGTCTTTGGCTTTACTCTCACCAAAAAAAGAAAGAATCTTGTCTGAATGAGGTCTCACCATAAAGCAGAGATATTTTCTCCAGTGCAAGGAATAAGATGAGTGAGTCCAAATGGAAAAAAGGTCAAAGTCCTTACATTCTGTTGAATATATTGTTCTCTGCACAGCTTTGAGAGATTGCACAAAAGCACAAAAGGGCCAATCCTTGCTTCAACTCTTCTCTCACAGCTATACAAATGAAGGTTTACGGTAATTTCAGATTTTTTTTTTATATATATATATATATGCATACAACAGGAGGAAATTATTTGTCAGAGTGAATGTCATCTCATTTAGTCCAGAATAATCCTCTAGGCTGATATGATCTCCTCAGCCAGTCTGAGCTTCTTCCCAGATATACTGTATATTGTTCAGCAGCTCCTCTTTTTAAGATCTCAATCTACAGAAAGCGCCTCGGTCTTTTTTTCCCCCCAATCTCCTTCCATCTACTGCATTTTATTACATTGAGAGCATCTGACTAATGCAATGCATAGTTGGCCTGCTGCCACATGCCAATTTATAACACGATAGCTCTGGCTGCTCCATGCATACCAAATGATGTTGATTTGTTGTATTGACTGCACTGCCTTTCACTCCGCTACTGTTTTTTTTTTACTTCCGTTTCCCCTCGCCCTCCACAAAAAAAAAAAAAAAAAAAAATGGTAATAAGTGTGGTAAAACACAGCACTTAGAGATGGCAGAGAGGTGATGAAGTGGATGATGGGTAGAAAATACCAAAAAAATCTATAAACATAACAAAGTAGCGGCACTTAAGCAAAATAGGAAAATCTGCTGATGGCGAATGCAGTTGAGCCAATGGGGCGGGAGTCGGAAAGCAACTAGGTATTTGTTTGTTTGTGCATTAGGAGTCACATAAAGTGCATAAACAGGTTTGATGCCCCTATAAATGCAAACATGCTGCTTCCTGTATATCCTGGTGTTAATGCTCTAAATACATATGCATATCTAAAAGGTGGCAGTTGTGGTGTAATTACAGGAAAACTACTGACAAAATCATCTAGATTTCAACTTGTCTGAAATTATAAAGGCGACCATGATGAGTCTGTGAGCACTTTAGGAGGCTTAAAACTAGATCTGTAAACCCCTAACTTTAACAGATAATGGGGGCGAAATATCAGTACATTTGTCCCAGATCAGACTTCTGCACCAATTATTAGAAAGGTTAAATTGGGAGGAATTTGGCCCCAAATCATTGTAGTCTGGGCCCATCTTGACATTCTCTTTAGGTTTGACTACATTCTTCTGTGGAGCATGGCAGTGAAATTTGCATGGGCCAATTAGGTGCCTCAACCTGTGCTCATTGAACTAGAGTTACAATAACTTTGTCCTTTTAAATTTACCTCATATTCAAGAGTGCAAAACCCAGCACACACAAGAGGGCAGACAGAAATGTACACTGCAGTGCTGCAAAACACCCTGATTGACCTTAAACCGTACACAGGAAACAACAAATGTACTCCACTGCCTCTGTGGTTCAGTAAAGTACAGTTATTAGATTTTCCAATGAAAGAAAGATCAGTATGAAACATAGGTTTTTAAAATGTCACCCGTTCTCAGTGTGCATCTGCCTCAGCTTGGCGGTTCAATGAACGTCAAGCACCTATTTTCACATCGTACTGCTTTCTCTTCCAGTGAAAATGTCAGCGGCTCACAATGTGTGGAACACAACTGCCTCCTCTGAGCAGATGCATTTAAATACTGGTCTATTAGTTAAATGGATCATCCACGAGTGCAGCTGTCGCAAGGCAAAAGGCATCTGGACTCGGAGCGAGCCAGGGAAAATTGCTGCATCACCAGGACTTTGCAGCAGGGATATCACCCTGACTGTCTTGTTCAGTCAAAAAAAAAAAAAAGATTTCTGGCAAATATCCATGTTAGACCATAAAGATCTGCATAATGCTCAAAGCTAAGTAACTCGCACTTCCTGTGAATTTTTTCCCTAACATTATGCATTATAAAATGATGATTGCTAGTGTTAAAGATGTAGGGCTCAACTATTTCAAATTACATGTAAAACTGCAAATGTATGATATCCATGAGTCCCATTGAAGAAAAAGATAATTAACAAATTGATCTTGCAGCTCCACATTTTTAAGACAAATTTGAGAAAAGAATTTTATGCACCATACAATGATGACCAGCTCCTGCTACATGGCTGTAAGCACAGTCATAAATGTCCTGTAGACATAGCTAAGCCTAGAAAAACAGCATGATGAAAGTTAATTCACTCTTGAAGCTGGACTTTTGGCAGTCATATTCAGTGGTCGGTTGAAATAAAAAAAAACGTAGCCTCCAGAGGGTTAACAATAGGGATTCTGAAGTGAAGAGTTGGCACAATTATCGCTTCCCATTCCAGACTAGAAGGGGATGTGGCGATCCGGAGGCCACTCAGTGACAGAGCCGGAGAGAGACTGCTTGGATGAGGGCCCAGTAACAAAAGGTTAGGCCACTAAAAATAGCATTGATGGAGCTAGTGGTAATGGCAGGAGAGAGGACCATGCTAGTTTGTAGTGGTGTTCAGACGAGGAGTGCCTCGATCGCTCTGCACTCAGCGCCGTCAAGAGTTTGGAGGCGCGAGGACTCGTCACCTTCTGCCTCCTACATTTCAGTGTCTTATGTATTGACGTTTGCCAGTTGGTGTAATTGGCTGTCTTCATGTTCAGGAAAAGTCTGTGAGGGAGGACTAAATAATGAAATATTGGCACTTGGCCTCGGCATAAAAACTACTTTTTCAGTTTTGAAAAAAAAAAAGAAAAAAAATTCTCGGTTAAATATTTCTAAATCTACAAGCACAGAAAGCTGGAACAGCAGAAATAAAGAAATAACCACTGCTGATAAGAAATAGCCATTAGTTTATTATTTTTTTGCTTTTTCTGCTTCAGTACAATGGAATAATTAAAAAATATATTATTTAGTTATGCTATATGTAAAGTGAGATAGATATAGGTAATATTATTTTGCTAATATGCAACCAATTACAGAAAGTAAAGGTAACTGTAACAGGCGAAATACCTCTTTAAAAACATGTTATTATACAAAATATGTGGATATATGGCTGATATCTTACCTTTGTGTGTTTTAAACTGAAATAATATAATTAGATTTAACATGGCTCATGAGGGGTGTGTTTCCCTGATTACACTTATTGATGCCTATCAGGATTGTTTACTGCATCACTCTGCTAATGTTAACCTCCCTGGGCATACACACACACACACACATACACACAAAGACAGAGGGGGGAAAAAAGAGAGTGAGAGAGCTATGAATCAGGAAATCTTGGATAGTCTGACTGTAATGAACCTCCTATAAGGGCTCCTGGGTAATTCAATCTCCATTCAGAAGCGGCTCTCTCTGCAAAACACGCATTTCATCTGGCTTGCATCAAGATCTGTCTCCACGTCAGCGAATGAGCGGGCGCCGAAAGTGGCAGTAGCATGAGCCATTGCACGGGCATCGAGCCTAACTGCACGGATAACCTTTCAGCCGTGCTAACAGTGGGAATTTGGTGAGAGCATCCTAGCGTTAATTGGATGGTGAAGCAGACCTTATTTCAAAAGCGTGCCTCCTCAGTTTGGTAATTGTAATTGTTACCATTATGACTTGACAACACCACTCACTGCATTTCAAGTGATTCCAAGCCCTTGCTCAGTGGCATGAATATTCCACCTCGCTGTTCACACCAAGCTGTCTCCAGAGAGACGGTGCTCATCGGCCCTGAATGGACGTGTGTGCTCAGCCATTGTAGCTGATGCCCATCGTGTCGAAAATGCACTGAAGTACTCGGCTTGGAAACTGGGGAGATATTCACTTTAGGAATAAACTAGCAGTTGTAGCATGAAAGCAGCTGTATGTACCACCAGCACTGAGGTGCAAGGAGCCATTGTGAAAGGGTCACTTATGCCACATCAGTGTTATTTTGATGTGGTGTTGTGGGGGATTTTTAAAGGCTGTGATAAAAGTTGGATGTTTGTGGGCGAAAAGCATGTTTAAATTGTCAACTTAAATTGATGGAAATGCCCATTATGTTTAGGTCAGGCACATTTTCAGGTGTATTAAGGTGAATGATTGATTGATGAATGATTATTGTTTATTTATTTGTTCATGTACAAACATAAAAAGTAATGGTTTTAGACTCAATCAAGAAAACTTTACATTAAAAGAGTGAATTTAATAACCTTAATGAAATATTAAATCTAAACAAAGTTAATATATTTATATTATATAATAATACATATCAGAATACATAATTATTTGTTTACTAGTCAATGTGTCCTTTTATAGAAACTCTGTTAACTAGAAAAGTTCACATAAAGAGAAACAAAGCTTTTTAGTCATTGCTTTAATGAGGGATGAAAATATTTTAAAATCATGAAAAATCTAGATTGTGTAAACAGAATAACTGCAGGGGCCCTTGAAGTGGTTTTCAATTAACTGCTGATTACCATTCAAAATTAACATAACTGCAACTTGTGTGCAGTTGCATGCATATGTGCACCATTGTGCATTCATGCACATGTACCTGAATTTAAAATGTATTTATTCCATGTTCACCCTCATCAATCAATTGCATCGTGACACTTTGCATCTTGTAAGTGCTGCACATTTTGTTTCATTAAGGGACCCAATGGTGTACAGTGAAAAAAGACTTTCTCTTCTGTTGGGAGTATTATCAAAGAAAATAAATCCTGATGCTTTGTATGATGGGAATATCTGTAAAAGTTTTTTGAAAAGGTAAGGTCTGGAGAACAGGGTATGGGTGTGTTAACAAATAGGGAAACAAATTTGATCCAAGTGACTGACATTCACTTTCCACAGGCCAACTGTGGCAGAAATTCCATCTTATGTTGGTGTTTGTTTCTAAATTCACCTATTTTTCAGAGCTCTGGTATTTTTAATCAAAAACCCATTTCCTACCTTGACTTGGTTTTAATGTCTGCTATTCCCTCTGCTTATAACTAGCCTGCATGCAGGGTTTAGCAGCTTTCCTCAAGGTGATGAGCTAATGAATGAGTAAACTTTCACTTTATGATACAGAGATTTTTAGTGGTGTCTCTTGGGTTCAGAAAAAAGTTTGTTTTTTAAATTAGAAAATGCAACTAGATTTGTAAATTACAGTGTTTTGAGCCATATTTTATTAAAGCTTACCCAGTCAATTGCCAATTTATACCCGTGAACTATTGCTCCCACCAAAACTAAATAAAAAGGTGAATGGGTTTCAAGTTCAAAAAACATGAAAATGAGAAATGCCCTCAACCTGCTTTACTTTCTCACACATTGGAAAAGATGAAGAAGGCAATTTTTGTGGAGATCAAAACTGAAACCATCCACAAATTATTTATGATGTCAGTTAATCAACAAGTGTCAGTGGAATAAGAACAAAAAATGGTGCAGTGCAGCTGTAATTCTGTTGCAACTGTCTGGGTTTTTAACCAGTGGCAACCTGGCAACCTGTTGAGGATTTACCCCATCTATTGCCCATTTAATTCTGGGACCACTTTCAGCAACCCTGGGCAGCACAACTGAGTGTAGAACATAAATAAAGCCAGAACTGCTGTTGGATGAGTAATCTGCTACAAAATAAGCCTATTGAGTCCAATTGGCAATTGTTGAAAAAGATATTTAAACTGCAACAAACATCACATCAAAAGTGAAGGCATTAGCTAAAAGTCTGACAGTGCTAGCTCCAAACCATAAGTTTTAAATCACAGTAATATTCCCTTGAAGTGCAGGTGATTCCATGTGCTCTTTTATTTCAATGCATTCCAATTACTGCATAAATAATTTGCCGTACTGCAAATTAAGGGCGCAATTTCATCAGAGATTAAGTTTCCCTGGGAAAATTAGACCTCATCTGGTATTCAGGAGATGCACTCTGTCTCACCTATGTTAATAACAAGGTTTGAACCATGCTCCCATGTCCACTAATGGCCCATCCATCTGTATGCTGACGCAGGAGCACAAAGAGCACCATTTTCCCTGTTCCCTCTACTTGTTTCTAGAGCTCTCTCCCCTCTTTACACTGTGAATGATAGCGCCCCAGTGGCATTGTGGGTGATAAATAAATCCTGCAGGAAATGGGAACTGGATCTTAAAGGGGAGGGTCCAATGCAATGGGAAAAGAGATCAATGCGTCTTTTAATTATCAGTGTGGCTAAAGCGCACTATTGGGTTCAGTGTCAGCAGCTAAAGGCACTAGATCTATTACACTGACTTTACCAACCAGATATTACAATGTACATTCAAGTGTATTCATTACAGACCGGAAATGGTTTCTTCGGAGCCCGAAGCCATTCATTTCCCATTATTACAGATGCCAGCGGAAATCTGTGGACATTCCTGCAATGTTAGGTTGATAAAATGCAAATGGAATTGCCAATAATTTTAGCTCTTTTTACCAGCTTGTCTTTCAAATTACATTGACAAAAGGCCAAAATTCAATTAAAACCAATTGTGATTGTGAAAGTTTTTTTTCTGTGATTCAATAAATCCTAAATATAGATTGCTACTTGTAGAGAATTACGTTCTGTGATTGTGTTTTTTCTTAAATGAATAGCGTTGTAAACTACACAAGGTGGGACCAAGTGATTGTTTTGCAAGTTAAAAGTACTTTTCAAGGCTTTGCCTTGAAGTCCCACTATGACTCATGAGCTCTGATCATGTGACTTCAGTCCACATTTTTGATCAATTCACCATCAACAATGCCTCTTCAAAAATATTCATACTGAAAACATATACAAGGGCACACATGCACAAACATGTTTATCAGATTGAGGAGATGCGAGGTAGTGAATGAGGATTAGGAGGAGACTGTAGATTAGCAGTAATAGTTGGTGAGGGAGGCCTTTGGTGTGTGTCTCACCCCTGCCCATTAATCCCTACTGTAACTGAGTGAAGCAGATGGCACCCAACAAAATCTAGTGACACTGATGGAAGCTCGGCTAATGATGCTCCCAATCTGCAGAGCGAGACAAATAGATGAGAGGATGGGAGGACTGTGTGCTCGCTATGTCCCGATGAGGACGTGTCAAAAACTTCCACTGTGTTAGTCTTGGTGTTAATGCTGTGTTGCTGTGTTCACGTTTACTTACATGCTAGGGTGTCACATTTTTAATATGTGGGCAAATACAGAATGGCTCGACTCCTCAGGCTAGAGTCTCCGCAGTAAAACAGTTAAAAGTGGAGAGAAAAAGGAAAGAATTCTTTATTGCCACAAACAATCACACAGTATGTATGTAAGTATATGTATAAACAGGGAAACTGGAGCATCCAGAGGGAACCCACTCAGGCACTTGGAAAACATGCAAGCTCCTTACAGAAAGGCTGTAACTCAGCAGGGAATTTAATCCTGGAACCAGCTAGCTAGCTCTGAGGCAGCTGTGCTAACCTTTAAGCCACCATGCAGCCCTGCAAAAAGCTACTGTATTGGTTACAAAGTTTGGCAAGGGACATTTAACTGATCCACAAGCATCTAATCCGCCAAGCATTTAAAGTGTGTTGGTATTAATACACTTTAAATTGCAACTTTAACTCATTTACCTACTACATCATTAGCAAAAATGTCATAAGGCTATAGTTTAGCCTCTTACTAGGCTTGGGTTTCAGTCTAATTTTCAGTTCTCTTTTTAGTCATTCAGATATAATAGATATTCCCATAAGCCCAAGCTTTACTCTGCATTTAGTGATAGTTAGAGAATCTCAGCTTGCTAATAACATAATTAAAGTTGAGAACATGGTAAACATTACAGTTGATAAACACCAATGTGCTGGCACATCAGAAACATTGTCACGACCTCGGTCAAAGCATGCTTGCATGTTTTTCCTCTAATCGTGAGGTTGAGTAAAGTTCAAGCTATACATATTCCAGTAAAATTAGCTCCTGACATGTTATTGAGTCTATTTTACCTTCCTTTCACTTCTGATCATCATCTAAAAGGGTTTTTTTCAAGCTTACACTGCACAACCTACATCTTCAAGTTTAGCATGGCACAAACTAATTATTTGCACCTTGAAATATTTTAAAACAAATAACAAGAATACAAATAAAAATATTCAACAATTAATTGCTGTTTTATACAGTTTGCTTTATATTGTGCTTCCACCATCAGTTGGTGTTAAATATTTAACACCTCATTATCATTTTGGGTTTTCAGGGCTAACACCTTCATGCCGACAATCTTACAATGTAATCTGATTCCTTCACAGAGGTATACGTTTTTAGCTAGTCCCGCTGTTATCACTGAAAATAAACCTGAGAAAAAATTGGATTAAATATGCGCTTTAAATGTAAAAAGCTGCTGTTGTCTGATGAAAAGAGCTCTTGAATGATGTATTAACCTAAAGGCCCAGACAATTCCGCAGAGAAAATCAAAGATGCGTAATCAACAAGTCTGCAGGTCAGCCAATTAAAACATTTGTTCTCCAGTGCTGTCTTTCTGCATCCTGGCATTAGCAACCCCTTTTTTTTGTCAGATTGCTTCTTTCTCTTTCTGTCTCTCTGGCTCTCTCCCCGTCTCACGCTGGCTTCATGCGGCTCTTTCAGGGGAGAGGAATCAGCTCATGTTAAGACCTCACAGTTATGATGAAAAGGGTAATCATCCTGTCACTGTGTGCAGCTAGACGAGCGCTTTAAGATTTTGAGAGGTACAGCTGACACCGCCGACAGGCCAGGTCACTGTGCTACTGTAGTCAGGAGAGGAGAGAAGGAGAGATAAGAGAGGAAAGGAGGGGAAATGGAGTGGAGAGGGGGGAGAAAAGTGATGAGGAGCCAATAAGGGAGAGGAGAGAAAGGAAATCAAGAGGAGGTGGGTAGTCAAAACAATTAAATGGTGTGATATCGCAGTTTTTTTGAGGCTGTGAAATGAACACAAATATTTCTAATAATTTCTGTCTTCTATGAACCAAAATTACCCCAAAGAAAAAAAGCATAACAGACATTGTAACATTTCTTTGCAGGAAAAGCACAGGCTTAGGTAGTTAACAAGGGTTTTGTTCCCTGTTAAGTGTACTCAGGAGGCACCCTGGGACTGGAATAACAGCATGGTCATGCCAGAAAATGGCACAGCAAATTAGTCTTTGCAAAATATTTGGTTCTAGACTGCTGAAAAACCTGGAAATTAGTCTCAGGGCCTGAAGAAGAACAAGGCCTACTTTAGCTTGTGAACTAATATGCAAGTGAGGTGGGAAGATGCTAGCTCTTTAGCACCCAGAGATATTGTTATTTTAATATTTTGTTCTCAAGATTGAACATCTGTATGTTTAACAAATAGTCAAAGGAGGAGGAAAATGCTGTTCTAACAAATGAATTTTATAGCTGTTAACTGCTGTTAGTTATTCTTATTATTCTTATTAGGTGTTACAGTTTATTCATAACTGTTTCTAAGCTTTTCCACCATTTGACACTCAGTCGAAGGCCTTGGAAGAAAATTACTTGTCTTTAGATGACAGGTTACATCTTGTTAATTTAGAATTACGGAGTAATTTATTAGTTGTCTGCATAAAGGGTCTATATTTTCATTGGCCTCATCTTATGCTTTTGTCCTTATGCCTCTCTATTTCCTGCATTACATTGTTAGCGAGCTTGCTTGCTGGATTGTTAGCTTGAGTGTCTTAGATGTTGTTGCCAAGCAGCTGTGTCCTCCCAATGTAACCACTCTAACACCAAGCATATCATGTACGTGACTTTCATGTTATGACCACAAGTTTGTTAATTCAATTAGAAGACAGCGTTAGACTTCATTACAGGTTAAAAATCTTCTTTTGTTTAAGAAGAAAGCTTTCTTCCTTTTCATTAAGAAGTAAAGTTCATAATGTGTAACTTGGCCTTAAAATTTTGTGTGGATTTACTTACCCCTGCAGGTGAATCAGCTATATTTGCAGTTAATTGACTGAAGTGCATGCGTTTGCACACAGATATATGAAAACAAATACCTTTGGCTTTTCACATTTGTAACTTTATATTTAACTTTGTATAGCTATATCTTTCTTCTAGATAACATTTTGCTTTTTCTGTCCCTCTTCCTTCTCTCCTTCCTCTTTAATTCTATTTTTTTCCTCGTGGTCTCATATTCTCCTTGTCGCATAATTTTATGTTTTTCTCTTTTATCACGTTTCAATAAAAACAGACTTTATCTTTTTTTCCTCCTGTCAAAATATCTGCTGTGAAAAAAGTCAGAATGAACCAGACTTGAGCCGCACAGTACATAGTAGTTAATATGCATTGTGAATTTTTACACTCTCTGAACAGAGTTGTCCTCTCTTTGCTTGTCCTTTCTCGTCAATAAGTGGCGTGGTATTTTGGCTGCTGAGGCCGAGTGATGTCACATCAGAGGGGCCCCCTCTGTCTCTGGGTGACGGAGCAAAAGGGACGGGTCACTGGGCTGCGCCGGGGAGACTTGCAGCAAACGGAGTATAGGACAAAATGCTATCAGCTCTCTCTACCATACGCTGATGGCATTAGGCACGGATGGGCAAACCTCAGGGCGTCAAAAGGTACACGAGGGACTACGCTTTCCACCTGTATGAATATGTGTGAGTGCATGGGTGTGTGCAGGATTGCACATGTGCTCACACAGCTGGGGTGAGAGGGCCTTCTAGTACTCGAGTTTTCTCTTGGACATCACATCATTTTGAGCATATTGCTACATGCTTTTTCCCCTTGACATCATTGCAAGTAAAGCTGAGCAAACAGATTGAAAATAATTTGAGTGGCTGCTATTTGCTGCTCTGGTAAACACATATGGGCTGATGAGAGCCACTGGTGATTTTGAATACATCAGCATTGAGTTGAATTAAAGGGTCAGTTCACCCAAAATTTGAAACAAGACACATATTTTTATCTAATGCAAAATGTGTCCTGTCATTCATATTCATTGTCAATTTTTTCTTACTTTATTTGTCCTGTTTATTTTGGATAAATTCAAATAGCTCTCATAAGACAACTGTGTATTTGGATTAAATGTTAGCTGGCAAAAAAATAACGTTTTCTTGTGTGCAGCCTGTCATCCTCAGGCAGAGCCATTTGGATTTCAGCTTGTCTAGACACAAGACAGAACAAAATTTACTTTCCATGGATTATAGGACACCTTGCCTGGGGAGTTAAACTGGCATTCAATAAGAATTTTAAAATGGCCTCACAATGCAGGCTTTTGAATCGTAGTCTTCATTGTGATGTTTTTTTATGTTTTAATTTTTTTTAATCCCAGCATTGTTTGCTTTTATGTTAAAAGCTTTACAGTTCTTATCACTTTCACCTTTGTTACTCTGATGGTATTTAGGCCCTTACACTTGGCCACATCTGCTTTAAAACAATTGCATTGTGAATAATCCTTATTGATATCACTGTTTGTTGAAATTTAGCTTAAATAGGAGAGAATCTTGTACATATGAGACTGCAAGGATAGTCTGTCTGTCTGTCAGTCTGTTCCATGAGTCAGGACAGTCTGACTCACAGGACATCGGCTGTGGGTGGAGTCCTGCCATTTCTCGACTATTTCAGTCAATATCCTCATCTCTCTCGCTACTCTTTGGTACTTTATTGCAAGAGCAGTATCTTGGGAGTGGTGCTGCCCAAGCCAGTCCTGATGGGTTTAAAGAAATACAAACAAGTTAAAAAGTTATTTCCTCTATAGCACAGTAATGATCGATTAAAAGCCTTTTCACACCAAGCATAAAAAATTTGCATGGAAATGAACTTAAACAGATTCAGTGCGTCTTTATTAACATATGTACGCCCCTGCAGAACATTCGTACGGGTGAAAGAATATCAGACCTTGATCTCTGCGGACTTTTGCCTGCGGTAATATATGTCCGACCGTTGAGACCTTCTGTTTTTGCTGATATCACTTCTCTTCTCAAAAATCTGATTAGTTTGGTCTCACAACATCCAATTTTGTATGATAAACATTACAATGAGTA
>JAQNCA010000020.1:5260978-5276547 GCA_029783725.1 Acanthurus tractus | reverse complement strand
GCTAATGATTTCATGCACAAATTACTTGATGGTGTATAATTTTTTTGGCATCCTCATATTCAAGATAAAAACTCTAAGACTTCATCAGGAAAAACAACATCATGAGAGTAACTTTTAACTGCGGAGTACCGCCTTGGGACAGTTATATTTGTAAGCTTCTCTACCCTTTTCTCTCTCTTGCACTGTGTATTGTCAATACCTACCAGATGTCTAGCAAAAAGGGCAAAAATAATCAAGTGGTAAATGCATTGTAGCTTGCTTCCCTGTCCCAGAGTGTCATTCACCCCATTCATTGACATTAACATCTTGTTGCAGTTGCTTGCATTTGAAAAAACACTATGTATGAGGTATATATTTCAGTGGCATTAATATTGGCTAGTACAGTAAACAAATCCATGTATTTATGCATGTATGTATACATTTAATTACATTCATTTGGTTTGTTTCTCAAAATTCATGACATTATTTACTTAAAACGAGGCTTTTATTTTGAAATTCAAAGCCATTTGAACCTTGCTCCCAAAATAAGGCTTCTGCTCATATAGTGAACGGAGGTTGCTAGAGATACACTGAAACATAAGATAATGTTTGTGCAACATAAATGATATAATGTGATCAAATGAGATGCTACATTCACTTATCGTAACACTTAGCCTTTGGCTGCCCACTCACACAGCCCCTATGGACATTGTCAGTGTCTCTGTCACCAGTTATATGCCCTCTAAATGTGTGTGCCTCCATTCACTAATGCGCACTCATACACACACACGCAGACGCACACAAGCACACACACATTATGGATGGCAGGGAAAATGCGGAGAGAGTCATCCTGTCCGCCATCACTGCAGGGCTTCTGGAAGAGTGGACACCAATTACAGCCAACCAGACCGAGCCAAACACTGCTTCAGTCCACCAGCCACCCCTCCATCCGGCCACCGCAACCCCCGACACCCTTTTCTCTCTGCCTGGCTCTGTTGCGTTCCTTTTGGTCATAGCTGTACGGCGGCCAGCCATGTGTTACAAATGGGATAAACTGCAGCGGTTGGGTGATGTGCGTGTGGGTGGATGTGAGTGGGTAGCCATGGCAGCCAGCAGGGAGGGCACGAAAGAGAGGGATGGAAGGTTGGGGTTGTGGGCATGAGAGGAAAAATGGGTACATTTCAAAGTGTGCGAGATTGTCTGACTGTATTTTCTTGCATATGTGCAATTCGGTTTGGCCTGTAAAAGCAGACATTTGACAGATTTGAAAATCTGACTTCAGAGTAAACAGTGGTTGCACAAACCCAACCTGCAGAGGGAAAATAAGGCAAAGCAAAACCTTGAGACTCTGGTCCCTGATGAATGGAAAATGCTCATCAGCTGTGTTTGTTTATCCACAAGGTTTCATTAATGCCCGTGGTCCCGACACACTTGGCAGGTGGAGGGGGTGAAAATGACTTGTGCTAGTGCACGGCGCTGTGCAACGCTGCCAGTCCCTGTCTTGGAAGCACATGGCGGATCGGCAGGCGCACTGGGCCACCATATTGACCTGGCACTGACTGACACATGTCGGGAGAGGGAGGTGAGAGGAAGAGGGGGGGGAAGAGGTCACCAACACGCTCGTCTGCGTCGTCAGATGCTCCCCATGGCAACCCCCCTATTGGACGGACAGGAAACATCTGTCACAATGCTCCCTCTCAACCCTAAACCCCCCCGCCACTTCACCACCACCACCCCCTGAGGGCACGGCCCCCTTGAAAGCCTGCCAACGCTGCACACAGTACGCCCCGTCCAACCCTGGAGAACAAACAGAAAACAAACAGGACCGACCTCGGCACTGTTGCTCCCCTCCTGAGCAACTCATCCCGTGACAAACAAGCTGAAATGCCGCTTGCCACACCTGATCGTTCTAACGATCGATGTGCAAACAGCACGAGTCATATCTGATGAGTGCACTTGTTAAAAAATCATGTTTATGACAAAAGGCAGGCGCTGTAAACTTGAAATGCCGAATGGAGTCACTGAAGCACGGGAGCAGCTTGATGAGATCTTGATCTGAATCCATTTGGATCTTTTCATCATTTTTTGCTGTGATTAAAAATCTCTTCCCACGAACACCTTCCCAGATTCATGCAGGGACTCCATCAAACAATTGAACTGGAATGGAGCACCTGATGTTGGAATAGGGTCGACTGGGAGGATTGATCAGCTTCATACTGTTGACAGCTTGCTCATTTCTAGAAAGTGATTCAACTGTGGATGCGGTGCTGTAATTAAACCATTCATCAAGCTGCAGCCGATATTCTGCAGGAGAGTTGGGGCTAAAAAAACGACTGATTGAAGCAAAAAATCTTCATCCCCCATACGTGCTGTTTATGTCAGACAGGACTGCTGGTAGATTAAACCACAGCAGAGGAAAAAGTGCAAGTTATGCATTCACAGCAGTAAAGGTCCTGCATTGGTTTCCCATTAGCCTTTTGAAGTTTGTGTTTATATGCGCTACTCTGCTTAATTGTGTCATTATATCAGCCACATACACATTTACATTTAAACTTGGCATTTAGCTGACGCCGTTATCTTGCTGTGAGCGGGGAGGTGTGGTTTTAGCATCTTACTCAGTAACTGTGTGACAAGTCAAATGGGCCCTCGGTGTCGACACATTTTGGGTTGCTAGGATCAAGCCTGGATATTATGAGAGCTTTAAAGCTTTAAAGAGTGCACAGGCTCAAGAACGAGGAGTGCATGAGGAGAAAGTTTATTAAAAGCATTGATTTAACGACTTCCTGGGAGCAGTTTGTCTGTTTATGTTTGTTTTTTCCTCATGCACACTTCCTGCATGGCTCTGGGGATGTCAATGTCGAAACTGTCAGTTCAGAAATTTCTCAATGACAAGTGAATAGATTGTCTTGAAGTCTGATTTATGTATTCATGGTATGGCTCACTATTTGGTTCGTTTTTTGACTGTAATATCTTCCAATATCTCCTATGCCATCTTTTTTGTCTGTTGGCACTGAAAATATTCAGTAGCTACAACCTAGCTCAATAAGCTCAATAACAGCCTGTTGGTCAGTCTGCCCACCAGCACTCACTGCAGACTGAAATATCTCAGACACTTTTACCTGGATGGATTGCCAAGAGATTTCAAGCAGATATTGTTGGTTCCCAGAGGATGAAACCTGTTGACTTCCTCTTGTGCTGCCAACAGGTCCACATTTGTTATGTATCCAGTAACATCTCTCAACATTACCAAAATGTATTACTCGCAAGACTTTAGATTCTTTGTTTGGGATGGTAAAGTGTTGGATCAACGACTGTAGCAAGATGGATGACATGAAAGCTCCGTAAAAGTGATGCTAAAGCATCATGACCACGCTGGCTGCAGAATAGGTCACAGCTTTACCTCCACGTAAGCAGATAAAACACAAGTCAACTAAAGAAATCTTAGTCCGTGTATTTTTTCAGTTGTCTCCTTTATCAGAGAAAGTTCTTATCAAATTAGTAATTTGATGACAAAAAAGGGGCGTAGCATCATGATTCACAGCAAATCCCAGCCTGCAACTGAGTCACTTGTCTGTTTAAAAGGACTTCCATTGTGTGGCTCCATCTGCCAATCACTCCTGCACAGACTCTGACTCCAAATTGCGTTACCAGTGCAGGATAGCTTGGCCTGTATGAGGGATGTTTTAGCTTCTTTTGGTTCAGGTGGAGGAAATGGAGACGGATCGTTTATCTCTATTCATAGTCATTGCCACAGACTCATTTAGGAGACACACACAGAACACTAAACAGTGTCAAATGAGTCATTCAAGGAGCCTTATGGGTCAACATTTGTGTCTCTTTGTAAAAATATCATGGTGATTCATAGTGTATAGGAATTCACACAAGGCAATAGCCACCTTTATTAACATGAGAGCTTTCCTTTCACGATATCTATCACCTTACAGGTTTCCTCCTGCCCCCTCCTCATCTAAACTTGTTTTATATTTATGATGCTGATGATGACTTTTAGTGCTAATCTGTAATACTTCCCACAGTTTATGACTATGTATTTTGCTGATGTAGGTGTCTGGCAATTTATTACAGGGCACAAACGACTCTTGAAGACGGAGGCCACACACTGAGTTGATGCTCCCAAAAATCTTTATTAAGCCTCAGCGACGACATTGCGTCTTCTTTAGGTGAGATCAAATGAGGTTACCATGTGAATGGTGAAATGGCGAAAAAAAACAGCTATTAAGTCAGTTAATAAAGTGAATATGTGCTGATTTGCAGCAAATACAGAGATCTTGTATTAAGTTTCATGCACTTTCAGTAAATATATTACTTAAAAGGCCTCTGACACAAAACACAGCTTTTGGTCCAGGGTCTGTGCTTGACTGACCAGTGTGAGGGCTCATGTTCTACCTCTCACCTCTTGATCAGCCAGCAACCCAGATGCTAGCCTTAGGCAAAGTTCACTGATGTCCAATGTTTTATTAAGATGGCTGCCAACGCACAGGCTTGGAATCCAAAGGCTCGAGATTGAAGTTAGCAGAAAAACCACTGTGTTCACAAAGCACTAAAAAGATTTTTTTTTTTTTAAAACTGAAGGAATACAAAAAGCAGTGAATTACTCCTCAATTTTCTTCTCCCTTCATCTGGAAAGAGTAAAATATTTAAAAAAACAGAGTAAATGAAAACAGAAATCATGATTTGCATCTTAATTTACTTCCCATTTTGCTGTGAAATAGTGAGCCAAGTCAGCCTTTATCCTAATTGGTAAATGACAAATTAGGCTTTGCCAATACTTAATTGAAATGCTGGGCTAAATGGACCCACGCTGTTGCTGCCGTGCTGTTGTAAGAGTAATTACCAAACTAGTCCACAAATGTACAGAGGGGGTAAGAATTATCATTTGTCTTCATTGCTGGGGTTGTGGCGATGTTGCTCTGGGGGTCAATTTAATCTGTACTTGCTATCCATGTGGTTACAGAACTGAATGCATTCTGTTGAAAAAAGTGTTTTTTATCTTCATATTTACTTTAAAGCATGAATATTTTTTGCCCAAAATCATTTTCGACATGTTTTGCAACCAGAACACTTAATTTAGACTAATCTGCAGAAACTAAGCAGGAAAAATGGGGATTTAATCAAAATGGAGTTCAAGCTGAAAAACCATAATATTAAATCTATTTTTTGGATGTGGCAGTGGGCAAACTTTGGTGAGAGATGCTTCAAACTCAAACCACCAGTTTGTGAGGTTCAACTGGTCTTGTTGACAATGCCAGTGCGGTCTAATTTCATCATCCTAGTAAATAATATATTGACTTCAGAGTATTGCAAAGGCCTGAAATCTCCACCTGGGGCCGACCTGGGCCTGACAGCTAACAAAAAAAAAGAAAGAAAGAAAGAAAAAAGCCCCAAAGTAATATTTTAACATCAAAACATTTTTTTTGTTTGTTTTATACACACCTTACAACACATACGTACACTGGTGATAGAGGTGTATTCTGAGGCTACTTTGGGGCATCAATGAACATTAAATGTACTCTTATTCTTTCTTACTCTCCGAACATATAAATGTGTCTTTGAGGTCCATGACATTGTTCACAGAATTTAAATTAAATTGAAACAGCCTCACACACACTCATAGGTTATAGATGGTCTGAACTTAAAATGAAAAAAAAGCATTTGTCTTTTATTTCTCTTTGTACTTCCTGGAACATATAATAAATCTCAGGCTGATAAAACGTGGCACGGTAATCTCGGTCTATTTCCATCTCCTACTTGAGAACAGAAGGGATTTTGAGTCACATATAATGTTCCTTTCTATCTCCCCTGTTCATCCCTAACCTTTTGTGCTTCTCAGGGGCAGCTATTGTCTGAAATCTGCACGAGCCATTTAAGGACAAAAGAAGCAGCCTTAAGTGAAGCAGCTTTACTACTTAAACTTGAGAAAAACTGCATAGCGGGAATCAGTTTTGCACACTATGGTGAACAATAATTAACTGACAACTATTTCAGTTCTTTTTCTTTCTCCTGCTACCTTTCTCAGCTTGTGGGATATAGGTACAGTTCTTCTTTAAGGTATTTTGTTATTATTGAAGGTTTTTGAACACTGTTGTAAAAAATTGGGATAATGTGAATACACAACTTCGAAACCTTATGTAATTAAAGGTTCAGATGATTATAATGTCTTGCCCCTCTTTTGTTTAAGCTTTGAAGGCCTTTGACACCCTCAATCACACATCCAGCTACTCATGGTGACATTTCAGTCCCAGCATGTGATTTCAGCATCTGCTTAAGAATGTACACACCTTCTACTCTATGAAAGAAGTTGCCATATTGTTGCCCTGAAAAAATCTTAAAAACTCAGTTTGCAATAGAAGAACTTAAAAAACTGATAAGTGAGAAAGAGATCTTAGTTATTGCTTGTAAATTACAGGCTATTACATATTCCTTGGAAATATGGCAACCTATTTGCAGTATGGACCTTCATGGTGACCATTTTTGGTGTTTTTTGTTGTTGTTAGTGTTGTCATTTGTCTCTTTTCTGATATAAACAGAGTTTTCTTCACCATCCTCTCTTACTCTGAATAATGGCATTTTGCAGGGGTGAAGGGTAATCTAGGGTTTCAAGGTGGGGTGTGTTGAATATACTGTCTGTTCTCTGCTGTATCTAATATGTTACATTTATTGTATTTTGTTTTATGTGGGGACCTCAGAAAGTCTAGTGGCTGCAGCAGAAGTAGCCAATGGGGATCCGGTTAAACAAATCAAAAAATAAATAAACAAATAAACACACCAAAAGGTTTTTTCCTCTTCATTTCCTCTCAGTGCCGCTGCAGGTGTTTCTGTTGGGATGCCAACAAGCTGGCTCACCTGGCTGTAAAAAATGAGGAGGCACAACAAATGCACATGGCGAAATTATCCTCTTTCATTAATGCCTCCATGTTATTTCAATTTCCTCCTGTAAAAAGGGTTATATAGGAATAATTATTGGGGCAAATAGTGCCGCCGATCTACGGGGGAATAATTGGCTTTTAGCTGCAGAGAGAGATTTCCTTGGCTGCCTGAACACAGAGACAGCTCTGGAGTTGCTTGGCATGCTTACAGCATTAGCAGGGGACCGGCAGTGTGCAGAGGCCCCAATGACAGGGAGAAATAATTGTGAACGGAAGCAATGCTTAAGCCAAGAAGCCAATTTGTAAATGTCTCTTGGTTGCTGCTGTTGTTGCTCCGTGTGTGTGTGTGTGTGTGTGAGTGTGTGTGTTCTCATGAGCTTGTCTGTTCACAGTTAAGTGCATTTCGTGTGGCTTCGCATTGTGTTGTGTTTGTGTCCGTGTAGGTGTTTTTATTAGTGACTGCTGTTCAAGCAAGATGCCGCGATGACTGCCCACTTTACCCCTCTGTGTGACCTTCAGTCACCAAGCCTGAGTGGTGCTGTGTATGGTGTAAACACTCAGGATTAGCATGCTGGCTTGGATGCAGGTCCTGAAGGCAAATATTTACCTTAAAGAAGCGAAAAAAACACTGCTAGATGAAGACAGATGAAATGTTGAAATTCAGGGTGGGTGCTTAGCGATTTTTCTACGAGCCGTTGAGCAAAATGCTGAATTTTTAAGTAAAGAAAAACAATTTGGGCAAGCTACCAGACATTTTAAATAAATCCTGCAGCAATTACGGACATTTCACAACTTAAGCATTCGCTACTAATTAATAAAACATATATTTTTCTGTGTTTTTTGAGAAAAGGCAGGATTTCTAGTAGCTGCCATCTCATCCTCCAGGCCCTCTTTTAGGCAAATTCATCTCTGTGTTCTCTCTCTCTCTCTCTTTCTCTCAGCCTCAGGGCCTGCCTTGCCAGACTTGGAGGTGTCACCTGGTATGGCAGACGGTGTCCCCCCGTCCCCACACCTGTCACTCCTGCCACAGTGTCCTCTCACTCTGGTCATCAGCGTTATCAGGGGGGCCTCTTTTATGACAAGAAGCCCACATGGAGGATAGCAGCCCCCGAAACCTGCTTGGCAAGCGATCAAACACATAGATATCACCTCCCAGGATACACTGAGTCTTTTTTATATAACAAAAAAGAAAAGGATTTTTTTTTTCTTTTCATTTAACTAAACTCAAAAGTCAGTGACTTTCCACTGGTGGCTCAACGATGCAGTTGCTGGAAGAATCTCCTAAAAATAAGGCACATTTTATTTTAGAAAGGAATGGGGGGTGGGGGGTTGGGGATATGAATATGTATGTGCATATTTATCCGGAAAATGATTACTTGCTGGAGCATTCATTAATCGTTTTTCATAATTCATTCTGCGCATATTCTCCTTTTTTTATTGAATTTAAACAAACCCATTAACGGGGATTAACTTCCCTGAATAAGACTTTGGTTCTCTTCCCAATTGCTTCCAAAAAGGGCCCCTTGTTCCGTCAAGTGGAATTACTTGCGAGCTTCTGCAATCTCCCCGGAAAAGAATTATAGAACACAAGGGTGTGCTACACCGTCCCTCCTTCCTATTTTTGCCACTCTCCCTCAAGTCAATTTATAATCACTTTTCAAAGAATATATCCTCTTATTGTTCTATTTTCTTAGCAGATGAGTGTGTGGGAAAAAAAAAATGTTTTTAGCAATAACGATGGCATTACTGTGTGTTGTTTTTTAATAACTGCTAATTTGTGTTTGACCATCATCACCATCTCTCCCATGGTTGTTGTCAAGTTATTTTGCTGGCCTTTGTTGCTGCTTATTACATGGCACTAATTATAGCCTGAAGAGAATTGCTTTTCCAGACCCTGACCTCTTACTTCGACTTGAGGCCAGGAGAATAAAAAAAAAGGGGCGAGAATGAATTAAATAACTATGGGAGAGTATAGCGAGCTTTGTAGCTGATTAACCATAAGGCATACATTAATGATAATTGGATGAGAGGATGTGAGTGGAGCCGTGAGCAAGAAATGCACTCTCTTTTTCTTTCAGCCGCACTCTCAAGATTCAGCGTTGTTCTTTTTCTCCCCTTCTTTTCCTGAAGAAATGAAGGAAAGTCAACACAGGGTGCCATTGAGTCTGGGTGGAGGATGTGACTACCTTGAGGCGGAGGGGGGGGGGCAACACAGAAAGGCTGCATTGTATCCCACTGTGTAATGCTGCCCCAGATCTGTAATTACAGCATACATTGCTTATTACAGCGTATAGGTCAATTAATTTGCATTTCCAGTTAAATTAAAAATGGAATATTTTGTTGGATTATAATGTGCATCTATAATAGTTTTCTTTGTACTGCATAATAATGTGCTTTGCATAAAATATGAGATATATATTTTTTTTGAATGCTAAAGAAAATTCCTCATATATATGGAATGCATTCACGTCCCATGCTTATTCAATAAATGTGCATATATGAAGTGTAATAAAAACCTCATGGTCTTTAAAAAAGAAACTTTCATACAAAAAAACCTAGAGATATTTTGTTGGAATAACCCCTTTAATTAGTGGCTAATTTATAAATGTTGCAGTGTTTCTCACCTGCGAACGCCTGATATCTAAATAGGAATTGCCATCCAAGTTGGCAATGTGTCGCCCAAGGGTAAACATGGCCGCCAGCTTTAGTGTTCAGAGTGATGAGGCTCTCGAGCAGGTGCGCCTCTAGTCACAAAGCTCAAATGTGTGCACCGATAGAGCAGCTCTGTGACCGTTGCCGCAGCAAAGATCCCTCTCAGGTGCTTACTCGCATGTGCAAAGGCATGCTCATGGCAAATGTGCACACACACGAATAAACACACGCGTGCAGAACGTGCACTTACGGCTTTAGCTTCAAAGTGTTTACCGATTGTGTACCAGATGAGATTTACTTGCCCTGTTGGCACAGCTTGAGAACAACATGTAAACGATGCCAGCCAAGCCAATTAGCTTTGATTCAGACATGAGACAGGAGGCCAAATATCAGACAGGATGGATGACGATTTCCAACGTGTGGTAATCAAATATTTGCCCAACCAAAATAAACAAAATTTCATCAAAGACTTCACTGGCTAGGTGATTAGAGAAACTATATATGATAGGTAAGATATAAAAAGGGGGGGAAAAAACAGATCAAGCATCAGTACAGGAGGGTCTCTGTGCACACATTCCTTCGTTCCCCTCCTCTCTACCTCTTTCCCTGCTCCCTCCATTCCCCCTGGAGTCCTTTGGTGAAAAAATGTCAAATGATCACGCTTCTGTGAGCACCATCTGGCAGCTCGTGCACTTATAGCACCCATCACACATCTCTGACTTTCCTGCCAACCTACTACACTACAGCAGTCTGCTTAACCCTTTGTTCTGCAGCACTGAAGTCGAGAGCAGCCACTCACAATGGCTCCTGTTCCCTTTTGACCATGAGAGGAACTGCAAACTCAGGTCACAACCAAAGCCGTGGAACAATAGAAATGGGTAGTTTAACATGCAGCATCTTAAGGCAAAAAAAATCTGTTAACGTTGAAATCCTTCAAATTGGTTGATTTGGCAACACACATGGTTGCTGAGGTAACAAAAAGTGAAGATAATACCATTAGGGGCAGCAAAAGGTGCATTAGCAGCCTTTTTGCATAATAACAAAAGAAGATTTAGTAACACAAGTGGTGCATTGGCTTATCATGCTGCCAAAACAAAGCAAAACACCTTTATTTTAATAAAATGCACAAATAAACTGTCTTTTCTTATCATGTCACAAACAACTATGATCCAATTTGAAGTAGTTTCCCACTAAGCAGGGCACAGAGAAGTTGATTATCTTGCTGAGAAGTTGCCTGCCAATCTCTATCTTCCTTTCTTAACAGCTAACAGTGGCTGCAGTTTCCATTCACTCCTTAAACCTGCTTCACTGACAAAATACGCCAAAAAAGACCATTGTTTTCTTGTGGAGGTGCATATATGATGAAAGAATTCAGTGGTAACTGCTGTGGCTCCGTCTGTCCTGTTGCTTGTTCACAATTTCTAATGTTAAAACACCATTATTGTGAGGCAGCAGCAGAGGCGGGATAACTTTGACACAATGTAAAGCGGAAACAGCTAAAAAAGAAGCTGATATCAGGGTTTTAAAATTGACCTGAATTGCATTACAGTGTCTCCTGTGAATGCAATATAATGCGGAAATGTTGGAACCTGAACTAACAGTTAAACCTAACATAGAGAGATGAAGTCTCTGAATGTAAATACATTAAATAACTGTTGCAGGATTAAAAAACGAGTTTTGTTTTCAGGAAAATCTGAAGGATTATATCTTTGAGCTTGAATGAATGGGGAAAGGAGAGCCTAGCAGTGATAATGGTGTACATGATGGCATGAAAACAGGGATATTTAAGCAACACACTGTTGATTGTACATAAAAAAAAGTAGAGAAATTCAAATTATTTGGACAGTCGGAGCACAAACAGCGTATTGATTGCATGCAAACAGAGAGCAATCTGCGTCTCTACAAACCAAACACAAACACGCATTTCTTGGCCTCTTATACTCCTCTCATATTTTATGTCATATGCACATGTGATGGCAACTTCTGTATGTGCACTCCTTGTTGTTAACAGGGTGTCACATAATATTTACATCACTCCGTCAAGTGACCTACAAACTGCAAAAAAGCAGCGAGAGCAAGTGAATTTACAGTTGGGAGATGGACTTGATTTTCACTGCATATTGTATCAGGCAGAGTGTGTTGTGAACTCGGTAATCTGGTTTTCCACCGCGCCCCATGCCAAAAGCAATTGGAAACGAGGCTGAAATGGAATCTGTTAGCAGACACAGATAGGATGAATAAGTCTGTTGCAATATGGCATCCAAATATTTATTTAACATTGTGTATTAATCAGTTCGACTTCACATTGAAATGCATCTGTGGATAATGGACAACAAATAACCCAATTGGAGGCATTCAACAAATATTACCATGAGGAATTAGTTAGTTATTCCTTTCAGTTATATTGGTTATATCATATATGGCAACTGAAATGGATGAAAGTGACTCATTAAAACATTACAGGCTCTCAAGAGCTACATTTTAGGTATTTTACAGATGCTCAAACTGGTTTAATGGAAGTCAACGGAACATCATCTCTTATCTCATCACATTTAAATCCACCTTGAAATTAAAATTTTATTTCTGTCAAGTCTTTGATGCCAAGGCCTTTTGTCAGGTTTTTACTTTTTTGTAAGCTTATTTCCCTTCAGAGTTTTTTAGATCTTGTACACATACAATATTGCTGCTCCTTGTGGGGAGATTTTTATATAAAGTGGGAACATTTGTAACTTTGTACTATAGAGTAAAATGTTATCCTAATTATCCCTTTCCATTAAAATCTGTTTTCTGTCAGTCATCCAACTCTGTCTGCTGTTTTGAAATTGTCAATAAAAGCATCAGTAAAATGCCTAGAAATGTAACTTTTGAGAGTTGGAAATGTTGTGATGAGTCTTTTATATTATTATACTCTATTATAGTTGTTGTTTTTTTATCCACTGCTAAACAAAAGCTCTGGAACAAATTTAATAACTTAAGTATTTTCTGAATTTTTGCAGTTTGAATCTGAAAAAAGATGGATTTAAATTGTTTTAGAGCTGAAGGGATGTGAGGTAGAGTGAATAGGAGAAAGAAAATATCAAGAGTAAGCAACAAGAGTTTACCTCAAAAGTTTTATTTTTCTGCTGTTTTGGTCAAGCTGACACTACTGTAAAACCTCCTCATTTCTCTAATGGTTTGAGAGAAATGACTGCCATTTTATAATAGATTATTTCTGCCTAGCAGATACATTCATATCAAATTAAATTAAATCCTGATGATTTTTACTTTCTGAGGTTACTTTGGTTCATTTGAGTCTATTTCATGCGGTCCTTTCTGCATGTCCTGTTTTGTAAATTAACAGGATACAGGAACCATTTGAAAGTCAAAATTCTGATTAATTATATCACATTTATGCCAGTATGTTTCGAGTTTTGACGTACATCTTTTTCCTGATGCTCCTGTGATGGTGTAAAAACAAATATTCCTCCATGCTCCTTGCAGTCAGCTAGCTAGCTGCACAGCTAATGGAGCTAACTAGCAGCTACAGTAGCAGCAGGTACTGACTGCAGAGTGACTGACAAAGACACTTTTCACCTTATTCCAATCCCGACACTATCAAAATGATGTTAAAAGCTACATCAAGGTAAAATAGTTACATAATGCTACCTTAAACTAAATTTTTAGTCATCCTAAAATTGCCTCTTCGCCTTGAACATATTAAACGCCTTCAAACTATGGGGCTCTCCTTCACCTTATTGAACGTGATTATACACAGAACATTACAGATTAATGCTTCTCATCCTATCAGACGAGTTACAGTCAATTCTCAGTGCAAAAATTATTAAGCCTCTCAGAAGCATCCATTTTCCTCTGCCGTCTCTTTTCTCTATAATTGATGCGAGCTCGGCTATTGAGTATTTTACTGAAGCTGCTATGCCTGTTATTTCAATCAAGACTTTAGTGGGACAAATCAATGGGACAGGGCGTAAATGACAGACTTTAATGCTGACTCTGTTCCATATCTGTCACATGGACGTAGCATCACATCCAGCTATTGGAAGCTTCCTGATTATTCAGGTGTGAATGCTCACACAGAAACTATAAATAATATCTTACTAAGTAATTAAATGTGATTTTAAGCACATTACAATCATCAGTGTCTAATATGGCAACAGCAACTTTAAAAGAAACATATTCATATAAATTATTGTGAATGAGATTAGTATTTCTAGTGCTGTTCACCCAGAGATAAGACGTGCCTATATGAAAACATAGAACCAAACACGGGCTAGCTCATCGCAGCAGTGCATTTTCATCATTTTATCAGCACATCGATCCTCTTTGGCCTCTTTTCACCATTGTGGTTGAGTCTGGGACCTGTGCAGATACGTTGTTAGTGACAATTCCCTTGTCCTCGCCTGTCTTTGCAGTTTGTCTTTGCATTCTGCAGGCCGACGACACCATCGAGCCCGCGTGAGTCAGACCCAAGATTTTCTAGCAGTTGAGGCCAAGTGGAACGTTGTTTGTCTGGGCCTGCAGCCAAGTCTTCCATTAGGCCTTTGGCCCAGGTGAACAGTAATTAAACAAGGCTACGCTGAGTCGGCACTCCACATCTCCACTTGCCTCGGCATTCGCATTATTTTTGTTTATGTTGCTCTCCAGCGGGTTTTTTTCTCAGCGGAGATCTCAGCCATATGTCTGTTTTCCTATCTCTCTCTTGTGGTGCGTGGAAGTGTTGTTTCAGAGCAGAGGTTTTTTTAAACAGTGAGGCCTTTTAAGAGGGAAAGATCATCGAAAATGGTGGCACGACTTGATATAGAGAAACTAAATGAAGTGAACAGGACATTTTCATGCCAGTTGTCTGAAAATAACAGAAAGTCAGTTGTTTTAAATTAGCCTGATGACTTTTGCTTGCCTTAAAAATAGGTCTGCAGTTTGATTTGGAGGACCAGCTGTGGTAAAAAGCTCACAGAGGCAATAAAAGTAGTCAGCTTTCAGCCTGATTTATGATCAGGATGTTAGTTAGATCTTTAGAGAGCTAAAATCAGAATAGAGCAAAATATCCTTATCTTTTCCTTATAAATATTTTTAATGATACTAGGTTGCCAAAATGTAAACAAATGAAAGCTAAAGCAGGTCTGTAAAAGTTTTAGTTTCAAACTATCTCACTGAATCCATGACATTATACCCCCAAAGCATCATTGGAACTGTACTTCCAAAACTCACAGCATGGGGGATATGACAAGGTAGCTGTCTCTACTCTGCCTAAGGGAGGTCACTTTGAAAACTCTTGTATTAAAGGATTCATCAAAGGCTAAAAATATATTGATTTGATTGATATTTGCTAAGGAAAGCAATGAAACAAAGTGGCATCATCAATCAAGTCGTCACCTTGTTAAATAGCCAAAAATATTTCCACTTAGAGCAGAGAAAAGAATCAGAGCGAGGGAAGGAATAAGCTCAGGATGGAGAGATCATGGGCTGAGTGTGCGCCTTTTTGTTGTTTGACTCCACTCGCTCTCTTCCTGCATGCCGGGAACCTGCAATCAGGAGCAGGATGGGGAGGGTGGAGGAGAGAGAGAGAAGGGGAGGGGCTGTGAGGTCTGAGGATGAGATAGAGTGAGGCACATGCTGCAGAGGGGAGTGTTTCAACAGGAGAAGGAGTGCTAACAACCAAAAGAAACACATGAACAATAAAGAGATGACAGACAGACACTGCAAAGAGAACAAAAGGATGAACTGATGGTGTGGTGAGGTGATAGAGGACACACACAAGCCCCCGCTACACTCTACTCCATATATCCCCTGCTTTCACTCATCCTGCTCTCCTCCTCTAAGCCACATGACTGTTGGTTAGCGAGCAGCCCCAGTGGGGAGACGGAGAGAAAGGCAGCGAGAGACTTTGAGGCAGGGATAGTGCTGAGGCGGCATTCACCGAAGATTACAGCGCAGGCTCGCTGATCAGGCTCTTCACCGTTTTCTCTTTTCTGCACAGCGATGAGCCTGTCTGCCTTTGATCACACTCACAACCAATGGGATCACACAGGTAGAGAAAATAATGAAGACCCCCCCCAC
>JAQNCA010000020.1:5230963-5247428 GCA_029783725.1 Acanthurus tractus | reverse complement strand
GCATCATCGCAGCATGCGTGCATGCTCACACACCGCACTCACCCACACACACACACACACACACACACACACACACATTAGACACAGAGTCAGCGACTTGCCATAAGGTGGAGCGCAGATAATAGATTTAGGCAACTGTAAGCAGATTTGGGCGTGCGCCTTACTTAAAGGCAGATCATTCGGTGGCTGTAAACAGGCTTTGGAGAAATCAAGCCGTTAAATAGAAAATACATTTATTAATTCAATCCGCTTAGTTCAGGTTCAGCTCCTTTCCCTCAAATTAAGTTTGCTGGATTTCACAGGATATTAACGGAGGAGAAGAAAAAGAGGGGCATCTGGACGGCTGCCGTGTTGTTGCAGTCGCGTAGGTGCCTTGATGTCCTTTAACCTCGGCTGAGATATCCCTCAGCCTGGAAAACAGCGGTGATGGCATACAGTACAGCGTATAAAGAAAAACCGTGGCAGAGAGATTGAATTTTCAACAGCTGAGTGAATAGTCTGTAATATTGAATAAAGCAAGCAAGACCAGAGAACAGCACAGGGAAGTTTTTCCATCACTGTTATAATCGTGGATGGTGATATAATACACAGCAAGAGGGTTATGAACCAACAGTTAATAACATACCAAATGCTAAATCTTAAAAAATAAATTAACTCTGTGTACAATGCTGCTCTTAAGTTGGTGTTGAATACATTTATGTCAATTTTTGTTATAATAACTACAAGAAATGTGTCTAAATTAAAGGATGTCAAGTCTTGTAAAGACATCAGAGGCAGCAAGTTTTATCAAGTTATGCTTGAATTATCTTCTGAAGTCAATGGACACAATAAACACTGAGCCTGCAGCTTAACTTGTTGAAATGCCTTGAGTTGAGTTTGAATTGTTAACCACACTTTCTGAGTTGAAAAAGCATAAACCGATGAAGGTTATGTGTTGTAGTCAAAAACTTCAGAACAATGAATCACTGTTGGCAAGGTTAAGATCAGCCAAACTCAGTACAAACTTTATTTCCATTTTGACTTCAGTGCACACAGATAAAATGTCCGAATGTGCAAGACAAAGCTTTCTTATTGTTTTAACTGTATTTGGGAGGGAAAAGAAGGAGGAGTAGAGGATGTTCATCCCTCACTTTACCACCAAAGCCAGTTATTTTTGGACCAGCAACCTATCCGTCACAGTCACACCTGCGTCTGTGGTGTCACTCATCTTCTCAGTATTGTTCTTGATTTGCAAAACATGTCGTTCTCCAGCCAGCTGCAGTCGTTTCTTCTCCCCGAGTATAAAAAAGGAGAGATGAAAGAGCCGTGATTCCATCCAGCTTGTGAATTCAGCCTGCTCACACCTGGTCTGGATGATGGACAATGATGAGAGAGACTTACCAGCAGAAGCCAAGAGCGTGTGAAATTTTTCCCAGGTCCTACTGAAAGTTTTAACAAGGAGCTTTGCTTTGCTGTAAGTGTGTGGAGGTCAAGCCGACAGGCTGAACTTGAAACAGCTGAGGGCCTCATGAAACATAGAGGACACCTCACCGTGCCTGCCATCTCTCTTTGGCAATCTCACTTTTTACCCCTGCTGCACATCTTTCTGCCCAGACATCCCTGAACTCATGTCAAAGTTTCATCAGTGCAGCTCATGAAAGCAACTTTTTGAAGCTAACTTCCTTAAGCCGATGTGACACTGCAAACCTTTGTGATATTTTGTCTATTTTTTTTTCCATTCTTTGGTTTGTTAAATGCTGCATAAAAGATATCTGATAAATTCCCCACTGCACAAAATGGAAATTGAAAGTCCAAAAAATGATTTATGTCGCTGACTCTGCCAAATCGCCCTCAAAAAAATAATACATTACTTTAGCATCGGTACAGCTAATCGCTAGCCTAATGGAATGTGTGGCTGCAATATTGATCCGGGGAACAGCAATCAGTCATAAACATTCCTTGAATGATCCAGTGTATAAACACATGATCACTCCCTTGCACCTGCTCATGACTGGCGATCAATATGCTCAGAAAGAAAAAGCAATTTTCTGAATCTGATGCTGGAAATGTTTCGGTAAGGTCAGAGTTGTGTTTGCAGGATTTCTAACATTTCTTGTTTTAAATTAATCTCTCTGTATTCTGCAAAACATAAAAAATACTTGACAGATTTTTCAATAAATGTGTTTTTGTGTGTGTGTGTCTGCTAACACTAGATTCTGTGCATTGTTACTGTAACAAGACAGAGTAGTAGGTTAGAGATGCCCCCAAACCTCAAATACATTCAAACCCTTTGTAATATATTATGCATTATCAAAACCAGGCTGTTTTAGCTCCTGTAGCTTTTAGATACAGAGCAGCAGTTCTTGATCTGAAAGTAATTCAATGCCTTCATCAAGGACCAGTCAGACATAGTGTGGGAAGAAAAAAGGGGCCTGAACTATGGGCCCCTAATACAGCCTTTAATAGTGAAAGTCTTTAAATGTCCTCAGCTTTTGTGGCTGACAATTATCCAAAGCCTTTGAGGTACCGTTATCTTTTCCAATCCATTTGATCTATTTAAAAACCAATTAAATCTAAATAGTGATGGCAATTGGAAGAAAACAAAGGAAAAAATAAAAACATTACTCCTCACAAACTCAACCCTAAGTGCCCTTCTATTACAGAAAAAAAAGTTTCATCTACAGCTCCTTAATTGGGATAGAAGCTTGCATTTGAGAATATTAATAGGTTTGTTTCATTCTTGTGTGTCTCCTCAAAATACTTCAACTTGTTCCCATTAAGTTATCAATGCCAAATGAAAAGAACTGCACTGAAGAAAAAAACTGTGGAGAGATAAAAACAAGTTGCACTTCAATAAAAATGCTTTATAAACCCTTTTACACCCAAACTCTGATATAATGTGAATCTTTTTAACAGCTGATACAGAAAAACATAAAAAAAACAGATTAATGTCTTTGTACTCTTTTATCCACACTATTGCACAGAGCTACTTCGTTGGCAAGCTAGCTTGCTAGCATCAACATGGTACATAAGTGTATTCCCTCGTGTTTGCTAGCTTAAACCTTTTTATTTTAATCAAAATAAAGTATTTAAAGGCAAGGTGGCTAAAATGTATTCATTTTGAGAAAAAAAAAATGTTTTGACTGCTTTAATCACTTTAAAACAGACTTATGCAGCTACATGGAGCATCCGGCTGAAGTACAAAGTGGGGATAGCAGTAAGTAAACCTCCATGTATGTCTGCCTTCTCTGGTTAAATAGGTGATGAAGGTGTTGAAGAAGGTGAATAGTCCTTTATGACTGAATAAAGGCTAAAATCTCAATCTGATTCAGTGTATTCCCTCGTGTTTGTGACTTTTTTTTAACCACTTTCTAACATTCATTCCCCAACATCATATCCTGCTTGCACATCCTGTTATGCTCAGAAATTTGTCATAATACGGAAGCTAGATAAATACCGGTTATGTAGACTTTAAATAATAAGCTCAATAATTGCTCACATATTGATTGTCTAATGAATGAAATTCCCACTGATGCAAGCTCTTCTGAGACAAAGCTGTTTAAAAATGAATAAACACAGCAGCACATCCTGAATGCAACTTAGCAGTCTGGCGAAGCCAATGTAACCTTTTCAAACTCACTTACAGCAATTTAGAACTCAATTAGCACCAAGCATGTGTTGGCTTATTACAGAAATTACTGGTTCGTTATCATTCAGAACTGCTTCCCTTCCTCATCGTCTACCTGGATCTTCCGAAACCCCTCAAGATTTGCTCAGTGCCATAACGTTTAGATAACACATGAATCAACAAGAACAACAAAACATGGAGTTTATGGAGGCAGGTGTTGAGGGCCGACCTGCTAAACACACTCTGGTGGGTCTTGTGTACCCTGGAGAAGCAGATTAAAGCCCTCCAATGTGCAAAACAGTGCAAGGGGTACTAATGTCCTCCCTCAGCAACCTACCACTTCATTAGCACCACCAGTCCTGTGTGGTGTGGTGTGTGCAGCTTCATTTGCATGTACTTGGATTACTACACATACAGTGCATCTCTGCTCTGAATTGGCTGGCTGTTCAGGAGAAGTACTCACATTACTTCAACAGTTGGAAGAGACTGAAGCCACAGTGTTTATTGATGTTGATTGTTACATTATGTTGCTGCTTGTAGATTCTTCCTTCAGGTTGGCACTTTATTCTACCGTTAGCGAGGTGAAAAGAGCTTTTTCATGCAGAATAAACACAATTTGCTGATTGGAGATAAATGCATAATTGCGTGAATAAATTAGCAAATGCACTAATTTTATTTGTGACAAATACTGCCCTCTATATACATAATTATGTGTGGATATGTGCTAGATGCCATAAAAATTAATCAATATTTCTTTTTTAACAATTGGTCAAATAAAGCCTTTTAAGCAACTACTACTACTACTAACAATTACAACCTTGAAGCTCATTGTTTTTGGTTTTATGGCCAACACCTTTTTTTAAATTCACTCTTACCGGTCCCACCTGCATTATTTTAAGCAAAAACGCTTCATTAGACAAATAAACACTATTTTCTTTCCACTTAATAGCTGACAAACAAAGTTAGCGCCTAGCTTTTTAACAACATGAGATTTTTAGCAGCTAAATATGCAGATATTTTGTTTCAGAAGAAGATGGTTTAGACCAAAATTGAGCTAACAGCTCAATAATGAGACTAACAACCGTCAGGTGCAACACAACTCAAGATGAATTTAACATTATTACTGCTGCTTCAGTGTCTCAGTGCCTTAACACAGTTAGCAGAAATGTGCTTAATGTAAAAAGGAGCAGCCAAGAAGAAAAATACTGTATTCTTGATAATGTGTCACAAACAATACATGTCTTTATTCTTGTTTTTGTTTATCTCAACTGTTTCTCTTTTCTGCTGTGCAGTGAAATAGGAACTGTTATCAGGTTAGCAAAACAAAGCACAGATGCAGGTTAAGGGAGGTTAGCCGTCCAGATAGCATCCTAATTAAAACTCATTCACTTGTTCTATCATCTGCATCACAGATGACAAGTGATCAGAGGATCTCGCTCGTAATTAACATCCAGCTTTGAGTTGTTTTCCTGCGCCTCGTCTCATCTCACTTCCAACCTCTCATCGCAATTTCGGTTTTGCTCTTAATTGGCCTTTCATGGTTTTTGACATCTCTCTCTTGAGTTTTTCGCTCATTTCAGTTTGACCCAGAGAAGTTCAGATGGTTGATCTCCTGTAAATCTGACAGGTTTAACTTTCTGCTCAACTCAACTTTCCAGCCTCTCCCTCTTAAGATGTTTGTCTCTCCTCATCTTTGTATTCTGTCTCCGCCATTTCAGTTCCTCCAAACCTTATCCGTCTGCTTCTCTCACTTTTCCGAATAGTGCTGGAAGGCTTTACCAAAACAGCAATCTGTCAGGGCCATAGGTTACATTTTGCCATCTGCTGTAAAATTAAATTAGGGGAGGTTGTGTATCTCTCATTGTTTGGGCTGCCTCTGCCCTCTACGATATTTCCTCTAACATCAGGCCTGACATGCTGAGAGAGAGAGAGAGATGGAGGAAGATGACCTGGATGACAACCAAAGTTGAGATGAGCTTTCGTTCTCTGCGTGTGTCTGGTAGTGAGATTAGTTGGCATCTCAGCATCTCATTTTTGTATTTTTACTGCATCAGCGGTGTGCTGTCGGACACACACATGCACACACCTCAGCGTTGCCCTCTTTCCTACCTCATTTTGTTCCCAAAAATGAGTCCTTGGACAGTATGTACAGTAGTTGCATTGAGTGCCAGAGGTATAGCATGTTACTGGGTATCCTCAGCCAACTCAGAGAGGGACTTGGCCAAATAAGAGTTCCTGGGTGAATCTGCACTCTGCTGCTGTATGTTTTCCCCCACAGCCGACCCATCAGTCAGACAGAGAGAGAGAGAGATACTCGAATGCCTCTGGGCTATGTCTGAGAGCAGGCCCAGCCCATTGCTCATGAAGACATACTTATTCCAGACCTCTTTGCATGGGCAGCTTATGCAAGGTGAAACAAAAAGACACTAAGGAAATTAGGTATAAGGAAATAAAAGGAAGTAAAGACATGCTACATAGTTTAAACATGAGCTTGTATTTTGAACTCACAAACCAAAAAAATGAGAAAAAATAAATATTAACTGCTGTGACTTTGACCTGCGAATCTGCATTTTTAACACTTTTAAGTGCCACACACACCATTAAGCAGCATTAACGGTTTTTGTTTTTGTTTTGAATAATTATATTTAAAAATAAAGGAGGCCATGTGCCATAAGCTAAACCCAGAGGTGCTCTCTGGAGCTACCTTGTTAACAAAGTTTCTTTTCAGATGGATTTTTTAGTTTCTAAAAAGAAAACCGTGTGCCCTTGAAGCAAAAAAATTGGAAAATTTTCCAAAATTTTCATTTGCAAACTAGATTTTTATGTGATTTGTGTCACCTGTGCACTCCTGCTTGTGCATAAAACAAATCAAAACAGGGACCCATTTTAAAAACATTGCTCTGTAAGATTACTAGTGGTCAAAATGCAAAAAGGCATCTCCAAAAGGGTATTTTAGCAATTCTCTCATTATGTCTGAGGAACAAACAGTTAAAAATGAAGCAGAGATGTTAAGATTTCATTCAATAATCTGAGCAAAGGTCCACAATTACATGATTCTACACTTCCCACAATGCATTTTGATGTTGTTTGTGCTTTGCTAGCTGGTGAAGTTCACTCACACGGATTGAAAAACAAACGTTCTGTTAAAAATGCTCCCAAGCAAAGGACTGAAACACTCGAGTGATGTCCCTTGAGTTTTTTTCTTTGTCACACTTGACAAAACCCACTGAGATGCTTTGACATGTAAACCAGTGAAGTGACCCTTTAAGCAATCCTTCTCCTCCCATGTAGCGGTGAAGAGCGCTGAAAGTGGTGAGTAATTCACCCAGCTAGGGAACAAACACCTAAAATCCCTGTGTGTGAGTAACTTTTAATCTTTCACAATGAACAACCACAAATTCCATTATATCGACTTTGAGCTGGTGCTCAAAATGCCCCTGATAAGGAGACTGGTGGGCTATTTTCAAGACAATGTCATAATGCTGGAAATGGCACGGGCCTTGTCTGATCTCACAGCCTTTACTCATTTTCAGCAGATGTGTAATGTGCTTCACCTGCTAAATGACGTGGAAACAGGACTGTGTGAAATGGACTGGCCAAATGGAGCCTGGACCTCTCCCTGTCTGTCCAGGCAATTAGGGAACAGATTAGCCCAACCACAGAGAACAATACAGTATGTGCTAATAGACCAACATCACAGCTGAACATAATGATGATGACAATAAAGAGACATGAGGAGGACGTGTCTGCATAGAAAGCAATAACATACATGTGGACATCTGCATGCAGATTGTGTATATATAGCACATAAATACATAAACAAATGCCTGTGAGTCACAATAAAAGTAAATCAGGCTTCAAGAGCCAGAGACTTTACTTGCATGAGCACACGATGGGGAGTAGAGATTATGAAGAATAAAAAGAAGCAGAAAAATTGTCTGAAATTAGCTAAAATTATAGGAAATCTCTGAGAATGGTTTTCACGAAATGAGGAACATAAATGCTTGGCGTGGATGGCAGAGGTGGACTTTGAAAGAGGGAGAGAGTCGAGAAAGAGGCAGTAAAAAAAAAAGAAAAAAAAGGCAGAGACACATACACATGCATATGCACACAGCCAGGCAGACCCTTCCAGTGACATCTGGACAGCGGTAATAACACAGTGCAAAATGCCATCCTGTAGAAACTGCGTATTAACGGCCGACCAGTGGCATGCTAATCGCAGTTATCACAGCCGTTCTCTTTATCTGCTGCATGAAGAGGCCAATGAAAGAGAAATAAACTGAGGAGAACAAAATGCATTAAATGATATATACCAAGGGATGCATACCATTGCAATGAGGCTTTTTTTAGACAGGGAGTAGTTTTTGTAACGCTGGCTTTATTCTGGTGTATTAACTTGCACTGCAGTGTATGAAAAAGCACTTTGAATGCTATAAATAAAGTGCATCAAGGACACTGTGTGATTATTCTCATGCAGAAATATGTATAGGCTTCTAATTTTAGGTCTAAGCCTGATCTAACCTGTTTAATTGTGGCCAAAAAAATGCACGTATGCATTGTAATCAATACATTTTCCCAGTTTAGTAAATATAGGATCCTACTTTTGATATATTAAATGCACAGAGCTTCACATGTTCAACAAAACATAATGCAATATCAAAACTAAGCACTTGCAAAGCAGTGAGATGTGTTGTTTCACACTGCTTTTTTATTGTCCTTATGTTCTGTGTTGCCTCAGTGGGCAGGAACACTTTGTATTTACAATCCTTTCCATAGGTCAGTACACAGGCCAATGCACAAGCAACTGTTAAGTGCTGCTGTGTGTTTTTCACGCATCCAGTGGGGCAACAGGTTTCATTCTGGCACACGATCCAGTGTGCTTGGAGTACGACACGGGCCAGTAATTTTAGGGCACAGCCAAGTTCACAGCCTGAAGCTACATAAGAGAACATTGAAGTTTAGATTACAACCATTTCAAGTAATTTAAAATATACTTCAATTTTAATGTATTAAGCATTTAATGATGATGTTTTTATACCAAAAAGTTCATTTTTATAGGCTAGATTGTACTTGAGTGCACCAAAATTAAGCAACTATAAAAAGTTTGCTGTATTTTTTTCCATACATGGCTCTAGGTTTAATCCTTTGCATGAATACATCATAGGACTATGATTTTCAAATGTGACTAGAAAAAATATGATTTTAAAGGAGATGAATATATAAATTAAGTTCAAAATGAAAGTAATGCAATACATGTATTTTTCTAATGTTCTAGGCTAAAAAGGTACATATGTATTGAAAGTAACATGTATCATTTGATTGTGGTGTTTACGTTGTAGGTCAGCCTGTGTCCTCTGTGCAAGAAAATGGTCTTAAACACAGTCCAGCATCTCTTGCACATGTTAATATCCTGGCAGACGTGCAGATCTCTTCTTGCTGCTGTCCTTAACCAGACACGATCGTGAGTGTGTATTGTGAGAGCGAGTCTGGGGGGCGTTTCCATTTCTCACGCACTACTGCATGCTTTAATCTTCTGTTGGTAACAGGCGAACAGCAGCAGGCCTCCCTATCAACATGGGGTAAATAAATTTCAATCTAAACATGCACAAGCACACGCACAAGATTGCAGCTGTAGAGCGTGCTGTACAAACTCATAAAGTCTGCATTTGTGTGTGATATGGTCATATTTTATTAAGACAGTGCAAGACGGAAACGGGCCTGGCCGGGCGATGGTGCTTTGCAATTATTTGGGGCCACCGTCTGTATATGTGATTGATCTCATCCAACTGAAATGGAGCCCAAGCACCAGAAGACACCAGAGGCATGTGCTGATGCGGAGTCTGACTGGTGGAAATCTTGTGTGTCTGAGACCATCACTTTTCAGGAAATGGAAAAAATAAACCCTGTGAGCACGGTGGCTCAGCGGTCAGCATCGTCACCTCACAGCAAGAAGGTCCTGGGTTTCATTTAGTCCATCAGAATCCTTGTTTATCCACAAATAAATGGAGATCAAGCTATCTCTACTACTTTCTATTTGCTCCCTCAAAGAAAAAGAGGTAAGACATGGCTATTGTCAAGCAAATAGAACCAAAGCGGTTCTTTTCATTTTGCTGATTGCTGTTGTTTTTTTCTTGTTTTCTCTTTTTACAACTTGGATCTGTATCTGTTGGACTTTTTTGGAAGTTCTGGCCATCTTGTTTTGTCCGTTATGAAACAATGTTCTCATCAAAGTAATTGCTGAGATCTGGAAACACTAGACTCTGCTAAACAAAGCCAGATGGGGCAAGAAACATGCACAGTCAGACAATCAGACAGGTTGTAAACAAGCCAACTGTTTAGCCAGGTTATTTAAACCATGATAGTTGAATGGAAAGCTGAGAGGAAGAACGTAAGAAATGTTCTAAATAAAACTTCATTGCAAAGGAAAAATGTGTGCAAGCACAACTCGTAGTGAGTCTATAAACTGTGATGGATATTTCTGCAATATAATGAATGGGTCGATCATAACTTTTGCATTTGCCTTCTATTTTCTCTTCCAAACACATTTTGGCCGACCTTTTTGTACATATGTTGAGTAATTGCTTGCATTGCCTAATCAAAATTCTTTTGGGCAATACTGACGCTTTACCAGATCTCAGCAATTAATTTTATATGCACAATGTGACTGTGACCACTGGCAATGAAGACCATATCTAAAATAGGGCCCAAGTTTTGATAAATTTATACTCCAAATGTGTAGGTGAATGTGCATAACTGTCTGTTTTGCACAGACTGAAATAAGCCTCTTTTTTTGGGTCAGTTTCCCTCTTCCTCTCTCCTTTGGAATGAGTTTCACATTCATTCATATTCTCCGTCATCACAGACACTCCATTCCCTTAAAGTCCACATGGAGATTACAATCAGAGGCTTGTCATGTTCAATTTTGGAAGCGATTAGTCCCAATTGCCGTCTCTCCATTTCCTGCTCATTTCATTCACTTATGTCACCGTGATCAAAAGCGCTCACCTTAGTTTTCTTGTTGCAAAGGAAAAAGGGAAAGGTATTTACTCTGGCTCTTACCATAAGGCTCCTCTGACAGGCTCATATCATCACAAACAACCCTGGGGACGAAACAGGGTGCATGATGCAATATTGGACAGTATTTCCTGGTGTTGTCCTGAATCCTAATCAGAATGAATGGTGTCAGTTTGTTTACGGAGAGAATGACATGTCATCATTTTAGGGCTGTAAACTTATGAAGGTGATGAGTTTGAGGTCAACTTGAGAGAGGAAGACAAAGAGAAATAATCACTTGATTTATTTAGCAATGTTCATTTTATTTAAGAGGGAACAATGCACATGAATTACCACGAGCAAAAGAGGTCCATCATGAGCCAGATTTAGCCACACAGGCTCATTTTCATCCACAGTCTCTGGCAGGTTGATGGCATAGTCATCATATGGTCAATGAAGACGAAAGGTCAGCACATACAAACAATTCAGCGGCCCAGAGGCCAAACCTTTGGCTCCATTCAAAACTGATGTCATGTGAAAGGGCATGAACTGTGATTAGAGACCGTCTAGTTGAAACATGTCTCTTAAGGCACGGCTGAAAGGGCAGCCGGGCTGTGATCTTCTTCTGGTCAGCAGCTACTGAGGGAGCTTCTGGAGCAAATTAGAAACTTTAAATCTACAGAATTACTAAGAACAAAAAGTTCGGCGGAGAGGATTCTGCTGGACTTAAACCTCTGAGGCAGAACTCCATGTTCTACTGCAAATTGGGAAACCAAGAGGTACAAGAAGATCTTAAAGCAGCACAAAGCGGAGAGAGAGGGAGAGAGAACTGGAGCAAAAGAGGATAAAGAAGAGAGACAACTGTCGACATGAAAAGAGGAGATGTTGCTGTACAAATGTATAAAGTCATTTCAGAGTCGCTGCTTGGCGACCTTGTCACTGGCATATCTCCCTATTCTGCAGGACAAGCTCACGCTCTCCTAAATATAAAGCATGACAAGCGGAACTGCACGAACTGCACTTCCCCTTTGCTGCATGCTGTCTAAACATTAGCAAAAAATGACATGGCCGCGGTCGTAGCTGTGCACGCTTTATCTGACCTTCTTAAACAAGATTCACTTCAAATTAGTGTTATTGTATGGTCTGATATCTCTTTTAATATCTTTCTATTTTTTTAGTCATTGCTGCATCACTGCAAAGCATACCTGGACGCGCAACCTGCCTATCATCCTTTCATTCATACAGAACTGAATAAGGAAAACTGGTCCATAATTGCTGTCAGAGATTAAAAGAAAAAAAATGGACCATTTGTGCTGCTTTTGTGGATCTTTTTTGTTCTGCTTTTTTGTGTTGTTTTTTATATTTTAGCTGTGCAATTTTTCCACTAACACCAATCTGTAATTGCATTAAAATTATGAAACAGAATTAGATGAAAATTAGAGCATCTAGTTAAAAATTCTCTTTATTTCTTGCTAGATATTTACTTAAATCCACTACTTACCACAACAGACCTAATTTGAACTCTGTTTCATAAGCGTTTTACGCAGCTTAACCATATATTTACCCATCTTTGCCCCATTACATCCTATCCTTCTTTAAATAGTTTAACCTCCAATCAAATTGGACTTTACTAAAACAACAACAAAAAAAAAGCAGCGCAACCACACTGGTGTTGTGTAGGTGTTATGGCAACTAAGCTCTCCATCTCTGTTAAGTTTGTCAGCATGCTAATATTTGTTAATTAAGACTAACTCTAAAGTACAGCGAGAGGTAAAGAAAAGTAAAATGTTGTCTGTTACAATTGTTTGGTCTTTTTTCACTAATTAGTTGGGTTTTTTTTAATTACTGCAGAAGAAGTTTTGTTCACGTTTGTTTTTCCTGTTTACCTAGATGTGACTTGATAACTTTCTGCTCCACTATGCATTAACAGTCGCTTATATAAAAAGACATCTGACAGATATATATATATATATAAGTATGTTAATGGACAGTAGCTGTGATGCACTCCAAGCAGAAGATATGTTTGATTGAAGGACACAAACTTGCACATTTTCTTGCCTGGAAACCTCTCCAACCTACCGCTCTCCTGTGTTATCTTTATTCTTCGCCCACAGCTGAGGATAACAAGTTCTCACCTCCTACAAGCGTAGCTTTTATATAAAGAACACAAAGTTGTCTGATGTTAAGTCCTTTAATTAACTCAGTCTTCTTAGAATAAGCCTCTTTGTGCTTAAAGATGAATTAAATTTAAATATGCGACATGGAGGTGTTCGTTTTTTGCAGCTTATGTCATCACTTTGCAGGGTGACTGCATGCAGGAGTCCAAAGTCATCAGTTTTGAGTGTAAATTGTCTGTTAATGATGTCATTGTGATGGGGTTTTTTTTGCCTGAGATTCAAGTATAATAAAATCAAATAACCAAACTTGAAAGTCAAATCAATAAACAAACAATGAGGAATGTTGCGACTTTGACTCTCTGCCTCTTGAAACTGCCAAACCTCATGAGCATCTGTTCGAAGCAGGTGTTACAGATGTGAAACTAAGCATGTGTCTGCCACTGCATGGCCTGTTTTACACCTCTGTTTATTCTGAAACTGATTCTGGCAGATAGTTGAGAGGAGTTTTTAACATTTCCACAACTGCCAAAATTATTTTCAGCTTAAAAATCAAAAAAGTAAAAGATTTCTCTCTTTTTCCAGTGAAAGGATTGTTATCCAGTCTGGAGAAGGAAAGGATGTCTGAGTGAAGCAAACATTTACGAGGCTATTGTGCCCACCTGAAAACATCCAAGACAGGTTTCTGTATGTCTGGAGCACAAAGGCACCAGTCTAACGTATCGGCCCCGTGTCTACTGGAGAACACACAAACATTTTCTGAGTTCTTACTGCAACAAAAGAGCTGAAGTTTGACAAAGAGAACACAATAGTGACTGTGTTGACATCTCAATGGCAGCACTCTCGCTCTCTCATCCCTCTGTGTGTTTGTCGTCTCCTTTGAAAAGTCCAGCGAAAGCTTGTGCTTGCGATGAGGTCTTTTTGTCATTTCCGATTACCGACGTGTAAATTTACCTCCCCCACTGACGGAGTGTCTTTGTTGATACTCTCGCCAGGGTGCATCAACAAACTCGGAGAAACAGGCGCGTAAACTCACACCGACTTGCACTTATTTACCTACGCCGATTAATACTTGCATGACAAACAACAGGAAGCAAACACTGGCAGGAGAGAGGGGCAAACAATAAAGTGTGCAAGGAATTAATCACTAATATGATTACAAAAGAAAACATAGAGTGGGGGGGGGCTTTAAATTTACATCCCAGTACTGTGTGGGCTTCAGAGAAATAAAACACTCAGTGCTATTCAGTGCTATTGTGTTGATACTTTTATGTATTTAATATTTTTGAACTAATTCAAAGGAAAAAGCAAAATGAACAATGAATAAATACTACAAACTAAAATTGTCTCTATAATTTACTGCACAAAGTCCTCCATTGTTCACAAAACAAATCTGTATTAATCCACACCTAAAAATAGTCCAAAACATTTTTATTTTCTCCTCTAACATCAACATTTGCTTGAGATATAAAACTTTATTTTAATGAATTTATCTAAAAATTAACATTTCTCTCAGATATGAAAAAAATACATATCTGACAAATGAAAGGAACCAAATGTAACAGTATTTATTTGCATCCCTTTACTGTAAATGTTACATGAGTTGGAGCTACTTGTCTTGTTATTTCTTTCACTTTGGAAGCACAGTGCTATGCTTATTAATGATGTCCTCACTCCAGTCAAACTGGCTGCCTTTCTCTTAAAACTGGCTGACTGTTGTTTTTTTATTCTTATTCATGCCAGTTTGGTAAAAATGTTTCCTCCTTGGCAATGGCGGCATAGTTTCAATAAAACATTTAAAAAACGTAGTATAATTACAAAGTAACCACAGTAAAAGAAGTTTAAAAAAAGCATTACTGACTGGCTAAGTCGATAGCTGACCTCAATGACTCCAATGAAGCTTCTGTTCTCTGAAAACTATTTAGCACTTTCACACTTTTTTTTAAAACAACTTTTAGAAATGACCAGTTTGTTTCCAATATGTGAGCTTCAATCAGTTTGCATTGCAGGAAACAGTAAATACATCAAAATAACTTTTTTGTTCTTGAGTTTTTGTCTGAATCAGTATCACATCCTGGCATTTTTGGCATTCTGATGATTTCGCCTCTGTTTGCACTTTGCATACTACACTTTTTGACAAAATCAGTATGAACTGTGAGTGAATCAGACAGTTTTAAACATGTTGCTAGCAACATAGCAGCCTTAGTGTCACAACAAGTGTTGAAGTCAAGTCACAAATCTGTTCAACCCTGCACTCAGTTTTATAACTTGACACTCTCAGTAAGGCAGGTCATGTAACATTCATCTTCAGTTTACAAAGGTTACTGTTTGAAAATAAGTGCATTCACAAAAATGGCTCTCATGGGAGTAAATAGTTGATCTAATACAGCCAAGGTCTGTGACACATGCACTTAATTTTATCCTGGTCACATGTGCTGTTTCCATGATAAACACAGTGACCATTAAAACCTTTATGTCATCACAAGAAACACTGAAAGGCAGTTTACTGCATCGTCTAACAACCTGTTCAAACACCAAGTAGGTGTTTTTTATGGAGAAAATGAGGTTCTGCAAATTTCCCTGACACATGAACTGTTTTCTTTTTTCCTCTGCATAAACAACTGAGCCAAATTAAAAGAACCTTCCAATTCCAATTAAATATTTTTGTGCATTATGGCCAGTGGGTAAACCTGTCTATTTGAATTTTTCTGAGGTTTGGATAAAAAATAAAGCCTCTACTGTATGACAGTTCTCATTAGTGACCATATGAACTTACATTAACCACATGTGGGAAGCAATTAGGGCCTTGTCATGAGACAACAGGCCCGAGGACCAGCTGGTTGCATTGATAAGCAGGAAATCAGGTAACAATTTCCAATTATAACTACAGAATGCAGAAATATGTGTTTGCAAACTAATAATTAGCTTCACATGGGTTCGTATTATCTACTATAGGCAGTCAGGATTTATTGTACAGAAAGCTGACTGTTTAAAGATACAACATACAGTTATTGTGACACTCTTACACCTTCATACTGTTTTTGTAGTTTGAGTTAAGGGGCAAACAGATAACACATAATTGGCAGGTTTATCTCTGGGTTTCGTCTCACTGTTGTCTTGAAAGAGAAAGAAAAAAACCCTGAAATGGCCAGAAGAGAAAATGGTGTTGGCACTAATCTATGTGATGCACTGAAGCATGTCTTGGCAGATATATTAGCTGCACCTTTGCCTAATTTATTGTTTGTTTGCCTCACTTTTGTCCACTGAGGCTCGCACCTAATTAGAAATAGAAACCTAATGAAAACCTGATGAGAAAAGTCCAAGCACAAGACATGACAAAAAACACTGCAGAACCAAGTTTTTTTTTGTTGTTGCTGTTGTTGTTGTTTTTGGCTTCATGAAAAGTAGCCACTGAAAAAAAAAAGAACAGCAGCAAGAACACATTATTATTTACTGATAATTTTTATTTTTAAAAGGTCATATTATTTGACCTTTATGTTGCAAAGCTTTAGAAGCTATTTATTAGAAACACTGTGTTAATTTGTTAATTATAAACCATTTATCGTAAGTATGATATGCTAATATGCTATTCAGTACTTAGTTTTCAATTTTCTGAACAGACATGTCAGTGGCATCAATCTTGTCCGACTCTCAGCAAAAACACTACAATTACAACACTACAAAAGCAAAAGTATAGTTGCAGGGTCTCCTATATGCAGGAACATCCAGTTGGTTGCAATCTGCAACCTTG
>JAQNCA010000020.1:5218217-5228883 GCA_029783725.1 Acanthurus tractus | reverse complement strand
CTCCTCAGGAAATAGAGTCGACTCTGGACCTTCTTGTAAACAGCCTCAGTGTTCTTGGCCCAGTCCAGTTTGTTGTCCAAGTGTACTCCAAGGTATTTGTAGTCTGAGACAACATCCACAGTCACACCGTTTATTGAAATGGGTGAAGGGGCAGATTTCCTCATGTGGAAGTTCACCACCAGCTCCTTTGTCTTGGAGGTGTTGAGATGCAGTTGTTTAGCTCCACACTACTCCTCCTCATTCTCCTCACTGATACAGCCATCACTTGCAGAGTCGTCCGCAAACTTCTGCAGGTGGCAGGACTCAGAGTGCAACTGGAAGTCAGAGGTGTATAGAATGAACAGAAATGGGGAAAGAACAGTTCCCTGTGGAGCCCCAGTGATGCTGACCACAGTTTCAGACACACCATCCTGCAGTCTCACATATTGTGGTTGACCAGATGTTCATGCTCTGCAGTCTTTCCTGCACAAAACTGTAAACAGAAAGATACATTTCTTTGTGCCAATGCAGTCGTGACTCTAACACTTAAAATTAGCATAATGGAAGTGCATTAAAAATCTATTTTATATTGATGGACAAAATCTGATAATCATTTACTGTTTCTCTTTTTTTTTTAAATAATGCACAACAAATACTGTGTATAATGATGACTTAAATATGATCATTAAAAAATTGTGACCAACATACCAGCATGCGACATCCATGAAGACTGAGTCACTGTTCAAGTTTTTACTGGGGCCATTTTGTTTGTTTGTTTGGCTTTTTTTGTAATTAATTCGCATGTCAATAAGTTTAATTCAACTCCGGTTTTATTATGGGTTTTTACACACAAGACAGGATGTTCTGTCCTGTAAAAAATAAAATGATGCTTCTTTTTTGCAGAAAAAAATGGTGCCTCTTGTATGCCACAACCCATTATAAATCAGGGGTTTGATAAAACTTATTGATGTTTGAATTAATCATAAAAAAAAAATAAAAACAGTCCTAGTGTGTAAAGAAACTTATATTCTTTCTAAACATCTACTTACATCTTTTGGCTTTTGAGTCCTACAACGTCCTACAAAAAAATAATATGTTTACATCATTTTAATCCTATTTACTTATAGTTTAACTATTCCTTATCTTCCAAATGTGACTGGATACTAAATCCAACCCAGTTATGGCCCTTGCAAACACTCAGGTCATAACTCTGAATATTCTAATATTTGTCTTCAGAAATGTAATTCAACCTGAAAACTAAAAGATGGAGCACCGGAAAAAAAGGAGGAAAACACACTCTCTCTTTTACTGTACACAATGTACACATAAACTTTCTTGACATGCTCATTACTTGAAGCATGCAGTATATCCACCACATTTATGCCACTGTGCACGCTACGGATCAGAGGCTTCCCAGAGTGAACATGCCTGATGCTGTCAGAAAGTAGATGTTTGCCGTTTGACCCCGAGATTCTCTCAGACCGTCACAGCGGCACACCGATGTGTCAAAACACTGTCCCCCTCCTCCCCTCCATCACACAAACATCAGCCTCACCCCTAACAGAAATCCACCAGGGGCTGTCAGGACAGCAGACATTTTCTCAGGGAAGGAGCTGAAAAAAATAAATAATAAATACATATGCTACACTTGGAACAGCATGAGAGAAAGGGGGATGGGCTCAATAATGGGCAGGAAATTGGTTATGTGCTATAAAAAGAACAACATTTATTTATTATTAAAAACTTGCTGGAGCACGCTGAGAACTCGGGTGTATCTGCGAGGGTGAAACAGACTCGTGCTGCATGAACATGTTGTTTATCAGAAACAAATTCTGGCTTGACTTTCACTTCAGCCCCATGTAGGTTTTGCATTAGAGATTAAAATAATTGGTGGTGAAACTCAGAATATATGCAGCTTTATTGTGATTTAAACTGACTAACACATGAACTGTTACACATATGACTGAAAGATACATTATGAATATAAAACTGTTAATTGCACTTTCTCCTAACTTTTGTTTGTAAGACGGCATTCTAATGTGAGCATATATCAATAAGAGAGCTAACCCAACAGAATTATATTGCATTTATTGCGGCTGCAGGCGCAGAAATTTAAAATGAAAAGTTTCACATGGAAAACCAACCGCTTCAACTATGAGACGAATGCACAGGAGCTCAATCTGGCAAATGCACAATCGCCCAGCACATCTATTTCCTGTGTGAGCAGTTTCCAGCAGCTCCCCCATACAATCACAGTCAGTTCGCAAACTATCACATTCTCCTGGCTCGTATCATCATAATCATCAAAATGGAATCACAGAAACACGACCGCTATAGGGCGTTTTCACTTCCGGAAAATAATTGAAAAACAGTGTGGCGCATTTGTCTGTGTTATGACTGCAGCTGGGCCAAACCACAGCGTTTCTATTGTTACATCATTAATGACATGTTTTCTGAGTAAGTTCTGCCTAATTTGAACAACAAGGTGCCTTATAATCTTTCCTCTTTGTTGGGAAGAAGTGTGTGAACTTTGTTTGAATGTTTCATGCAGCCAATTAGCAGTGTGGTAGGGGGGTCTGTGATTTTTTGGGGGGCTTTTCTTTTGGCCTTTCCTTGGGGAAAATTAAATATAAAGAAATGCTCTGTATAACAGCACTGAAATGAAGAAAAGACACAGAATGACTTGTTTTGCTGTTTCCTTTTAGGAGGCTCAGGTTTTTTTCAGTTGCTTTTCATTCATCTCACCTTAGCCGGGAAAAAGCAAGAGACGCTCTGGGTATACCAGAGTTTTTATAACTAAAATAATTAATCAAAGCTGGACACATAAAGGGGGCATTAGCGTCTTTTATTGTCAATAATAATCTAAAATTACAAGATTATGTGTGTTTTCCTTGTTATGGGAATGAATGGCAGTTTAACACCTGAAGTGTTTAAGGTCTGCTCATTCTCTTGGCAAAGAGTGTATTTTTTAAGAAGAGACTAACTTGCAGTTTAATGCACTTTTGACTTCAAGTTGACAACAGCAGCTAGCGCAGCCGAGAGCTCCAGCCCTGACAGTCTCCAGACAGTTGTTGTTCAGGTTTTTGTTGGTGTTGGTCGGTCCAAAAGAAACAAATCTGGAGGTAGTAGACTTTCATATCTAAAGGGCAAAGACCTCTCAAATATATATAAATGCCCCAGAAAATTTTATTTTGGAGGGTATTGTTTTTTTTTATTTTTCTTCTTTTGTTTATTTGTTTGTTCTTTGTTTAGACTTTATTTGTATTTCTGAACATGTGTGTTAAGTGTTTATTGTTTCATGACAGAATAATTGTAAACATACATTACAATCCCGCCTGTTTTACATTTTGTCCTATGCAGAAAATAAGTGTTGTTTTTTTTTTAAAGAACTTGCCGAGGGGACAGGACACACACAGCAAAACAAAGTGCTTCATTTGGGATGAATTTCGATGAGCCTTTTCCCGGATGAAGCAATCAATTGCAAAACGCCACACTTGGGTGGCAGTGTGTCGTCCCTGTTGTGGGCTGGCAAATGGGAAACAGAGTGCCTGAGTGGATCAATAGCGATCTCATCATCAAACTGCATGATTGGGATTTTTAACTCGGGACTGTGTGCACCAATCATGGCCTCTTTTATTAGCAGATTTAAATCGGTTGTGCATCACGATAAGATTACTTGTGATTCTGAAACCAAAGAGCAAACCCAGCTCTGAAGATCATGTGCACACAGACAGGAAGAGACACCAATGTCAGATGATAAGAACAATATTGTTATAAAAATCTTAAGTCTATGCACGGATTTATAATTCCCTACTTTCCGGACCTGTAAATCACAGCTATCAAAGGTGGAATAAGTACTAGATTGTGTAAAGGAAAAATTACTGGGTAAATTGTGTTTTGCTGACCCGGTTGCTCCTACTTTCTAATTCTAATATCTTTCCTCGCCATCAAGATTGCTTTTCTTCCTCCTCTTCAGAGGATTGGGAACTTTGCCGGGAAAGCTGCCAACTCTCTGGAACTGATCATTCAATCTCCAACAACTCTTCTGCATCTCATAAGCCCCGCTTCCTCGTCTGCCCCTCTCTGAAGGCGAGGGACCCCTCTCTATTATTTCCTCATCTGATCTCCCTCGATGCACTGCCGGTGCTCATCGCAGCTCAACCCCTCTCCTGTTAATCCTGCCTTTCATCTCGCGCAGAGGGACCTTTCAGCCTATGGTTCACTTATGATATCAATCAGTTGCGCAGTCACCAACATTGCCACACATACACAGGCAGGTTATGCTGTGAGCCTCCAACCGCTCCCTCGATTTGTCACTATGTGATGAAGCGACACGGTGACATTAGCTCGGGTCGTCTCTGGTTGGTATCTGAGAATGAAAATTCTGTTAAAGAAGGCCTCCTGACTGATTCTACAGATTTTATTTCTTCTACGAAAACAGCTGCAGGTTGTGTTTCTTGGAGGCACCGCAGACTTGAGCCTGCTGGGATTGTTTATGTTCACAAATAATTCAATATTCACTGTATTGAACATTCCCCGAGATCTGTGGCATAACATGGACTTCTATTTTAGTTGGATTTTTTTCTTCAAATAATGCATTTGTCACTGTGCAGTCAGCCACTCTTGGGCTCGCTGTGTGTCTCTGGATGGTATTTTTCTTATTATTGTTATTCCTACAGTCCCACTGGCAAACAAAGCATTACTGTGTGGCCATTTAAAATTCTCTTTCCCTGCAAGAGCTACAAAACAGTGCAGTTGCTCGCATTTTAAAGCGTTAGCCCCAACATGGCTATGAAAGCTTGTCCTGTCATGTTTCATCAGGGCATTGTCTAACTGGTAAAGGCTGACAAGGGTGAATGCTGGGAGCGTACAGAGGCATAACCCAACCCTCCCCCTGTAGCATGCTTCTGAGCCCGTTCCTACTACAGCCTTCACAAGGCATGAATGTTATGCGCATAGTGGCTGAAATTAAAAGGTTTTCCTGTAGACACTGTGAAGACAGGCAGTATAAAATATGAGTGCAGAGTGAGCAGTTTAGAGGATGGAAAGCAGTTTAGAGGGGAACATTAGCAGAAATATCAGAGTAACCAAAAGGTTATCGTACAATTCAGAGACAAAATAGTGATCAAATTATCATGTTTATTAAAAATTTAGTACCTGCGTCACAAAATATATTTGCTAAACAACAATAAATCAAGTGAATTTGATTTGCAGCATTGCAGCTTATGCAGTTTAGTGTATGGCATTTCTGAGTACAACTTTACTGGTTCACTTTCATGGCTTTAACAGTGTTGCTGCTGGACCTGCAGGCAGCTGTTTAGGTTATAATATGGTAATTAGCTACTACTGAAAATTAGCTACTTGTGCAGTAAGCAATCTGTTAATTTGCATGTAGGTGTAGCCTGCAGGGCACAGCTGGAGAGCAGCAGTGTCCAGTTTCTAATGAATACATTACATAGCATCAGTGCATAGATTTATGTACTTGTTAGAATTTAAATCTTTATAAGCGCCACTTTCAATTTTCGTACCAGTATAATGCTAAATATTGCTATAAGAACAGAAGGAGCTGAGATATACAAAACCAAGCAAATATCAGGTGAAAATTTATTTAACATTGGTTTGGTACCCAGGAACGTATCACCAAATGAACTCTGATGTTGCTTCATGTCTGATGGTTGTTTAAAAGGTCACTGTTAGCTAATTAGGTAGCCAAAAAGTAAAAACATATCAGTGTTGTGTTTATAACTTGTTTTATTGTCTCTCAAGCTGCCCAAAAACTCAATTCATGACATTTTTAAGTAAGACTTGTTCATATATTTTTAGCATCATCTTTCTGTGAAGATAGTTTCATTGTAGCCCTGTAAAATGCACATTTATTAAGCTCAACATAGCATGTTTTTTATGCTAACACCTTAGAGGATCTGATTTAACCAGCAGCAGCCGTGGCTTAAGTAGTTTGCTACAGTATTACATAATGATATTAATGATTTAGTTTTCTGACATGTTAATTTTTTCCTGCATGTGTTATTACTGAACACATTTTAGCATATTGAACACATAGATTTATATCAATAGCAAAACCTTACAAGATGTATATGTTGTTTTCTGCTAGTGGTCTCATTCCAGTTCAGATCAGAATAAACCAAGACAGGCCACTAAGGAAGACATTAATGTTAATGAGAATATTATTAAAAACAGCAGATAATTTAAATCTACCATTTATCTTTCAGTGTGACACATAGCCCCAAGTGGTTGCTTTGTTTAACTTGAATATTAAATACCTGTCGAGCTTTGATGACGGCAAAATTTAAAGACAAATCACAGTCTTTGAAACACAAAAAAAACCCTTCAACGGCTGCTCCAGTGCACTGCACACAGGATCAAACCTTAAAGCATCAAAAAGACAATTATGTACAAAAGGATGCTAATTCCTCTGGACTACATACAGATAGACCACATCCCCCATGTGTTTGTCTGGCACTGCCCATAAGCAACCAGGCTCCAAACAGAGGACTTTATGGCTGGGCAAAGCTGAGATCCATTCGCTGCCTGGATTTAAAGGGAAACCTAAACAACTCCATTTTTGGCAAAGAATGAAAACGCAGCCACAGGCTTGTGATAAAAGATTAATTGAATAAAAATGGTGTTTCGGTGAATGGGTGAGACCGCAGCAGCATGTCGGAGATGGAGGATTATAAGGTTAGAGGAATGTTACTGAACAAAAACCAGCACATCAACCATCCCCAATAGTTGAGGCCAGCCTGGACTCGCTTTCAAAGAGATGGCTTCCCTCCTAACAATAATGCTAAGCTGGTTTGTGGTGTGTTTTTAGCTCTTTGTCTTTTTTCTTTATTTATTTCCCTCCACCAGCAACTGACTCACATTTATCCTAAGCTGTAAAGTCATGCAAAGTCTCATGAACAAGCTTTTTCAAACAGACTTTCCATTCAAAAGACATACAAAAGAACTTTTTTCTCTTGTGGATATGCAGGTGTATTGATTGTAACCCTGATGGCACATTTGGTTTATCACTATGACTGCCAAGGACGATCAGTCCCTTTGTTAAATGTGCATGAATAAAACAATATCCAGACACTTGCAAATGTTATTTAAAGCCTTGAAGAGATGGTTCTTCTAGTATTTAGTCATTTATGTAACTGAACTTTTATTTGTTGCACATATAAGCGATGAAATTACATTCTTTTTAGAGCCAGTCAGCAACAGTTGCGCAGGAAGATTAAGCTAATAATTACTGATTTCACTCCTTGAGGTAATTGGTAAAACAAGCACTCTTTTTTATCTTTTAACTTTTTTATCTCCATCTACTGAGGTTGTTGAAACTAAAAGGTTAGAAATTCTGTGAAAATAATCTGGCTAAGATAGGATAACAGATGATGATTAGATGTTTTTTGTCCCCTAAATTCTGCAGGACAAACATTTTAGTTTCTGTGTCTGCTTTGTTTATCTGCTGGTGAAACCTGCAAATTATGTACCAACCAAAGACTTTTTTTTTTGGTGGCATTCACTCTCAATTGTTCAGTTTATCAAGCTATCCTTACTTCTCTCCTCCCTGCTTTCAAGCTACACAAGGTTAATTAGGAAGCCGGGGTAAATTTAGAGGAGGAGAAAGACATTTCTTTTGGAGGGAAATCCAGAAAGGTCAGCCATTTCCTTTTGGTCAGTATGTCCTAATGAAGGCAGTCTCCCGCTGGTGCAGAAGGGAGTTAGAAATAGTGAGGACCATAATTACCTCGCACCCTCGGGTAAACGAAGGAGTTCATTATATCCAAATATGAAGTTGTAATAGCTGGAATTGATGGAACCATCCTTTCAAGTATTGGGCTTCATTTTGACGTCTACTTTTTAGAGTCAAACTTTTAGCACAGACATGCTTCTGGTTTACAGATTAGTCGAGGTAAGGCTCCTCCAGTAGACCATGGAGACCAGGGTTGTTATTGTAAACTTAAATTGAAAGTAAGCAGCGAAAAAGATTGGTGTAAGCTAAAAACTAAATAAAAACACACTTTTTAAAGTTCCTCTCCAGACTAATCGATTCATTTTTGTTGAACAGGATTTTTTTAATACATATATAAAACCATTAAAAAAGGGGCTTGAAGCATCATTGAGAAAAGGTCAATGAATCACAAGCCTTATGCTCCGCCCACTAACGCTGCTTGTGCTATATTGTCTCTATAAAAAAAATGAAAAAACCTTTCTGTAAAAAATTAAACCAAACTGAAAACAGTCCCAAATTCAACTAATATCAAAAGATCTAGGTATACTTATAATCATCAAAAATTATGTATACATGCTATTTCTTTATTCTTGCCTTAAGTAGTAATCAGCTTTTACAAACAGCGTATAAACCAGAAAGCAATTTTATTTTTAGGTCTCAAGAGTTTTTCCTTCCCTGGTCTTTAGTTTCTGACATCAACTGTTTATTCACAGTGACATTCCTAATTGGATCAATTTATTTCTACAGCTGAAAACATGACTTTTTCAGAAAATCTTTCACACCTATAGCTTACATCTCATTAACTCATGGGTTTACAGTATAAATTTAGTCTAAATAACACACCTGCTGCTGCTTCCACTGTGTTTTTCTTTTTCTTTTAATAGCTTAAAATCTACAGTTTCTTGGGGAGGCGTTCTTGACTTTCTGAACTAGTTTCTCACTTCTCTTCAGAGCAGCTGTCAGCAGGTATCGAAAGGAGACAATGTAACACCTATCCATATACTGTGCACTCCTCTGACAGGTAAGAATGATGCCTGTTAATTTTGACTATTTTCAGCCACATGTGCTTTGCGGCAACAGCTGGTATAGAGACATGTTGATTGATTCGCTCCACCCAGATGAAGTTTGCTGCTTGCATATTGTGCTTTTTTTTAATGTGAAAGCATTTGGTTTGACGTGGAATTTTATGCAGCAGCTGAGACAAACATGGAAATAATGAGGTACAATTTTTTCAAGCTTTTGAGTCAGTCGCAAATCTGTGATTTCACCTATGTGACAAATTTTCTAATGTTCATATTGTTGCCATATAAAACATTTTGCAAACCCAGAGTAATGTTTTCTCCCTATCAGGCTAATAAGTGAAAAAGAGACTAATCATGGCTAATGTATTCAGCCTCTCTAATCTGAAAATATGGCATAAACATGCAATTCCACATACAGATTATAGTTTAATCCTGAAATGTAAATTATTTTTTGCTCTGTGGTGGTCCTGACAAACTGCTACCAAGCAGAAAAAGGAATGAAAAAATCAAAACACCCTTAAAATTTGGAGCAATCTGAAAAGCCAGCCTCCAGTGTCCCTCCCCAACTCTGAGCTGACGCGTCCTCAACTTTCCTGACATACATCCGACACACAGCATGCTGAGCATTAAAATTTTGCACACCTCTGCACCTTTGCTCTTAAAAAAACACACAGCTTCAAACACATTCACACTCACAACACACAAAACACACACAACACACACAGGCACAGCTACACACAAGAACCTTTTGATGTGGTGAAACCAAGAGGCAGCTGTTAATTAAAATTTTGAAAGGATAATGTTGGTCTGAATGTATGTCTGTTAGACTCACAAAAGGCAACTAATTAAAATTTGAAATGGATCCTAGTGCCCCTCTTTTCACGTCGCCTCTTCCTGCGGAGAAATGAAGGGGGATCGAAATTAAAGCAATAACACAAGCGGCGGCGTATTTCAAAGTCAATGAGTTGAAGTGGTGAGTGGTATCTTCCTCGCCTGCAGTGCAAGAGTTCAGTGTGAGCTGATCAAGGCGGAGGGGTGCTCACAAGGGGCCCGTCATGTTGTAAAACAGGTGACTCTTCACATTTTTCAATAAACTTGCTTTATCAGAGACCCTGTCATACTTTCTTCACTCAACAGGCAGTGAGCCGCTTCTACTTTTTAAGAGCTTCGGCTCAGTATTTGAAAAACACTGCTGCTGCCTCAAGGAGGGCTTTGAGACTTTCTGGTCAAACAGAGCTTCACTTTAATCTTTGGAATGTATTTTTTGACTGCTTATGAAGTTTAAAGTTAAGATTTAAAGTGTGTTAAGTGCAAAGATGTTTGATTTCATTTATTTCTGTGTCAATAACTGAAATTAAAAAACACCAATTTGAAGTACTGAAACATTGAAAGTAGACACTGGAAATGTAAAGTTGTAATGTTAACATTATTGTCTTTAGTGTTGTATGTTTGTATGTGTTTTCAAGCCAACAGTTACTGTGAGTTTTAAAAATTAACAAAGCATTTCAAACTTTAAGCTAGCAGTTTTAAATGCTAAAGTATCAGTTCTAGTCTTATGCTAGCAGCTCAAACTTTAGGCTGCAGTTAAAGCACAAAGTTTGATGCTTGAATGGCTCTAAACTACATCTGGAAAGTAGACCCCCAGAGGAGTCACAGCTACAGCTTTCAGTTTTGTCTCATTAAAGAAAATGACATTTTGACTTCTATCAAGTTTTACTAGTGAGTGTAAAACAGGCTCTGAAGTTGCTCTTTAACAATTACAAACTAATTTATGGAGTTAAAATCATGCCAAAACCTCACAAACACACAAAACATGTTCTACTCACGCCCACGATTCAAAAACAAACTCAGTGTGGTTTGCCAATAGTCACGTGACAGTTTTTCGTAGTTGTAGAATTGTTTTTTTTTATACTTGAAGGATTTTGTACTT
>JAQNCA010000020.1:5137240-5164182 GCA_029783725.1 Acanthurus tractus | reverse complement strand
CAAAGGGACAAGTAGTAAAATGTAAGATCATAGACACACACTGCTGTTTGTAGTATTCTTATATTATTCCTATAATTACTTGTTAGCATCTGTGCTGCTGCAAATGCTGCTGCAAATACAACCCTATTAAAATGATTATATCATTGAGTAACAATGTCTACTGTGCTGGATGATTTGTCAATTTTGTCAAAAAACATCACAGCAATCCAAAGTTTTGGGGGAAAAGGGCACAAAGGAGCAGCACAAAAGGACACTTTACTTGAATATAAATTAAGCAAAATGCTCAACAAGTAAATATTTTTTATGTTAAAAACAGAAAAAAAGAGGGAAAGTTTGACCAGGAAACTACAAGAAACCATGGCAACCAAACACAAAAACACCACAAACCTGATAACCCATTTCTGTCCCCACCAACAAGAGCTGTGCAATTATTTATCATGCACGGTTAGAAAATGCACGAGGAGCTACGAGACTATATTATTAAAATTAAAGACATGGCCTGTCAAAATGAAGTGTGTTCACTTGAAAGACCAATCACAACATGAACTTTTTATCTCCTCCTCTGTAGAGCCCATATTAAAAGGAGCTTCCTCCCATCCATAAAGCCATACACACCCAATTTAATGCTTTCCAAATGGAATAAAACGTGTTGTTCAAAACCCACTGGGAAATGCAAATGTCACGCCCATTTCTCAACGTGTTGGCAGGTCTGGTAATAAATTGTATGCGGCTCCCCGTCTCCCTTAAGAAGCTCATTTTATAATTCAAAATAAATTATAATTGGCACGGCCATAAAATATGTGTTTCTTTGTAAATACTGATGGGGGCTAGGTAATTCAATTCACCATACATGGGAAATTTACACTGCTGTGCATCAGTAGCTAATATCCTTGGGGAAATTAATCTCTGCAGGGTCTAGGATGAACACTGACCACTGTCTACTGAGTAAATATTGGCAGTGGAAGAGAATGAGGAGGCTATAACTAGCTCATACATGTGACAGCTAAATTATGTCTGCAGAGGCTTAAATTCACAGTACAGCTGGTCTTTATGAAAATCCATAGCTGAACTAAAATAAATCAGTTGAGTCTGAGATAACTTGACTCAAGAGAAAAGCTGAAATAAAAACGAGGTGTGAAGGAGTCAAGAATATAAGCCTGTGAGATCTTAGTGGTGGCTTTATTTTATTGAGGTTTGATAAAGCTTTGTTTACCACCTTATTTCAAAGGTTCAAAAAGTCTAAAAAAAAACACATGCAAAGCCATCCACAGAGGGAGCAGTAAACCCTGATGCAGCTGACTTTCACTACATGACATTCACGTTGTCGTGCAAGATCCAAAAACATGATTAACAGTAGCGAGCGATGGCTTTGTGTCTAAATGCTGTAAGGCTCTGCCCTTCCAGTTCTGGCCTCGTGACTGTGGTTGATTCCCACAAATCACGCTTCAGCTGCCTTGGACCGGAGCGCGCCATGTTTGGCTTTGAAGACTCCCTTGGCTTGCAGTCATTGCTGGGCCTTTTCAGTGGTCTCATGGTGCCAGTGGGGTCCTGTCTCTCTGTCTTTTTAGCCATGTGTCCTGTATCCGTCCTCTATTTCATGCAATTAATATGCAAGTCAGTTTTAATTTTCTGTTGTGTGTTGCCTTTGTCGTGGGTATTTTCATGCAAAATGCAAATATTACAGGTGTAAAACCCTTAATTTTTGGAACAAAACAAGTTAATTTTTAAAAAGGTTTTTGCACCAGTCAGATTTTGTGGCAAGGGATGTCACAATTCTTAAAGACCATGTTGAAAATTGATTGTGTTTTTAATTATTCTGTATAATTTGGCAAAAGACACAATTTTCCTATTTTTCCTTTTCTCTGTCTTCAGCTTTGTCCACCAATTATTAAAAGAGAAATATTTGACCCTGTACTTTCAGCATGGTCTAAAAAAGAAGGTTGGGTGCTCTTTCAGCATGTGTTGCCATGCCATCAAAAGCTGAGCATTGAGGGTAGCTGAGGACGTTTATGTAGATGGAAAAGATAATGATCAGCATCAAAGCATGGTGAGTGATGTAGTGATCATTGCTTTTTTAAATTTTTTTTTTTATTAAATCATTCACCAGAGTTTCACTCCTTTGTTGCTGTTAAGCCCTCGCTTTAGTTCGTACTTACAGAAACACATTAACATGGATTTAGGTGTGTAGGGGTTAGACTTGCCCCTGGTCGGCACCTCTTGTTGCTAGGCAATGATTGAACTCCGACTGCCTTTTTTTTTATAAGCACATGTACTTTGTCCGAGCCACTGAACTCCATGTTTAATACTGTGTTAAGCTGAGTGCTACCTTAACAGAAAAGGGCTAAAATCTCACATCTCATTTAAGGAGAGGAGAATGCTGTTGTAGTTGTTTCTAGACATTTTAATCCTTAAATGTTGGATATTATACATTTAATTGATGACTGTGATGGCAGGTTTCTTCAACTAAGGCCATTCAGAAGACCTATAAGCACTTTTTATGCTCGACCTTGTCCACCTTGACCTTGATGTACAGAATGCTTTACAAACTAGTTTTCATCCAGCACAACCAATCTTTTGGAGGCTCCAACTGCAGGAGGGTGTTAAATACAAGGCAACTGTGGTCATGGCTTGACTAGTTTGATATACAGTGTGGAACCAATATTGGCTGGTTTTACAGCTTAGAGAAATGCTAAAAAAATTAATGTTTGCCAATTCACATGAAGTCCTATTTAAAATCTTATGCTTCATTTCGGGAGAGGACAGTTGATGCAGTTGTTTTAAGACATTTTAATGCTAAGATGTCAGATATAATATAGTTACTTGACTGTGACAGCAGGCTTCTTCTTCTAAAGCCATTCGGAGGAACTATAAAAAGTTTGGGTTTTTTTTTTATTCCTTAATGAACATCACATCTTACAAACTAGTTCTGATCCAGCATAACCCAACTTAAAGAGACCCCAACTGCAGGAGAGCGTTGAATTCACTGCAACTGTGGTCATCGCTTGACTAATTTATTATACAGTGTGCCAACAATATGCCAGCTGGTTTTTAAAGCTTAATTAGAGACCAAAATCTCACTTAAAGTCCTCTTTATGTGCAAGAAATTTTAAAACAATGGTGGAATTACCAAAGAATGATGGCTGCCATTTGACCAACATTGTCAATCAGTTTGTAAAATTGATTCAAGCTGCAAGAACGTCCTACAATAATGCCCCAAGAGACCCTTATTGGTTTTGCCCCCTGTCTGTCCCTGGATGTTGCCCTACAACAATAACATTAAGCACTCAGGATTTTCCCTGCACAACACCTGCCACATTATGTGATGACGTGAACCATCCCACCATCCCCAGTTCCCATCTGGCAGCTGCCAACATTATAACTGTTCGCTAACACGGGGGTTAATGAAACCCCCATGTTAGCAAGCGCACCTCTGCGTTCGGGGCTCAAGCTGCTTGGAGATCCGCGTGCAGCCCTGAAGGATTGGCTCCATTATGGATGCCAGCACGGGGCTACACACACCTCCTAAATAAAATAATGCTCACACCTGCTACCTGGGCTCAGCTGTTGCCACGCAACGTAGAGATGATGCATTCTGCTTTGTACCCTCATGCTGCGAGCACAATGTCTGCAATTACAATACCATTAGGACTTCCAAAGGTGTTAACTTGTTTGTACAAGACCCATTGTTTTTGCTGCTATTCAACATTTACCTCATGACCCTACAAAGGCATAGCCTTTTTTAAAAAAAAGTAACTTGTCACAAAGTGCAATATTTCACATTCTTCTGCTTTCAAGAACTTTCCTGCGGGCATCTGCAAAGTCCTGCATGACTCTGCAGTCAAGAACAATTTCACATGCTTTGTCCAGCTCATGTAAAAAAAGTAGTTTGAGGGTTTTTTTGGGACAATAACCCCTTCTATTTTGCTCTATTTTATCACTTGTATCACTTATGAGAGAAAAAACAATCAGCTCTGGAAAACAAAGCACAGGGTTTTGATAAAGACCAGTTACTATTTGAGATGACATCTTTCAACCACCTACCTTGGTGTTTAAACAAGAGGGATGACAGTAAGTCAAGAAAATTGTGTGGGTTTGGGCTGGACAAGCAGCAGGAATGTTGGAGACTGTTGCGTCCACATTTTGACCTGCCTCCTTTCACCTTGCAGGCAGGACTATGGAGGGAAGAGGGGAGGCTGACTCTGTTTGAGCACAAAACATCCTTGATGTCAAAGTTGATGTGCAGTGTTTCCTAGTTAGGATGTCATCATCATTATCTTATGGCTGATGTTTTCGTTCCTCCAGATGCAAATGCAAAAAAAAAATCCTCTGTGTATTAGTGTGTGACTAAAAAAGTACATAAATAACGTAATTGCTGGGGTTTTTTTATCCTTTTCTTTGTCAAATGAATACCTGCGTGGGCATGTTTGTTTTCTGTTTGTAACATAAAGGACTACAACTTTATTTCATCCTGCTTTGTACAAAGACAAGACAAATCACCTTGACTACCTGATTCAATTAGATTCTATTTGCATATACTGTACTATCCATTCACATGTATGATAACACATTTAGTGAAACTTTACATTAGTTCTGGAGGCTAAACTGTGTAAAATTCATATTTAATGCAGACTTTATGAATGGCGTTTGATTTAATTGTTGTCCAAATTTCCACTCGTCTTGACTTCTGTGAAGAGTCTAGTGTCTCACATAAGAACTTGCTCAATAATCTTTTATGTTTTGCCACTTATAGGAGCATGCAGGCTCTCAAAGGGGAAGCCTGTGCATTTGCATCTGGCTTCATGTGGCGTTGGGGGGGCATATCCACTCTGTCGCCATCAATATCGGAACATGCTCTTTCACAGTTTTTTTTCCCCCCCATCTCTGTACACTTAGTAAATGCCACATAAAAGATCCAGACCTTTCCTGTCTGGCTTTTAAAAAACCCTTTGAGGATGCAACCCGACATTTATTGCAGGCAATGTCTTTGAAACAACATGAAAAGGCTAAGTTTCTGATATATGAGGGGGATCGTTTAGGGTTTCTGAAAAGGGCTGTCGAAGTTTCTCTCAGGTACATGCAAATGCAACAAATGGAAAAATAACTAGTGGTGTGCTTCCACCTTAATGTCATGTGGCTTCACAACAAGCTCCATTACGGCAGACATCAAACACTCAAGTGGATCCCATTTTCTCATGGCAGGTTGGTAAAATCACTGATTAATCAGACATATTGTGATTGCCCTTTTTTTCTGAAAATGTCCCTGTTATTGCTTTATTTTCTCTCCCTCTCTTACTTTTATGATTCGTTTTATTCAAAGCTGGAGTGGTTGGGATCAAAGTTTCACATCGAGCCTCTTCTTCAAAGGAATGAGCATCCTGTGAAATTCCATTAACTAAACCACAGTTAGTGCTTGTATTACTACAATTAGATGCGGGGAAAGTATTGTACTTCCAGCAGCTAGCCTGGTTGTCTGCTATGATCCATATCCAATCACAGTCCCTTTCACAGCAATCTCCGCTTCAGATGGGAGACAAACAACTCTGATTTCTTTTCAAATGTGTTCAATGACAAAAGATTTGAAGGTCTTGTTTACGGGCAGAAAATGGCTTTGTTATATTGTCTGACTTTCTCTCTCGTGGTGCTACCTGTCGTCACATGAGCACGATCGCACCCACAGGTGTCCTCTCATTCGCCGTCTTCATCTTCCCATCACTCTTTCTGCCATCATGCTGAGGGATGCTCTTCCACGCTGATCAGTCTCACTCTCAAAAGGTGTGACTTTTCTCAAGGGGGAAGAAAAAACCCTCTTCTCCTTGAAGAATCAATGTGTCATCATATGAAGATGTGAAGTATTTAAAGTGTATGTCGTACAGGTGTGTGAAGAAGCAGCAAACTTAAAGACAAGGACCTGTTTCCTCTGATAAGTGATTTAAGAGCAGGAAAGTTGATGCATATGATGGTCTGATGCAAAGGGCTATTATCCATAATTACTGGTCACTTGCATCGACATGAGCTCTTTAACACTCCACCTCTCTCAACAGGCCATTTACATACTGTCTGTGACTTTGCTGATTGAGATCCAGAGGTGAACTTGAGTTTTTCCATTCATGGATTCATAAATCAAGGATCTTCGAAAATAACGGCAGCTACTTCATGTATGGTCTAATAACATGTATGTATAGACACTTACATTAAAAGAGTAGAAAACTACTTCAAAGTCATACAGCCAAAACTATAATCCGTGGATGGCAATGGTGGTTTTTTGTTTGGTCAAGACAGAACTTTCTCAACAACTGAATAAAAGATGGTCCAGCTGTTAATCGGCGAATGTTTAGCAACTTATCTACATATTAGCATGCTAATATTCCACACTGCTTATTTTTTGTGTCCGTCACCGTGGGCTCATTAGACAAAACAACTATACCCAAGTATCCCCAAAACAGTCTCTTACCAATAATAATCTACTGTAGCCATCTTTAACCTAGCTTGCATCTGCTAATACCAATATTTCCACAAACGTTGGCACAAATGTTTTTGCAATGGGCAATCACTTGATTTTTTTTTTTTTTTTAATTCAAATAAAAGTTACATTTAGTTCTTTAGTCCTCCCTTTCTTCTTGAAATGTCTACAATTTGTTGGTTGAGCAGTTTGCATGCTATCATTAGCTAGCACCTAATTTTTAGCACCTCATGGTGAGCAAAACCCGCCATGATGTTGTGATTATCACATTTACTATGTTTTGGTTCAGCTTCTGTTTTTTCAGGCTGTAATACTTTTGGTATCACAATCATTTATTTATCTCATGTCGCTCAATTACAACCATAAAGTGTGTGATACACCTTGTCTACACAGGAGGTGTAGTGTGAGTAGCACATTAGCAGAGAAGCATTAGCAGCTTCCATTTTACATCTGTGTCTACATGATGCATTCAGGCAAAGTGTTGAGTGTAGGTCACTGGCGGTTTAACAGCGCAGAACCCGAAACACAATCAATTATAGTTTTACATGTAAATTGAAGACAGTGCACTTGAGGCAAAAAATATACTTTATGTTCTGATTTCACAGTCTGTAATAGGTTGCATACCTGCACCACCAGCAACTAAAATACATCCTGTGCAGTCAGTGTCACTTCTACAACTGCAACAGTAGCATAAATAACTGCATCTGCAGCATGCTGCTGTCATTTTAACCTCTCACACTATCTTTGCCTCCCTTTGAACTCCCTTGTGCTCACTCACAGCTTGAAGACCTCTGCACTGCTAAATAATATCTGCAAACCATCAGCATGTAATCACTGTCATTTTGAGGATGTTTCTATGGTGCACTTAGCATTTAGCCTGATGCACCCCCCTGCCTGTCTAAGCCTACAACCTCTCGCAGCTGTTAGCATGATCGTGGACTTGTTTTACTATGTCTTCCATCTCTGCATGTGTGTTGAATGACAGATGTGTGTGATTGATGCCTAATAATATACTCTCTGATGTGCCTGACACTGTCCTGTCCAAACAGTTATGCATCAACCAACGTCTGGGATCTTTATGTTCATCTCATTCATTATTCACATTACTTTCAACTTTGTGAGACCCTGCTGCCTGATCACTGCAAAAACTTGGCCACATGTGGATGAAAGCGTTGACTTAGTACAAGGGCAGTTGTCATTGATATCTTTGTAATTTGATTTGTCCTGACTAGTCACTCCACAGATTGGATATGACAGTGATGACCTTAAAATCTGTCTTTATGTAGATGACGTTGCATTTAAAAAGCCTCCAAGGTCACAGTGTTACCTTCACTCAAGTACTATTTCTTTTTTTTTTAGCTGATGATGTGTTGATTAAAGTAAGTTTTCAATATTAAGCACTTGTCACTCAATTTCTTAACATCAATTTCCTTTGGCAATGACAAAGTGTTTGATTTGCTAATTTGCCTTTGAATTGCAAATTGGGTCTCCTTGGAGCTTTTCACGTGCCACCGCTCAATTTAGCTCCCTTTTTGTGTGACTTTTGGGGAGGTCAGCGGCGACAATGCAGCCGTTCCTCGGTGGAATCCTCTGACCCGATAAGACAGAGAACATAAAAACCTAACAGAGCGCTATCAGCAGCGGCACGCATGGTGAAAAGCCTGGAAAGGATAAGCAGAGAAAGCAGCCTGGGCTTGGTCAAAACTCCCACAGATGAAATTGTTGTGATTCGTTTGCATATTCAACAATCTGGAAATGCTGTACAGTACAATGGGGAGAATTAACAGGCAGGCACTGCTACTTTTCATGCTTTGCTATTCTAATATTTTCCACTGTCTGGACACTAGGGATTGTAAATGCTTGAAAATATGAATACCTTGCTCTGTTCATTCCAGGCTGAAAACCACAATAAATCACTATGCTTGAAAAAAATATTAATTCCTTCAACTGCCCAGCATGCATCTCTCTTCTTTGTTAAGCAACAGATTGAGTTTTTTATCCTTTTTTTTTTTTACCTCAGACCCTTTTTATAACTATCACACAGTTGTGCAGGTGCTCCAGCAGACATGGCCAATTGCCTTTACTCATTAAAAGACTTGAGAGGTAGTTCATTTCAGTTCAGCATCTTGACCTGGCAATAGATAACGTCACGTAATAACACACGCCACCGTGCGCCTGCGCTCCTGAACACACACAGTAAAGAAGCTGAACCATGTAATTATATCAGCCGATCACCGAGGCATTTTTTAATTCTGCTACACCGTCAACAGATGGCTCGGATAATGGCTACAGTAAAATAATAAAGCAGCGGCGGCCACACCTACTGTGATATAAAGATATGGAGTTAATTTGTTTTTAATGGCAGCACCTGTCCCTTTTGATCAAGCCGCAGTTTGTCTACCTTGGTTACCTGATTGTTTCTCTCATTACCTGAACTTCCTCACAAGGCTACTGGCCTCTGTTAGAGACTTGAATTACCTTGTATAAAAGGACAATCTAGGTCATTAACACTGGTTTATGCCCGTAAGGCGCCCCATCTCTGCAACCTTGGTTTGACACAAACCATGTGTGTTGGGGCTCGCGGTAAAGGACACACCTGTCTTACCCAGGTGTTCAAATTTGCCCACTCTTGCTCTATTTGCACATCTTTGCTGTCTTTCAGTTAGATCTCTTATCCTCTATTTTTCGTTTAGCAACTAATGAGAAACAGCAAATAAAAATTAAGTGATCCAACTCAACCTCATATTACGATGACCTATCACAATAGCGAGTTTCCTTTTTTTTTCCATGTTGCTAAAATACTCTGTATTGACTTCCGCGTGCATCAAAAATCAATTTCAATACCGTGGCAATGAACATTACCTGGCCCTGAATGTAATATGATTACTGCTTCAATTACCAGTTGTGTTTGCTGGTGCCCTTGGTCACACGGACGATCTTAAATTGAGCCGTATGAGGATGAAGGACTCAACTGCTGCCTGAGTGTATTCTGAAGGAGTAACCCGCCTCACCGGAGTGGAGCTCTGGCAGTGCATTCAGCAAGGGATCTGCTTGTCATAATGGGATATCATTACTTCACTACCCTCATTACAAGGTCCTCATCTGCCAGGGCTTGAGTGTAATGTTAATTATTACGGAGGAGTAAGACTGAGAGGGGCATTGTAACTCACAATGCCGTTTTGTTTGGATTTTGCTTCCTTTTTTATCTCATTAAGATCTTAATAATGGCTTGTTTGGGTGTTAAAAAGTCGACATGTTCAGACAAGCGTCGCTTATACATTTGCTTTACTGATATGTCTCGCTAATTCTGGCAATCTTTCCAAAAGGCAAATACAGTAGATAGAGTAGTCGGGCAGGTGTGTGTATGTGTGGTGCCTGAGAGGACAGCACTTTTATAAGCATTGGGGGAAAAATCATTATGTGAGTGTGAGACAGCCGATTATATCTTTCACTGTACGGACAAGCCTGAGTGTTTGTCATGTAATTCTGTTTCTGTTGCATCTATGTGCTGCATAATTTTGCATCTGTGTCTCTATGACCCACTTGAAAATAAGATGCTGCATTCTCAAGAGGCTATCCTTCAATAAATTTAAATCATATTTACAGAATAGTTGAAGTACAGTACACAAAGACTGATGCAACACCTCTTTTAAAGGCAAAACCTTTCTTTTTTTGACACCTTACTGCTAAACATGCTACATGACTAATAATGTTCTGGTATGCACACAGAGGGCCAACACAACAACTTACTTGCTTTATTGTGGAGAGGAGTGGCTTTTAAAAAGCAAACCTTCACCATATGTGTCATACGAAGTAAAGCGAACTTGCACTGTTTCGTAGCGAAGTGGACAGTTATGTGTTATGAATGGTTAAAGGTTGAACGTGTGTCTGTGGTCGAACATAAGGTGTGTGTGTGTGCACTCAGTATCAGGCCGTCAGGAGAGTCACAAGGGGACATTTACTCCTTGTCTTTCTCTTGTCTGTGTCACGTGTTTGCGACACTGACCCCTGCACTTTGGAGAGAGAGTGTGTGTGGGTGTCTTTGAGTTTTTTTTATGGCTTTCATGTGTCACACACATCATATCTGAACTTACATGTTCAGCTCCCTCACTCACACTCACACATACACACATATATACAGTAGGCACACATTCAGGTTGTGGGCTTTGAAAGGGAGAACCCACAGCCAGCCTTGTATTCAGGCTGCTCTGCTGTTTGAGCTCAGCTGTCTAAGTCTCCTCTGCCTTTGAAGTGGATACAGACAGTTGGATGTTGGAGGAGCCCCTGTGCTCCTTTGACTGAGGAGAAAGCTCGGAGAAACATCAATGGGCTGAGGCTTGACATGGTCATGCCAGCACACACACATACTGTAAATGCAGGCTTGCTGAGTTGCAGTGAAGGTGAAGGACGGAGGGGGGGGGAAGAAAAAACTTCCCAGCAGAGGAGAATAAACCCAAAACTCAAAGTGTAAACAAAAACCGCACGAGCCAGAGATACTGACCGCTGGAGGTCTTGACCTTATCAGTCGAGGAAAGCCCAGAGGTGTTGGAAAAGCTGTGGTTTCCATTAGATCCAGACAGGTGAAGCCCAGCAGAACTAGTTTCATAGAAAAAGGAGCCTGAAGGCTGAAGTGAGTAACAGAGGAGCAAGAGTGAAGTGTTTTCAGGTGAATGCTGTGGGGGGAGCAGGGCGTGGTGCTTCGGGGGTCAAGGAGCAGAGGCAGGAGAAGAAGGATGGAGGGGAGAGGGAGAGAGTCCTAGAAAGAGCTGCAACGACGGGGGACGACTCTGGGGTCAGAGCAGGTGTGATGAGAATATAGCTGCACCACAATGGGCACTTAAGCAGGGATTTCTTTGGAAAAAAAAAATCATAAAATACTGCAGACTGACCTGAAGCACTGGTAGATATTTGGTGATGTTTTTGTTCTCCACTTCAGTTCTGTCTGATATTAAACTTTACAATACTAGCCAGCAAGAGTTCTATTAAGTGAAGTAAGCAAAAGAAACTGCAAGCTGCATAAAAAAAGAACAAAAAAATGGTAAAAATTGTACTGAAATAACTTTTAAAAAATTCCCAAAGCCTAGCATCTATTTTTTTTCAAATTTTAAATGTAATTTTTTAAATAATCTTCTGGTAAAAAGCAACAAGAAACATGGTTTGTGCATAAAGTAAATTTATTTCAAAAATACAAACTTCTCAGTACAATATTACTATTATATTGTTATAGTATAATATAACTTTAAAGTCTATTCTATTTGGTTCTATATAAAAAATACTAAATAGTTATCAGCCACATCATTCAAAACAAACTCAAGGTTGTATCTCTACCAATTAATCATCAAATTTAACAGTTATTGTCCAAATTGATCCAGACTGTCCGGACTTGTGATTGCTCTGATAATATGAATATTGTCACTGTTGAGTCTCTGCACAGTCGGGTTTTACCGCATTTAAACTAGCTGTAGAATTGTGGCTAGCAACATTTCCTAAAATAATGTTTTTGCCTTAAGTAAACATGCATTTATGATTAGAATTATGTCTGGAGAAACAGTCCAAGAGTGTATGTATGGATGCAGTATTTACCTCCTCAGAAGTCTTAAAGTCACCTCTGTGTGTCCGCCGGGCTGTTTGTTTGTCTGTGACCAACAGATCCAAAACAACTGACATTTCCTGTACGCTACCAAGAGGAAGAACTTATTGATTTTGGTGACCCTAAGACCTTTTCTACAGCGGTCAGGCCAAACTTTTTTTTTTTATCATCTCATGACCCCGTTCTCATTCTGATACACTTGCCATGCACCTCTGTGCTCTCAGACTGAGCCAACTGTTGATTTAGGAGACCCTGTGACCTTTGCTCTAGTACTATCACCGGGTTAAACTTTCCATTTTCAAAGCACACACCATCCACAGAGCCTCTCATGTAAAATATTGATTGTATGCACATGTAAGGCACAATTGAAGGCTTTAAAATCTGTTCTAGTTGCGCAACACTGAAGCACGACAGGTGCAAGCAATGACTTTCCTGAGTATTCCAAGTTACATTACTCGATCATCAACATATTTTGTTTGATTGCATATATTAGCAAATTTTACTTCACGGGAATAAGTAGGATTGTAATGAATGACAAGCTCTCAAGCACTCAAAAGGCAATTTTGAACATCTACAGACCTACAACAACTAGGGAAACCCCATCTACTGACCAACATCATGTGATAGCATCTGAAGCTCCAGAAGTGCTGCTACATGAACCTGAAGGTATCATCATTTATTCATCTGCTTTCAAGGTTAACTTTGCCTTCTGAGCAAGCACAATGAGAAATCCACAAATTCACAGAAAAATTGGAAATTGAAATATCTACAATTCAATGGCAAGCAGTTGAGCAGCATCAAAAAGGATCATGACACATGATTGAAGCACAAGAACTGCTGCCAAAATGGACCTCAGGGTGATCCTGTTTTCTCAAAACATTATTCAATTGTAAATTAAGATTCTTGCTGCAAGATGATTGATGGATGCTGTAGTGCATGAAGCATTTGTAAAAAAAAAAAAAAAAAAATCCATTTCTTATGAAAACCATTTAAACTCTCAGTTTGTACGGAGGCTGTTTGACTCAAATCAAGACACTTAGAAAAAAACTGTCTCTGCACTCAATAGTTAATCATTTCAGAGTGCTCCGGTTCCCTTTTGACCTTAATTAGCAATGGATTTGATCGACAATTTGTATAATACATCATCAGTCAGGGGTGTAATTTAAAACATGAAATCACCTCCAATCCAGTAAAAATTAAGCAAGATGTTTCGGGGATGTTCTGTGTATGGATTCTGTTGATTCTGTTGTTTTTCCACCGGTAAATATTTAATTTCGGCACAATCAGAGACGTTGCTTTTACTCAGCTTTTATCCGGCCATTTCGCGAGAGCTGATTTTTTTACTTCCACAGTGGGCTTTTTGTCTCGGAACAAAGCTCACTCTGTCCGGTTTGTTCCTTTGTTGATAAAATTTTCTGAAAGTATTGCGGAAAAAATTGCTTCTTCTAATCCACCGGTGAGCTCCTGTGGCTTTATCTCCATTTATAAGTGCACTAGCTCTTTCTCTTTTCTTCGGCTCTCTGCTGAAGTGGGCCGGCTCTTGTCTTTTGTTTTTTTCTTCTCCCCCCCCCTTCCTTTTCCCTCTACGACCACAGAGAGAAAATAGGCTTCTGAGGCCATACGCGAGAGAGGACGCCATTAAAGAGCTTGATAATTGTACAGCACTCTAGCTCTTGTACAGCATGTAGTCTTGGAAAAGCAGTGCTAAAACCCTTAATAGCAGTGAATGATGGAGCAAGACAGGGGTTGTAACAATCAAAGGGAGAAAAAAAAAGAAAACTTTACAAAGATGTCATTTTTCATTTGGCCAACTTTCACACCGAGTCTTCAGCATGTTACAGCCTGACAGTACACTGAGAAAAGTACTGATAGCCAAGACAGGCTTGAATTAAAGCTGATAGGCCATTATTAGCATAAATTAGCCTACACAGTAAGAGGACGTGTGTACTGTAAAAGTGATGACTGGCAAGACGTGCTTGTTTAAAACTAAAATCATGCTTGAAGAAACCAAAAGATTCAAACCAAGAATATGTAATAAAAATGTCCAGTGTGTGAGAATTTTCTAAATTCATTAATTTTATTTTTTAAACACTGTTTTTTTTTTTTTAAAGATTTTTTTGGGGCTTTTGGCCTTTATTTGATAGGACAGAGTTGAAACGGGGAGATAGAGGGGGTAGTGACATGCAGCAAAGGGTTGGAGCTGGAATCAAACTAGCGGCCGCTGCACGGAGGACTGAGCCTTCCGTATATGGGCTGCGCAAGCTACAGAGCAAGCTAAACAGCAGCCCTAAACACTATTTCAAAGCTTTTTATCATGTATGTGTGTAAATTTTAAATATTTCCTCTCAAGTAGCTCACAAATATTTTAAGTAAATTTGAGATATTTTTTACATTCTAGAAACACAAATTTGACGTTCTATTGTCTCTACTCCCACATGTCAGTCTGATGTACTTTTAAGTGACTTTGCATTGTCTAATTATTGCATAGTTAATTGTTTTGAAATGTTTATTACTCCATGATTTTCGAATGGTTGGAGCCCTTTAGCCTTTTTAGCATTTAAATGATCCCATATCCTGAAGATACAACTGGGATCACTGCATTTTCCATCTAAATACATTATTGGTTTGGAGTTTGTGTCAGTCTCTTTCTATGAGTTGCAAGGTTCAACCTTTGAATTGTCATGTTTTCTAAATTACCACAATTTATTGATAAAAATTCTTCTTTACAGCAAATAATATGAATGCAGCATTGGTATTTGAGGATATCTGATTACTGGTCATGAGTCTGAAGTGGTTTAGTAATTATAGCTCATAATCAGACATAATGAGATCAAATTTATGTTGTACTCACGAGTTTAGAGGACTTCTGATGCTTCCCAGTTCACATATTTGCTAACATCGCATGGTGTGAGGTCATTAGTAGGGAGAAATAATTAGCTAATTTCCATCCATCTGTATAATAATGCGGCTCATTTGGTCGGCCCAGATGAAGAACGGGAGGGGATGCATCTCAGTCCAAACAAAACTTCCTTCATCTACATAAAAACCACTGAAGGAAATATCTTAAATGTTATGAATGTACAATTTTCAAACTTTTAAGTCCCATTTAATTTTTTCTCTTATCTAAATCCTAAATGTTTCTCAACCGTGATCCATTATGTTGCCTTTTCAATTTGATGCATATTAATCCCCATTTTCCCCTCGCCCTCATTTCCTGTCAGCTCTTTATTAAAAAGGATAAAAAACTATGAAACTAAGGACTCAACTCTGTCTCTCTGTGACAAATTTTATTTTGTCAGCCAGTTTGGCATGGCAGATTGCGCAATATACTTCAACTCCCATGAGCCTTGACTGCTGGTGATAGTGTGATCTTTGCTGTTGTTGAAAAGCACCTAAAGGGTCTTAGTTAAAATCTCATCATGTGTCTTTATGTCTTTAAGCTTGTACATTTGATGTTTTTTTCATGAAACCAAATATTTTCTAACACAGCTGTTCATCTTTTGCACAGATGATCCAACTGAGACAGTTTCATGCCCATCAGAGCATTGAAATGATCCAACTGTGAATCACCTAAGACTGTCTATGAAGAAAATAAACAGGTTTTTACCTCCTTAACCAGGAGACGCTCCCCACACATTGCAACAATGTGATAAATGACTGATAGATGATTTTTCTTTTTAAACTTATTACTCAACAGGCCTGAGGGAGACTCTTACATCTCAAGTTTACATTCACCTCTCATAACTTCTGAGATCATGTAGCTGCAGTAAGTGCTTCAAATCTGCATGGTTATCATTGACGCTGCAATTATCTCCTCAAAGACATTATAATTATACATACGAAATAATTGCAAAGGGCCAGTGAATCTTTCCACAGATGGCACATTAGAGTGCATGTGCACTTAGAATGCTGTTAAGGTGAAGAGGTGGATGTTGGACACTGTATTTGTATGTGTGTGAAGGAGGAGAAGATGTAGTGGAAGTAAGCATGGAAGTGCTCCCCATGCTGCAGTACTAATGTTAACATAATATTCTTCACTTCACACAAACTCAGCACCTCTCCTTGTATCTTTTTCTTTCTTTTTTAGTAGCATCACTGCAGATTTCAGCTCTACATGTGTTGCATCTGTGGTTTAAGCTGATCAAAACTTGCTGGTGTGTGCAGCCGGGGAAGGGTTGCTTTGTTTAATACCACCTGTGCAAGGTCGTGCACCAAGAACTGTTCGGCTCCGAGCCCAACACAGAGCGGGAGACACCTGGATAAGGTTGTGATCGCCTGTGTGAAGTTCGTATTACTGCACAATAGCTCCCTCCAGGATCCAGCACCATTATCCCTCTTTCTCTCTCTCTCTTTTCCTTCACACTCATTCTGTTCCTCTCTCGTCCGTTTCATTTCCTCTCACTCCCTCTCTCATTTCCTCTCCGCGCTTTCCTCTCGGGCCCTCTCCTCTTATTCCCCGTTTGCAGAGGCATTAACCAGACCATTAATGTGACGGCAATCTACATAGGAAATGTAATTTGCAAGAAATTAATTTCTACCCTCCATCTGTACATTTGCTCTCTTCCTTAATTTGTTTTGGAGGAACAATTCCATTGGTCACCATCTGGGTGTTTGGAGAAAAGGAAAAAAAAAGGGGGGGTGAAAGATTTATTCATTTATTGTTAATGGCATGTGCGATTGTCTCCATGTTAAAATAAACCAAATAAATAAATAATTAAAATCACACTGAAGGAACGCAGATGTCATATAAAACATTTAAAGAGGGCTGAACGGAAGTGTCCCATTAACAGCACAAACACCACTTCAAACCGGGAAAAAAAAGGCAGTGACAACAGATGCGCAACATAATATCAGGTTTAGGAAACTCATTTTGGGGGTGATAGAGAAGGCTGCAAACCCATAATGCCCTGTGCCCACTTTAAAATCATCACAGTTGGTCCCTGCACCAATGGCTCCCCTCTGTCTCAGGCTGGTGTTTACCAGTCTGCCGCGCCAACCTCGCAAAAAACCAGAAAACACTCTCTGCTGTCCTAATATTGTCGCCCTGGCAGACAAAGTTTGGAGGCAAAGAGGCGGCGTGAGGGTGGAAGAGCAGAGGAGGCACAGAGCAGAGAGGCACATGTCTTTGGCTGGTACCATCCGAACCCCAATTAAAGCATTTCAATCAGCCACTTGGCAGCGTTTGGCCTGGGGTGGAGCCAAGTCTGTCTCGGGGACGAGACTTTGGAGAGGAGAGAGGATGACCAGAAAAAAAAAACGAGGCTGCTGAACAACAAGAAAATGTAAACAAGGTGATCAGAATGCAAGGCGTGCTGCAGAATAGACTGGGAAAGTGGCAACGGTCCGCTATATTGTGGGTTTGTTCTGCATGGTGCTGCCATACATCTTTAGATTCATGGAAATGGGAAAATGCATTGGCAAAAACAAAAGCACCAAAATGTTGGAAAATTTTCTCCCAAAACAAAGTTATTTCTAAACTTCTAACAAAGGAAAATAAATTCACTTTTCAAAGCATTATTTTGCTTTGACTTAGCTAATTGGCTATCCAATAAAAAGGGGTACTTGTACTATCACAGTTGTTCCACCCAGTTTAAAGGGAACATATTGCATCAGTAGTTCTCATTGTGGGTGGGACTGAGGAAAGGTAGAGCGCCACCAGGGAGATGAAACTACAAAAACAAGATGAAAACATCGCTTATTGTTTCCCAGAACAAATAGGACCTTTAATGTTGACAAAATGATACCTAAGTATCCAAAGCTCCACTGGGATCACACAGGTTAATTCTATTTAAAGGTGGATTTTTCGCCTCAGGGTTAAGACAGTGGGCGCTGCACTGAGAGAGGGATTGAAATATAGTCTGCGGTTTTCATTCTTCTTTATTTATTCCCCTTTCTTTTTCTCTCTCCACTCACTACATCAGCATGCTCCACCAGAATGTACAAATTTGCATCTCCCTCGGCCTCCAGGGAATTTCGTTCAGGAAGGCCCAGCCGTGAAAGAGCAGCAAGAAAAAGATATGTAGACATGAGGGAGGAAGGCACTGGCGAGGCTACAACACTCACGTGCACCTGCACTGTTTGATGAATGATGAAGATAATGACTGATGATATCTAGGAGGCCTGGGGGAGAACACCTGAGTGGTTGTATCAAATATACACACACCCAAACACAGACACACACCCTCGTACGTCCACATGGCCCAGAGGTTTAGATGTGGTCATTGCTGTGATAAGACAGCGTAAAGTGTTGGATGGACCTGATTGCAGGATTGGCTTTGTTTATCAATCCAAGTAACTAGACAATTACAATCCCAGGTGCTGAGATTTTTTTGCTTCCCATCTTCACAAACTGTTTCTTTCTCTGGTTTGGAGCAAATTTACACAGCTTTTGGTTTTAAAAGATGCCCTTATACCCCCCAACTAGCTCCTACATTTAACTATTCAACAATAAAGGATGATGCTGTGGTGTTTGTTCATCAAAACTGGCCACAACTAGAGAATAATTGGGCAGATTTTGGGTCGGATTTGCTTCTTCCTATAATAGTCGGGGTTACCCTATCAGAGCCCGGTCAGTACAGACAATATGTCCAATTTATCCTGTAGCATTAGTTTTTTTTTTAATGGACATTACTTTCATGTTGCTGACTGGGTCTGAGCCTCCCAGTTTTGAATCTTGACATCAGACATGTTTGATATTTTCAAATTAAACCCTGTAGTGTGGAAGGAAGAGCAAAATTGGTCGACAGGTGTTGCTAACTGGCTGTACTGTATTTGTTAGCTTGTAGTATTAGCCTCCACTAACCCGATTTAGAACACTACTTTGTCCACATGATTTTCTCTCTTTTTGTTTCTCAGTGCACAACACAATTTTTAGATATTTGATCAAATTACTTTGGATCACTTTAAAATAATGAATTACTTTTGTGATATTCCACATTTTAAAATCAGTTAAGAAAGAAATCAGTTAAATGTTCTCTAGTGTGCAAAACTAATTAAGAAATAAGTTTTTGCACATGTAAAATTTTAAAAGACTTTTCAGACTGTGAAACTGAAAGATTTTTGTCTGGAATTATTGTGAATTTTCTTGTTAAGGAGAATTATAGAAGAATAATAAAAAATAATGATGATTAAAAATAAATTGCAGATGACATTTGTGTTCAAGGACCTGCAGTCATCCTTTCAAAAGAGAAAACTAAATCATTGCTGCATCTCTGACCTCCAAACGAAAAACGAACGAAAAACTAAAACAAAAATTACAGGCTAAAAATTTAAAAAGTTTGCTATTGACTTTTTAAAAAGAACAAAAAGAAGTGGATTTTTGTTGGAAATGATGGATTCAGAAGAATGAAATGTGCTCAACAAAGCGCTCAATTTGATGAGGAAAATTTATTCATCATGAGATAAGTTTATCCCGTTTGGCTAAAAATTAAGCCCACATTGAACTAATCAAGACTAAAAGTTTACTGACTTACTGTCATTTTATTTAAAAAAAAATAGTCAAGTAAAACTAATGCATGCATGAGTTTAAGTAGCATTGAATAAGCCATAAATTCCTTAATGCTGCTTCGTAGCTTCCTTTTTTTTTTTTTTTTGTCCAGTGCAGCGACTGTGCAGACACTTTCTATTTACAGATTGACAAAGAAAAGAAGCCAGATGTCTTCTGATTTCATGCACAGAATGAAAAAACATTAATGGGGATTTAAATGCCGAACGCTGACCACGGAGTTATTCAAGTGTGCGTTATTCAAATGAGTGTCACATTTGAATTGCTTACATGAAGTGGAAATACTGCAGTGTAAATGCCTTTTAGGCTGGCTTGAAGCCTGTTTAATCTTAATAGCTTGTCAGATGACCAGTGTTGGGATTTCAGTCTCTAAGCACAGGCAAGAAGGAAAAAAAACACACAGGCATTTGCACCCACTGTGCAGCCGCCCATTCCCTTCATGCTGCTGGACACCTAAAGAGCAAATGTGTAGGACTGCAACACATTTCAAGCAGATTTTCACATAAATTGCCTACAGTTATTAAAGCATCACTGGACATTTAGGTTTGATTTAATGCAAAACACAGTGACACAGTGTGTGTATGCAAATAATCTCAGTCTTTACCATCATAACGTCATTAACAAACACCACAGCTGCTTTAATCCGGCAATATCTGATTTCTTTGACCATCTGTAGGCGGGGGAAACAGATTTTTAGGTTCACATGAAGAACTTGTTACCAACAGATTATTTCTAAATGCTTACATACACATCCAGCAATCATGGAGCAGCATAAGCATTAGCCTGGGATTGTGTTTCTTGCTACCTGATGACCATATGTCCAGTATTTGTTGGCTCTTTTTTGGGTCTATATAAAATTCTGAGGGAAACCTGTGGCTACTAAGCTGTTTAATTGTGTCTATCCTGTTTATTGGTTATGTAGTGTGAATCTTAGTGATTTTTTCCACTGAAAACAGCTGCCTGTTGTAGTAAAAAATAACAACATGAGAGCAATAAAAGTGAAATACAACAGTTAAAACATGAACTGGACAGCTAAACAGCACGTTGACTCTCATTTTGAAGCTTAGTTAAGGTGCATATTCCAGTGATTATACTCTGTAAGTTAATGACTACACAAGCTACCTAATTTACACTGTAATTTTTTTTTAGATTGTCAACATGCCGCCATTGTTAGCATAGAAATAAAACAACTGTAGCCAATTTATCTTTACAAATTTGTATATTTAGAGTTCTTCCTATTATATAGGCAAATAAAGTTTGAAAAGCTGTTGTGTATAACAGATAATTGCACCTGCTTCTGTGCTTAAGTTAAAGGGCATTGACAAACTCAGATAATAAAGAAAGTAAACTTCCCAGAAGTTGACGTGCAACTATAGCGATAACATTAAAATCACAGATTGCAGGCAATAAAGAAATACAGCGATCTTGATTTCCTGGGGTTTCATGCATTTAAAGCACATGTTTACACCACCCCTGACCTCTTATCTAGCCTACACTGCATCATCAGTACACTCAGTATAATCCCATGTCTCATTTGAGTGCAAACCTTGCACCAAAGACAATTAATTCCAGTTAGTGTAAAGTATGTTTCATGACATATGTATCTGAGTGAGAGCACATGCAGAATGCAGACACATTTGTACTGGATTTTCGCTCATTATCTGCCTGCTTCTGTACATTTAAATTACATCAGCATAAGGGTTGCTTTGCATTTGCATTTTTTGATTGTATCCTCAGGAGGGGAAAAAAGCCTTTGATATGGTTTTGATTATAATTTGCTGAGTACACACTAAGCTATTCATGATTCAGTTGCTTCTTGTGGAGCCATTTCTATATATCTAACAGCACAGTTGCTGCTGATTAGCTGCTCTTTGTTTGCCGTACATGTGTTTATTTGATCAAATCCTTTTTATTTCCCAGCAAACACTGAGAACTGTTTGGACGTCCTATTGTTCAAAAATAGTCCCAGAATGGAAACAGCGGCAATGTCTGTGACATTACTTTGCCATCAGCTGGAGGTCTTAACCATGTGGAAATATGACCTCCCCATGAACAAACATTTTTAGCTTTTCTTTTTTTTTCTCTAAAGTATATGCACACAGTTTGCATGCATCAGCTTTATGCATCCTAAACTGAAAATAAGTCAGTCTAAAAATATTAAACTTTACCTTGTGTCACCTCACACAGGGCACTGCTAATATTTTTATTATGTCACGTAAATTTTAATACTCCCGTGAGCCATGAAAGACGGTTTGGATAAAGATTTCTGGCTCTTACAGGCATCAAGTGCTTAAAGCTGTAAGACAGGGATGTAACTTAGAAGAAGGTATCCATAAATGGAATGAACCTTTTTTATATTGTGACATTAGCCAGGACGTGGATGTATGATCACAACCATTTTACATTCAAATCAGTCTGATTTACAGGATGTAGACTGGGGGTGTGAGCTGGCCATTCGGCCACTATTTATTTATTCAAGCTTGTCCTCCTCTTCTGGTGTTTGTGTTTTACTACTTTGCACTTTACAACCTGTAACCACCATCTTTTATTTTACTTTATTATTTGAGTGGTCTAATCTCAACCATATTTCAATGTTGTAATCACCCCTGTGGTGTAATATTTAAAGAAATACTCTTTGAGGATTTGTTTTGTCTGAATGAAAAAACACAGGTGCAACTTTAAGAGAGCAGCCAAACAGGGTTGTGTTGTTTTGTTCAAGATATCAGTCAAAAACAATTGCATCACAATAGTAAAGTCTAGTTAAGTTGGTCAACGGTAGTGTGCAGTCTGTTGCCTGAAGCTACTCTTCTAACAGCTCACTACTGACTTGTTCTGATACCTGCCTGCAAAAGTGGAAATACGGACCAAAAAAAGGCCAAAAATGGCTACTATCTTGTTTTGCATGTTTAGATTGCACGAATTATCTTCCCGGGAATCCATCATGCGAAGTTTGGAAATCTGAATCAGGACTGACAGACTCCACTGTAACAGCACGACTAGAGCCCTTTAGATGATAAACAAAATAAATAGATATAACGAAACCATATGACGGTTTATTCTTCTTCTTTGTGTCATGTGGGATCAGTGTAGTTCATTGTGAATTCAATCTCTGACTGAATTTTAAAGTATTTAGCAAGCACAGTGTCAACAGACGACCACTGAACTGAGATCATTGTCCTGCTGACTCTCTTCATCGCTGCTGAACTGTGTGTAGTTTCCTGTCTGGGTCCTTGTTATCTCTGAAGCCACATGTTTTTTGAACTCAACACAAAGACGAATAAACATCCCAAACTGTCACAGAACAATTAAAACTATGGTATAGAAAACAAAAATAATCACTAAAGCACTCTTGTTGCTTTAACTTAACTTTGAGGCTGAAAACAAAATGAATCACAAGGGGGAAAAAAATTAAAACACTAGTGAGCTGAGCAACTACAGTAAGTAAAAACCTGAAGGAGGTAAACCTTGAGACGCCATTATCTTCTGTGTGTTCACGTGAGATTGCTTTATCTCAATCTGTCAGCTCGGAAATTCCAAGAATTCCTAAATTAAATTCTGTGTCTGTGCGGAGCGATACTGACTTTATATTTTTGTGAGCACACTTTTATCATGATGGATTTATTTCACAAAGCGGCCCCGTTCTCGCTGCAGGGTGAGTAGCAGTTGGGGGGGAAACTGGAGCTGTGTAAAGGGAATGGGGACTTGCTAGCATGATTTGTGCATTTGTTTGTTTGTTTTTTTTGTTTTTTTTTTATTTTCCCTGGAAAGTAATTAAAGCCTTGACATGAGAGCAGAGGAAATCTCAGCCAATCAGTCCTGTGTGATGTGATGTGATGTGTGTCGCCTGCGCTTACATTCCTAATTACACTTTAACTGTGTCTCTTTTGGAGTATAATAAAAGCAGGAACACTTTGGGTGCCACTCAGCCACAGTCGGTGGCGGCGGACGTGCTGGCAGGAACAACCCCACTGATGGACGTCTTTAATTAGCGAAGCCCTGACACCGCAAGAGTTTTTTTTTCTTTCCCACCATTTCATTCATTCTGAGCTGCTGCTGATTGAGTCGACTCCATTTCAGCACTGTCCCAAATCTGTTAAGGGCCCGTTTTAATATCCCTGGCTTAATGTCAAGCAGAATAACAGTCTCTGCGAGTGTGATGAGCTTACAACATCGTAAGAGTGGAAGTTTTTCTAATATGGGTCAACTTTTTTTTTTTTTTCTGATTTAATCTGACCTCAAAGGTTTTCTTCTCAGGACCAGCATTGCTTTTTAACATTCACTTCTTCCTCTAAACAGCTTTTAGTTCAAAGAGAATAAGTCCTTGGATCTCGTTTGGTGCTGGTTTACTTCATTATACTCGTTTCCGCGCACACACACTTCAGTTGATACATACAGACACAGCAAGCCAGTGCATCTTATATACATGGAATACAAGCAACGACTCTTTACGCTGCTCTCATCCTGCCAGCTTTGACAACTCATTAGACGGAGGGATTTTCAGCATTTTTCATAGTAACAGCACTTAAATTCCTGGGTTTTCCTGGTTCCCCCTTATCCCCAACATGCCGGCAAATTTGGCACGTGCAAAAGGGAAGGAAATGGTGGGTTTTTGGGATGGGGGGGTAGCACAAAAAAAAAATCTTATTAAACAAATTCTCTAAAGCATTGAGACCAACTGGTGTGGAGTGCACTGATAACAGCTGGCCATTTTGGAGTGTCACCTCGCTTGGCAGCTGCACCAGCGGAGAGAGAGAGGGAGAAAATGTTTTAATGGCTCTGGCCCACAGATTTCTACACTGTTATTTTGGCAACTTTTTAATTATCTCCAAATGAACGGATTGATAGGAGCAGTCGTAACGAGACGGAGATACGGGGAGGAACATTCTGTTGTGGCAGCGTTTTTTTCTCCCCCTCCCTACATTTCAGTCCTCTCATGCAAAGATATTTCTGCAAGATGGCCTCTAGACTAAATTATTTGAAAGTTTCGAGGGCGACTTCGCTGATGAGAAATTTAATTATACAGTTTTGGGGAATTTTTAGTTTTATGTGATAGACGAAAACTTGGAGCTAAATACACAAATGGGGTTCAATATGTACAGCAGCTGAGAATATAGCCTGCCTTTTTCTGAAGATATCGAGTACAATCGGAAGTTGGGTTCCATTGTTTTATATACGAAACACTTTTTGCTCTTTATTAGGCAATTTTTCTTAAAGGTAAAAAAGGTTCTTTTAATTTATTTCAGGTCTGTCTAATCAGTTAATATGCTTCAAGTTGCAGGGTTTCCATTCAAATGCAAAAATGAGTCAAATTCTATTTGTCTAAACTAAAATCTGGATGCAAGAGCAGATTGATGTCCTGACAAAACCACATCACTCTACCTTTAGCAATCAAAAAAAGAAGTAAAACGCAGATTCATGTTAGCCCTTTAGAAATAATGAAAATACAATCATGTATCAAAATAAACCAATTTTACACTATAAAAAAAAATGTTTGCTTCCATTTCAGATGTTGAGTCTTGCATTATCTGCCCTTATCTAACCTCCACTCCTCCTCTACCCTCTGGTGTCTCTTTCTACACCGACAGCTGAAAACTGATCACCTTCCTCTGAGAAATCCACAGTCTGCCACATCATAAGGTAGACGGAGAAAAGGGAGACTGCAAGGATTCTTTCCATCATAAACCGAAGCTGAAGCTGAACAAGGAGACGAAAGGACTGATGTTGAAGAGGTGAATCTTTTGCACAAGCTTTCCATTTTTTGTCACTGGAGAATTTCTGCAGGCCTTGATTGGCGAGGACAATATCCAAATCAATATATTCAAACTGTTTTTTGATGACAACGATGTGACTGCAGCCTGCCAGCAGACAAACCACAATGCAGCTGAAGGGATTGCAAAGGGGATAAAATTCAGATGGAATGAACTCAAAGCCACAGAGGTTTTCTTCAGTTTGTCAGAAAATTATTCTGCGGCCATCGGTCAACTTCTGAAAAGGAAATGACTGGAGGCAACGTTACATCCTCACTCTTCCTTTTCTCAGCGCTGTAGGAGAGACAGGTTCATGCCAGTGGGAAAATGAGTGTGACACAAACACACTGCATCCAAGCCCCCACATGTTGATGGAAAAGTTATTTTTGGTTGCTTTCAAAGTGATTTTTATCAGTATTTTCCCATCTATTTCTTATTTGCAGGAAGGTACAATTTTTAGCAGGGCCTCCAAAAACTAAACAAAACAAAAAAAACATATGAACAATTACAAAAATGATACCAGTGTTTTTAGATTATTTCCCCTGTATGTTAAGTTTCTCATTCCTTTTTATTCAAGAAAACTTTAACCACTTGATAGAAGTTGAGGTGATGGCAGCTTCAAGAGACATATGAGCCTTAATTGAAACTCATTCTTATATTGTTCCACACATTTGTTTAGCATGTGAATAAGTGCCAGATGCTTCTGTTTTCTTGATGGGGAGAGTTTCCATCCTACAGATGTATTTCACATGAAGAAGAAACAGTACTGTTTATTTTTTGTAAAGTATATGTCTAACATAATGTGCTTGCAGGAAGGTGAAATGTCTTTTAAAAGTTACATTTTACAATTATTTCTCTGTTTCCTTGCGTTTGCTCATTTCTTTTGGTCATGAAGTAAAGCTAACATTTTCGTCTCCTGTTTATCAGTAATCAGCAGCCTTTTGTTGTTCTAAAAAGCACTTTGCGACAAACCCATTTGGTAAAGTACTCTATAAATACATTTGTCTGGATGCGTGAAGCAGAAAATGTCACACAAAAGCAACCAAAGCTAATGAGCCAATTCTCTGTCAGCTGAAGTGTCATAAGGAAAAAAACTTGTCTCACCACAAGTCAAATGTCTCATGAGGTGAAATAACAGACCAAAAAATGAAAATGTCATTGTGATATCTCCTCACAGTTGACAGGTCCATCGCACACCTGAGCTCAAGGTATTTCAGCGCTCAATATATGCAGGAAAAACCCTCTGTATATCTAGACGGCCTGTCTTATTTGCCAAATTTTAGAATATGCTGACAATATGCTGTCACTGTGAAGTCATAAAACAGACAGATTATATAATTCATTAAAAAGATGTTAGAATTCTACATCAAATGTGTTTCTGAAGAGGCTATTCAAATCTTAAAAGGCAGTAAAATCATTTAATGTCCTCACCTTTTCACTTCAGACTGATTTTTTCATTATTAAGAAGATCTTGAGAAGGTAGAGCGCTTGCTGTGAATTTTATAAGCTCTGTCTGAGTCTTGTATCTCTTGGTGTGGATGTGTATGCGTGCGTGTGTGTGTGTGTGTGTGTGTGTGTGTGTATTCCTTTGTAAGGTCATACAACAGAGTGTTTCATGTTCTGAGAACACTTGATTTTTTC
>JAQNCA010000020.1:5107369-5137140 GCA_029783725.1 Acanthurus tractus | reverse complement strand
GTGTGTGTGTGTGTGTGTATTCCTTTGTAAGGTCATACAACAGAGTGTTTCATGTTCTGAGAACACTTGATTTTTTCAGTGGGAGGGATTGATTGTCAGACTGTCTATAGTAAAGCTGCACCTACTATACAAGGACAAGCAGCAGTCCTGTCCTTAAACTGTTGCTGAATGATGCTGCTCGAACAAATGTCAGGGAAAATGTTAAAAATGTTAACATTTGTCCTCCAGGGACTGTGCAAATCAAAAGCAAAGGAGCTGCTTGGTCAGTAGTCTTCAGAATAAAGTGCTGCTTACCAGCAGGTCGGACGTATGATTGAACAACTGGCATTATTATCCTCGAACCCTGCTGCTGGAAAAGAAAAAAAAGCTGCAATCACACTTGGCCATGAAACATTAAATGTGAAAAAAAAAAAAACAGCTTAATTATGTTTTTCTTTCCACAAATAGTTGAATGGTAATGTTTCCCCCCACTACCCTAGGATTAAATTCATAAATAAAACATGGCTAAATAAATCATCACCAAAAAAAACCAAAAAAAAACACAAATACACATTTTCTAAACTATAAATCTTCATAAAATGTAATGTGCACACAGTGCACAACCAACACGACAGGAAAATAGAAAAAACATGTTGTGACTTTTATTTTTAACACCGTGGTCACAACTGATAAACAACAACAACAGGGCTTCTTTTTTGTTTGTTTGTTTTGAAGCCGACCCTTTTGCTATCCCAGGCCCTCCATCACCCCTCCTCACAAATCCATTTCTGCCCGGGAGTCTGGGACCTACTTCAAACCTGCAGCCCCCAATGTCCATCACACTCCCTGCATTCATCCCTTCTTCTAAGGGCCTCGGCTAAGAACACTTGAGCATCATATGTCCAGGCTACAAAGGCTCTCTCAACTACAAAGTAAAAAAGAGAGTGTAAAAGGTCCAGAGATAAACCGCAACAGCTTTCATTACATTAATCCGACCACGTACATTCGCCAGAGGGGGAGCAAATACACTGACGTACATATGCAGAAGTACAAATACATGAAACTTTCTTCCCTCCTACCCCGACAGAGTAATCAGCTAAAGCTTTTTAATCTTTAAAAAAACAACAATGGCGTCGGACTCCCTCAGTTACCTCCCTGAGATTAGTCCAATCATTGTACTGTCTAATATCCACCAGAGGATTGGAACCATTTCATAGTCAAATCACAGAAGCGATTGCAATGTCAGATTACTTCAACTTTACAATGTCATTGCTGGGAGTTGTTAAAAAAAAAAAAGCCTCTTTTTGATGAATTTCTCAAAGAGCTAATGGTTTTGTTTTCCCCAGTGAGACATGGGGCCTTTTTCTCATCACAGCAGCGACGCTGGGTTTGATGTGGCTCGGCTCCTGTTGGTGTCGGACTGCAAACTTCGCTTTATCACAATACTGTATGTCCAACTACGCGTGTTCTGTGTTTGAAACCGAGGCGTGCAGAGGACTGCAATGTCGAAAAAGCCTCAGAGAAGAAACTGACAGAAGTCTTGTCTTAAAAGAAAGAAAGAAAAAAAAAGCCCTCCTTTGCAGACTCCCAAACTCGTGATCTTGGATGGTAACATCAGTCTCTACAAACACAGACGGCCGTCTCTTTACACTGGAGTTCAGGGCTCTCAGACTTTAATAGATGATGCCATCAGGTGACACTTTCTGGATTTGGCCCATTGACTCTGTATTAAAAGCTAGAATCCATGTACGCTGACAGAATATCTATTTATTTAATGCGAGTTTTGTAGCCGTAAATCTAAAAAGGGTGACAATGCCAACGTGTCGTAACTTTTGCCATCATTCTCTCTCTGCAGGTCACCTCCAAATTCATCTCTATATCCTCGCTTTACTCTCCCTCATGGCTGTTTAGTTTAAAAGGCCCCTTGTGGCGTTTTCACTGTTTTGTTTTGTACATCACCAAAAAATGCATTGTGTACACCTCCTGACTGCCTTCCCCTCCTCAAAAAAAACAGTTTTTTGAAAAGCATTTGCTTGCAACATTGAAAAAAATGACCCCTTTCTTTTGTTCCGTGACACAAAGTGAAGAAGAACTTTTGGTGACATTTGAAACTGAAAATCCACTTCATGCAAATGAGAGAAGAGTTTTGCCTGCTAGCTAGCTGCCTAGTAATTTTGGGAAAAAGAGAAACTAACAAAGAATAAATGATGCAGACCTCTCTGGTTTTTCGCCCCCAGTGAAAACAAAAACAAAAAGCTGTTGAGTTTTAGAGAAAGTTGAAGGCTGATGATTGAAGGTCTGAACAAAAAAAAAGGATTTTAAACAGCAAAGATGTGCAGTGAAATCAATGTATGCTCATAAAAAGAGTGACCAGATCCAATTTTCCTGGGTTCAGTGCCCATTTTAGTGTCCAATAGCAAGTAGTCTTCAAAATGCTGACCTCTCAATGTCCAAATAGTACATAATTAATAATTAATATACCTCCCTTATTGTTATGAACTGTTGGTAAGAACCTATTTTTCATATCTTATTGCATTCATACACAAATATGTATGTATAAACACCCGCAACTGTTTAAGAAAACACATGCATATACATAATTTGAGACTGTAGAAGAGAAAAATAGCCTAAATGATAAAAAAAACTCACTTCATCAAGAGTCCACTGAGTTTAAAGCATGCAGTGGGATGTACAATGCACATGAATGGAAAATGCACAGAAGCTATTAAGGAGGAACTTCTGTACAATCGCACTATAATGATCTAAGTGCTTGGCTTTTTTGGGCTTTGTCGTTCTGTTGCATGCTGAAAAATTGATGCACTTTAGCTGCTTTGTATTTTTCTTTGCTCGGTCTCGTGTCGTGAGGGCGATGCACCCCCATGCCCAACACCCTCCACTTCCAACAGCTTCCAGTCCCCTTTATTACACATCGGCCTCCTCTCCCTCACTCTCCGAAAAATGGCTGTGCATAATTTTCCAGCCCCCTCGCTGAAAAGTAAGACTAAATGGCAGGTTATTCAGTCACAAGCTATTAACAGTGGTGCACATTAAAGCTGTTCTGCCATTGAGGAGTGAATTATAAGTATTCTCCTGCTGCATTATTTTCCTCACAAAGTGCAAAGATATTAAAAGAGAGAGTGAGAGTGAGAGACAGAGACAGAGAGGGAGACAGACAAGAAGAGAGACACACAAACAAAAAAGGTCCCTGGAAGTCAGTAAATGTAGAAATGTACAGTTAATCTCACTTGACATGATTCATGGCTTTGTATTTCTATATAAAGTACATCAGAGCATTTGCAAAGAAACAAAAGGACTCTAAAAATTCATGAGAAAACAGAAGAATAAGTCTTTGTATAGATTTAGGTTACTTTTTCAAGAGTTTTCAAAAAATACAACAACGTGGTCCCATGGGAAATTCAGTGTACCAGGGCAGAGAAGAGAGAAAAGAGCAGCAAATGTAACAGGCGACCACATGCAAACTGTTTCAGCACATCAGTGTCCATTTTTTGAGAAGTCTGACAGTTATTTAAGTTGTGGGCAACAAATGCACGTTTACACCTCTGAAAGTTTCTACTGTGACTTAACCTACTCCCACCATATCCTTACTTCACTGTTTCAGTGATCAAAAATGGGAAATGTTTTAAACCGTTTTAAAATGCAGGCGAGCCCCCCCAGAAAGCCTTGTTTGAGAAATTTCAGAGCAGCTCAGAAAGATCGTAATTTTTGGTGCCACACTTTTTTGTGCATAAATCCATGTTTATTCTTAGAAATTAAGCAAAAAATACAGAAAACACTCAAGAAAAACTCGAATCAAAACAATGCTTTTGTGGCTTTGCTTGGGGCAATGCGTAACTCTGCTAAGTGTGTGCCATGTGACTGAGAAAATATCATCAGATAGCAGTTTTCTAAAGCCTTCTTGTTAGCCTAGCCCTGAGTAATTTGGATTCTGGTAACAAAAAATATTTACATCAACTTTCCCACCCCAGTCAACTCCAACAACACAGAAAAATGTGACACCTCTGAGTAATCTGAACACTGAGGGCTAAAGTCAGTAACCCACCCAGATTTTTCTTCAAGATGTATGACCCATGTAAGCTGTGGTGAAAGGTAACTAAACACATTTACTCAGTTATGATTTCAGTTACCAATAATTACCCATCATTTTGAAGCAGCAACTTTGCACATTGTAACACTTGGAAAAAAGCTAAATTAACAGGCAGTAAAATGCATGAACTGCTCAGTTTAATACAGTGTTTTCCTGCTAAAGCTTGAAGTTAGCTAAAAATCAGTGTGATGTTACTGAGTCACTTTGCAGACTTTCATGACTTTCTTCCACTTGTGCTGCACTTTTGATACAATAGTTTAGCATTTTCATTTAATGACAAAAAGTAGTTTAGTGAAACAGTGGTTAAACATTTAGCATTTTTTATTTAAGCCATTTGTAGCTATAATGGCTGCAGTTTACAGTCGCCAAAACTACATAATGTCACTTTAAGTAAAATTCACTTACTTAGGAAGTCCTTAACTTTAGGATTTTCATATAATGCTGCTTTAAACCAAAACTTGACTGCAAGTATTTCACAGCTGAAGTCACAAATTATTTTCCAGCTTATTAAAAGAAAATAGATAAATATATGCATTTTTTCCCCTCTGATCTCATAAGCCTTCAGTGGGGCCAAAAAAGGGTGTTGGGATTGTGAAAAGAAACCACCTAAGATCAATGATTACTTCACTTTTAAAATTTTGAGGTCCACTTTTATTCATAATACTGCTATTCTTTCTTTTAAGACGGACTTAGAATGAAGGTTCTCTGGCTGTAATTGAGGATTGTTTACTTTTCTTAACACTAAATGTATGTAAACTTGCACACAAACCACACAAGTTAAACCTCTTAGCCAGAGATGGATTTGGCAGAATATATAAAACTAAAGGGGTTAGAGAGGAGGATGTCTACAGTTTGTTTGAGCTGAGAAAAAAAATGGCCAACAGAGGCTGCAGAAAAGTTTTTGGGGAAGTGTAGTTATACATGATTCATGGCACTGCTTGGAGAGCAGCCTGCTGTTGTGTGAAATTTGACATTAGGCATCTTTTATGTTATTCCTGTTTTTAGTCCTGAAACCCAAGGGCAAAGAATATGCAATGTGTAATTTTCTTCTATGGAGAGAAGGTGGGGTGAATGAAAAAGTGTTCACAACGGCGTTTGAGCTTATTTGAATGGGCGACAATGTGATCGCAGAATACAAATCAGCCGCCAGTTCCGACGTGCAGAGCTGAGGCTAAAAAGGCAGACAGGGTTTTTTTTCTCAGTTACAATCTGCAGTAATTCCCTCAGTGAGAATCATCTCTTTTAACCGAGACGTATATTTACAGATAAACATTATCACCTGTGACCAGAGAGGCAATTTAATTTGAAATGACTGTCTTTTTTTGACCACGCTGTTGCTCTATCTCTGAATGACCTATGGCCGACAAATTGCAATCTTACAGTTCTGACATTTATTAAACATATTAGTTTATGTGTCCCTTCATAACCTTGGAAATGTTCCTTGCACCTACTTGAACTATATCCAAGCATTTCAGGGTCTGAAGTCTGAAGCTGTGCCTTACAACTAGCAAGGATGGGTATTTTTGGTGGGGAATATTTCTGGCTTATGAATATATGTCTTTTTTGGCAATTTCATCACAGTATTAATGACTTTTTCTGTGTCAACATCAACACACTGCAGTTCTTTGTTGTTTGCCCACAGAACTCATAAATTTCAGGGATGGATGCAGATATAAATCATGTTAAGCAGAACTTTCAGCACATTTTATGCTGCAGACTTAAACAAATAGCATTTTGTGTACAAAATTAGATGCAGTGTTGAATTTTTTACTGTATTATAGTTGCATGTCATCAGCATCTCGTGTCGTTCACCCTCCTGAAAAGCACACGGTGTGCTGCTGTCATCATCTCCGATCACAATGTGCTTAACGTCTTATGAAAGTCTGCTTCTGTCCCCTCTCGTTAATGCAATTTAATGCCGTGTCTCTCGCATTTACGCTCCCAATTGCCGTTGCTATGGTGACACGCATAAAACCATCTTGCAGCAGCTTGTTATTGCTTCATCACAACCACACTTGAAGTTTCTTTTCGCTCTCTTTTTGTTTGTTTTTGTTTTTTTTCTCTCTTTTCTGCAGGATCCTTAGGTGAAGATGCCCCCCTCTCTGCAATCAATTACTCCCCCAGGATAAGCTCTTGTTCCACCCTTTACAAGGAGCACTGATGCCAGTCCATCCAAACCATCTGGGCAAGTGTGCACTCATTCAGACTTCAAGATGAGTAAATCACAGCTGTGTTTGACACAAAAGTTCACGAATGTCTTTTTTGACAAGAAATTGAATTAAAATGAATGATTTTATCCATCAAATAGATACTAAGAATCACAGTGAAGAAGTTTAAGAGAGTTTGGAACAAGAAAACTGATTTTTGCTTGCAGTAGAAATCAGCAGTCAGTGTTTCCATAGTATTTCACTCACTAAATAAACCTTTTGTTTATGAAATATCCAAATATCTTCCTTATTACATCTTCTAAAGCTGCCTTTATCTACAGGAAAAAGTCCAAAACCCAAGACTGTCAGTGCCATCATTTAAAACAAAGAAAAACACAAAAATCTTCACCTCTGATAAGCTGAAACCAGCAAATGTGAATATATTTGCTTTAAAATGGTATTTCATCAATAACTAGTTATTAAAAATTTTGCAAATAAGTTTTTTCCCTTGATGGCCTTATCATTAAATCAATTAATAACTGCTTTAAAAGTCAAACTACATGTTTTTAAACTGACGTCCCTCCTCTTCAGGAGCACACTGCAGAGAAAATGATATCAACCTGCAGAAAATTAATTAGTGGGAGAAGCCTTGAAATTATTTACTTTGAAAAGTTGAAATGACACAATGTTATCATAACCTATTACAAGTGGAAGTCTTGAATTCAAAACGGTACTTCAGTTTGAATAAAATTTACATCCTGTATGTATTATCAGTCAAATACAAAAGTGTTAAAGTAAAAGAACTGCAAAATGTTGGTAATCTGAGTCTCATATTGCGAATAAAAACTATTTGGAACATAACTACTGATGCGTGAATTTGAAGGCAGCTTTTGAATTTGTGATGATGCTAAGTTTGAACATTTTTATACTTTATTTTGCTGAGTAATTACATCTTTGTACATCAGCCACTTCTTTAGGTACACCTGTACAATCTGTTGTAATTTCACACTACAGTTATGTCAGGAATTCCAGACAAGTTTAAAGTCTCTATATGCTCATAGTGTCATAAAATGTAAACAAGCAAGGTTGAATCAATGGTTTCATTTATACAATCAATCAGAAAACAGGCAGTTACATGTACCAGCAAGTATGTAAGTCAGTGTAGTGTTACAATAATCTTATTTACAATCTAAATTAGACATTTCATTTAATAATGACCATTTTTGGACCAGATGTCGGACCCAGAGACACACAACAATAAACTAGTTGCAAAGGGAACTGTGAAAGCTCTTTGTATCAGAGAATAGCTAATTTTTTTAAATGTTAAAATGTATTTGTATTCACCAAGACGAGCAATGTAAGACTTAGGAAACTACAGAATATTTTCCTGGTGTTTAACTGAGAAAATAAGCCCTCAGTGACTCCACTTAATGTCAGAGGTTATTGGCGAGACTGAAAAATATTTTTCACAAATTGAAAAAAAGAAACAGCAAAAAGCTACCGTGGGTGTTTTGATATACTGGCTGTTTTTGACAATTTAAATTCATCTGGAATTGGGGGATGCTAAAACTTAAGTGCACACACACATACACACTAACAACCAGTCTGAAATGAGAGAAAGGTAGAACGAAAGAGAAGGTCGGTAATTAGAGAAAACAGTGCTTGGTACTTTATGTGATTTGACTTTGTACAGTTCCCTCTCATGAATGTCTGAACAAAATTTCATTGCAATTTATCCAGCAGTTGAAGAAGACGTTAAAGTGGGTTAAAGTCATAAGAGATGATTTTCTGGAAAACCTTGAACACACTTACAACATTTTGTTCCAATGTGTCGAGAAAGAGTTGAGGTATTCTACAGAAAAAAAAAAATGTAACCACTGACCTGCTGGTGGCAGAACTAGAAAAGTCAGGAAATGAATTAGTATTTCTTTTTTTGAGACTTATGAATGTACAAAATGACCAAGTAAATCTAACAGTCTAACTAAAGTGATGGATCGATTATAAGACCTGCAAGGAAATAGATTTTTGCATCCCTCGATCCCTTTATCTTTACTTAAAGAGATGTCAGTATTAATCAGGGTACATTAAGAGTACAATATAGTACATATACATATATGTACTATATTTTGCATCAACTGATTTCAAGGCTACTTCAATGTGTCATTTATGAAGCGAATACAACTTATAAATTGAGATTGGCAGTCATTCTCAGCTCTGTTGAGCTTTATAATATCTTTCATCTTATTGTTTAATGTTTTACAGCGTTCAACTTTAAATACATGTTACTGGAGGGCTTTCAATCAAAAATAAGAAAATACAATACATAGTTTGATGAGGTCTTTGTTTTGAATTTCCAGCATTGTTGATGAAAATGTATTATACTTGACTAAGGAAGAAATGTTACAGATGAGGAAAAATGTGGTCTTTTTTCCAGGAAGCTAATGATGGACAGCAAAATGAGGAGTTTTTACCTTAAATTAAACCACAGACGTCTCTCGTTTGAACATTGTTTGAACATTGTTTGTGCATAGTTTTAGACATTTGGACATGAAAATGTTATGTATTACTTTTGATTATTTTTGGCCACTGCAAATATCTATTGTAGAAAAATACTTTTTCTCTGAAAAGTACACAACCTGCTCAGTACAAAACAACAAGGTTGGCATATAGCAAATGAAAATAGCTGATAAACATAGTATAAAATCAGAGTTAAAAGAAAGAGTGAACATTAGACTTGCTTGCTTAAGCTCGCTTGCTATCTAGCTTTTTTATGTGATATAACTTAAAAACAATATTTCCTGATATAAATTGAGTATTTCAGATTTTTTCTGCCGAAAAGGTCTTGCGTAAAGTTAGAAATGCTCTCAGAAAGCATGCCTGGGAATAGATTAAATCAGTCTTTGCTGCTGTATGTCAGAAAAAATCCTGTCACAGAGTCAAAAAGTTTAGCCTTTGAGATTTAAAAATTGCTTTTATCACTTCCTCAACCTCATTGCCACAAGGTGGAGTACCACAAGATTTTGGATCCCTCACAGTGGACAAACAGCAGGTCCCCCATTCGCACACATGGTTTTGTTGTCTTGTAGCCCATGTGACAAGCGCATGTGCATTAAAATAAAGCAAGTAATCATCTCACAGAGTGGCAAAATAACATGAGAGATTGCCTTAGACAGACTGGAGTGTTGTGGTGTGATGTGCATCTCGCCGTATGACAGATTAGACAGAGACGCGCGACATGGGAGCCGTGTAGAGCAAAGGACTCTATGAGACATGCAAATAAATCATTGCTGTCAATTTCCTCTGGAGATGTGCTTTCTGTGTTTTTTCGGAGCAGACAATTATTGAGCTTCGCAGTGACACGTGTTTCAAGGACACATTGTATACGTCGCTGTACTGTAACCGTCTGTCAACTTACCATCATCTCTCTGCCGATGCAGTGCCTTCTGTCTGTTTGTGCAGAGCCTTTGTTTTCAGGGCGGAAACACAGCTATCCATACATGTGACAGCTACTCTTATTTATTTGTGTTTTCTCAAACCTTTCATACTGTAGCTATGGCAGTTTTATTACTATAATCTCAAAGGAAGCCACAGGAATCACTGGTTATTTTAGACAAGAGGAGATTTTTTTGGTGCAAAATGCAGCCTCAGAAAGTGAGTTTCTTCTTCCCTCAAGGCAAGTATCAGCTACCTTTAACCTCACCCATTGCAGTCCTGGACTCTACAAGACCCTCTACAGATGGTGAAACATCTGTACGATGCAACAATGGAAATGCTGGACTAGTGACAGGAGGTTGGGTTGTTTGATTTAAGCTGGCAACAGTGAATCCTCCCCCTTTTTCTTGTTCCCGTTCCATCCCGCTGAAATATTTACCTAGCGTACACCCATTCATCTGCAGTGATAACAGGGCCCATGGTTTCTTTGTTAGTTTCCTTGGCGGTTTGCCGGGAGAGGAGGGGGGATGCACAATCAAAGCGAGAATCAAAGCGAGAAACAATTACAGTGGCTTGTGTGTAGGTGAATGGCAGCAATGAAAAGCTCATTGTCGGCTATGTAGGCCAGCTGTGCCACGGGCAAACGATTTAAAAGGATGAAGAGGTGGATACAGAGGTGCAGCACACAGAAGAGGGGCATTTGCTCTCATAAAGCCCTGAATGGGAACTGGGAACCTTTTTTCCAAGTCAGAATGCCCAAATCGGCAGCATCATATTGCCAGTGTGCAAATTTCATTGGTCCATACTCTCCCATCCTCTTCTTAATTGTCAGTTTCATAAGTTTGGACAGTTAAGGGTGTGCGTACTCAAGTTGCCGAGAAACTTCCCTGTGAATTTCCTCTCATTGCAAGCTCCTGACACTGGGCTGGGAAGGAGGTCAAGTCCTCCCATCTTCCTCTCCATCTTGTCTCTCCACCCATTCCTACACCAGCATCCCTGTTTATTCCCTGTCATCACCATAATACCAGTCATTTGTGCTACGCAGAGCTCGAAACCTGTAATTTTCAGGAAGTCAGCCCGTTGTGAGAGTGACTTGAAGAAGATTCATTCCAATGCGTGTTTTTCAAGGATCCAACAATGTATGAAAGAAGACGGTTAATAGTCAAAGTGATGCGCTGACGTCCATCATGTATCAGAAAATAACATTAGTAAACTGACAATTATTTTTTGTATTTTTGTGGAAGAAAACACACATGAATGAAGATGAATACACACCACATTACAAGTACTGGCTTGATTGTAATTTATGTGTAATGCAGCTCCTCTGAGATGCTGCCCTGCCATGATGCTTATCTTTTTTTCGATGAATTTATTTCATTCTTTTTCGCCTTATTTTAATGTTCGTCTCTCTCCTCCCTGGAGCGATTAATCAAGGTTTGTGCTTTGCTCCAAGCTCTGACTCTTCTGCGTTGCTGCTTTATTTATTCACCTTCTGGTGGGGCTCACACAGGCCTAAATATGTATGTCGAGAGAGAAATTTTTATTTTTTTCTATAATTTCCCTGCACTGACGTGGATTGGAGGGATGTGTGGCGAGCAGCGGGAGGACGCAGATGTGGATTCTATAGAGTGACAAATGAAGAATGGGCGTGAAATTGACACCCAAGTTTGATGGATTTTACGGCGCATTTCCCATCGAGTGTCAAGTCGCTTACATATCTGTGAGACACGTGGTGTGAGCTGAAGAATCAGAGTGCAGCGGCATTATCTGTTCTTCATTTTGCTGCTGAAATTGAAGTCTCAGTCGACAATATGAAGTAATGTTGCACAAAGAAAAGAGATGGAAAGTAGGGAGACCTGCTTGAGGTTGGAAGTGAGCCTTGATTGAGGGCTTTGGACTTCTGGTTGTTGTAACCTTACTTTGCATTACTTCTCAAACCACTTATTGTCTCTCAGACTCAAGGTGATTTTCCTCCACCATCCACGCCATAGAGTTTCCTCTCCATGATGCCTAATTTTTGGTCTCCTTTCAAAAATATTTCCTTTTTAGAGTGACCTTTTGCTTCTTTTCATGTTAACACAAAAATGTTTACATTTCCTCCCTTCATTTTTGTGCTTCACAAAGGTTAAGGTAAGAAAACCTTCTTTCATCATCTTCCCTGGTGTGGTATTCAGGAAAAAAAAAAGAATTATGATGAAGCCAAAGATAACTCACGCACACAGTGAACAAATGTTTCTATGTAATCTTTACCAGGGCCTTACAGACACTGAAAAAGGTGAAAAATTGTAATAGAGAGCAAATGTTAGCAAATGTTAGCCTTCACCCAGTGCAAAATGAGGCAGTGAGTCTCTCTTTATGTACGTTATGCTACAGGTGCACCTAGCTAATCTCTGTTCTCCCACAGTTTTTCCTCTAAACATGAATAGTAAGGCACTATTTTAAACAAACTCTACTTAAACTGCTCTATAACTACCAACTAAATATTTTGACACAAGATAACTTTAATCATGAAACTGTAATTAGTATGAAAATTTGTTTAACTTGAGCTTTTGGCAGTCCTGGTATGTATCTAGCATGTCAACATAGCAGCTTCAGTCTCCATAAGTCATCACAGTGTTCATTGTCGTGGAACAGCTGCTACTTAAACATCACACTCACATAAATTTAAAACCTCTGTAAATACATTTCTAATACAAGTGCAATTCATGTATGTGGTTTGAGTCTGTTTAATGTGTGGATGAGCGTGCGTGTGAAATGTAAAGCAGCTGCTGTCCTTGTGTTTCCCGGTCTCATGGAGTGCACAATGCATGAATACACCCACTGCCACCTTACTTTTCCTTTCACACCCTCATACATTATTCACAGACAGTGGACAACGTGCTCATACGGACTACACAGCCTTTTCTTTTTGAAAAGTCCATTACTTTACTATGGAGATAATACCTGCTCTGACTGGGAGAAACACAGCTGCATTAAAATATGTCAATATCTAAAAGCTCACAATTATTCATGCTTTGTAACATGTGAAACTTTTATTTCATGACAACCCTGCAGAGTTGGAGAGGAGGAGCAGAGATGGACCGGTTGCCTTGAGGGAATATTTTTTTTGGCTCTATCACTTCTGTTGACAACGATGTGCAGCATTTGCCTTTCATTTCCCCGCTGGGCAAGGTCACCTGCGTCATTTGCATTTTATGGAATTGTTCCTGAGGAGAAAATCCTGATTTGTATTAATGTGCATGGACATGCCACTTTGTTTTTTCTTTTTTTTTGACATGCCCTGAATATTCAGCACCATCCATGGGTGACGTCAATAAAATTCACACAGCATCGTCTACATGAAAGTGGGCAAGGATGTTCTGAAGAGTAAATGTAAATAAAAGTAAATTATAAGAAATCCACAAGTGGTTGTCTTGAGGCAAGTCTTAAAGGCTTTTCAAAGCATGCTATGTTTTGACTTTTGATGTTTCTTGGGTCACCAGTAGTCTACATGCACAAAGATAACTACGTGATTTTGCAGTTTTAAGCATATATGCCTCAATGAAAACAGAGAAAAGTGTAATTTTCCATACAGTTTTGAATTTATAGTCAATGTCTAACATGATCCTGAAATAGTTCAGAAGCAAAAAATCAAAAAACTATATGTACACATACTATTTGACATCTTTTAAAGCAGAAAGTTCTTGCATTTTACAGGTTATCCGTAAAAATCTCCCTTTTCCTTCAACCTACAGCAATCGTGGGCGAAAACGACACGACAGGCCTCAATTTCATATTCCCAGCTCGAGAGGAACCTTTTCACTTACAACACTACCCCTCTCTCCAAGTTACTTGCATCATCAGAGAGTGAGCCCACGGCAAACTCTGGCCCCGGTCATTGTGCCAGAGCAAATGGATCCCCTGGCACAATTCACTCCACACAGCCCTGCTGGCCATGACATGCTAGAAATCGTTGTACTCCGCTAATCGGCAGAGCGGTGGATGAGACGCCAGAGATGAAACCGTGGGGAATCGCGTGATGCCCTCCAGAGAAGTTTAATCATTTATTTCATGGATCTATCCTCAATGCCACAGCTTGAGATACTCTAATAATCAAAATATGCCTTCTTTGTGCATGTAAAGATGGAATGTGGTGCAATGTGGACCTTTTAATTTAAAGATTATTAAATCAGACTTTTTTTTTCGAGTGCGAACATATCAAGATCTTACATGTTTCATCATCAACAGTTACAGGTTTGCTGTTGAATAATCCTGAATATCACTGCTCTCACGTCTCCATTGTAGGTGTTTCTGATTGTAATTTGCTTTGAGTGAATGAACGACCATTTATTATGATCTGAAAAGAAAATTTTTTTTAAAAACTGCTTACATGAAACGGACTGAATGGGGCTGTTACTGTCATTATGGACAACGAGGCCATGTCCTAATTTTAATGTACAACTCCATTTTTCACACACAAAAGATGTCATTCATTTAAAAGATGAATGAACATGAATGGTCTTTCACACCTTCCTAAAAGACCAGTCTACGGGCATTTGTACATCATTTACACACCAGAGAGTTTCACAATTACAGTCAATTATCTGTTAAAGGATACAAAAAAAACTTTAATTCAACAACCCGTGTTTAAAGTGTTTGTAAAATGAATACAGTTAGACACACATGGCCTTTACTCACGTCAGAGATTTTATTTGTATTTTCCCTGTTCTCTAGTAAATTCACAACCTAAACTCCCTCTTTACCTGTAATCCTCATAAATTCAGTCCAATGCCATTTTCTTAGTACTTATTCTAGCAGGATAGTAAGAGTCATATCAGGTATTTTCCTTTTTCACTTTGCCAGTTTTCCCTTAACAATAATACACTACCTTCAATATAAACACGCACTCAAGTCTTTGCCTGAATGGACAGTGACTGATAAATGTGGTATATGCCCACATTCAATTTAAGCAGCTAGCAAAATTCATGTTTTGCATGGATTTAAAATATTGTCCACATTATTTGGGCTATTAATCAACAAATATGTAGAGTTCCTTCTGCAGCATCAGTCAGACCTGTAAATGGACACAAATAGCCTAATATGTGTTGAGAGATTGTAGACTTGCAACACAATAATAGTGAATAAAGAGAGATTGATTGCAAAGTCCATGTTTGCTGTTATGCTAACACTGGCCATGTCAATGCACACTTGGCAAGCATTCTCAATAAGAATGAGTACCTACTTGTGTTTAAGGCCTATTTTTAGATCCTTTTAAAACTTTTTATGTAGGAAAAAACATTTTAACACAATATTTATGCATGATTTTTTTGGATATGTCTGAGAAACTTAAAGACCTTTGTTGTGTTCTGATATAAACTTGCATGTCAGTTCAAATTATCTCCATCTCTTTTAGCTGATGTATAAAGAGTAAATCATGGCAGAAGTTATGGAGCATTGTGTAGGAATATTGTGGCATCTGCAAGCTTTTTAGACTGTCAAGTGAGTTTTTTTTTCCACCAGGCTCTGTTTGTGAAAGCAAGAGACAAGCACTATTAGCTCCAAACTATAATCCCCGCCACAGACATGAGCAAAAATACATCTTAAAAACATCTATAAGCTCATTATCTTTTGAGTGTCAATGGGAATTGAAAATCGCCGGGATGAGCAGCAGGTTCACACCCGGCAGTGCTGTGTTTGACGCTGATGCGCCGCAGATATCTGTTTTTCTGTGCAGCAGTCTCCATTTCAGCTCACAACACAATCTTTTTTTAAACATTTATCTTCTCCTCCCTTTCTCTCCATCTCATATCTTACACTAATCGGTCCCTCCGCCGTGCACACTTCCTAAAAACAGCCAAAAAAAACACACACACACGCAAAAAAAAAAAAAATCAGCTTTGAGCCACACTGCCAAAGTAAGGGCTGCTGGATAACTTGTGTTTCTTTATCAGGCAAAAATAATAATTGGGTGGGAAAAGAGCAATGTGAACATAAACAAACAGCTTATGTGCCTCAAGGCCGGAGACAGTTAAAACATACAGCCGGCAATTGTTGCCTGAAGTTCACTTGAAGTTCAATTATTAAACAGCAAAAGAGTGTTTGACACAAACTACGAACAAACAGCTCGGACACGTGAATCATAACATGAGCCATTAAAGTATTGTCCAGTGACCTACGTTGTCTGAGGTCACACAACAATGAAAGATTGTTCAATTTGCAGCTCACATGGAGAGTTTAATGCATGTTCAATCAGCACTGAAGGACATTAGTGGATCCTCTCCAAACACGTTGCTCATCGGGTCACAAGTGTGCTTGGAAATTCCGGGTGCATAAACATTTTTTACAGCCTTGTTTTTTTGTTAACCCTCTTCTTTTCTATTTGCAGATTAACTTCCTGAAAAACACTGGAACTGCTGAAACAGGTTTCCAAAGATTCAGCGACTCGATCGCCCACTTCTCACCTCAAATGTATTTAGAAACAGATTTTGTTGGACTGGAAAAGGGAAAATTAACTGAAAACTGGCAAGTGTATTTTCTTGTTTCCTTGTTTCCTAATGGGGAAGATAACTACGCACCTCTTCCTTGATTTCAGAAGGAGCTCATATCTGCTTGACAAACATAACAGTTTAAAGATCAGAAATACTGAAATTAATATATTTCTGTCTTTGAATTTGTTCTCAAGCTTTTGTACACTCATCAGGTTTCTCACTGTATTTTTAGAGCTTAAAACCAAACAAACTGCTATAAGGCTTCCAGACATATTTTAGAAGGGATTTAATATGTTTGTTTACACGTAGTGACAAAAATATATGTGCTCCCGTTAGCCAGATCACAAATCTGATCCTCAATCCATCCGTTTTTTCAGTCTACATACAGTCAGGGTCAGAGCTCCCTCAGACCACAGGATGCTGGTAATAATGTCTCAGGGTGTTCAGAAACTTTCAAAAATGCCAGAAGAGTAATAGTTTATAATTGAAAAAAAAAATTAATACAGTTTTAGATTAAACAGCTTTAACCTTTAATCCTCAGTGGGGAAACTCATTTGCCACCAAATCAACTCATAACACAAACAATGTAAATAATTGCATAACAGCACACAGCAAATACAAAAATAACACTGTATAAACCCCTTGGAGACAAGATTACCAGCTAAAACATCCTGTGGATCGATTTTTCTATGAAGCAAACAGCTTTCCATAAGTACAAACATATGGATGAAACATAATGAACTGATCAGAGATAAAAATAAAGCTCAGATAAGCTACATGAGCTCAGTGGAGGTGCTTTTTCTGGGCGCTTTAATGAGACAGGGAGAGAGATTGCTAGTTTTAGTGTATCTCTTATTGCATTATTGGAGGAATCAGGCTCCTCGGAAGAAAAGATGTATCTTAGAAACATCTGTACACACACAATATATATATATATATATATATATATATATATAAAAACATTATTTATTTTTGGTTGCAGGTTTATGACAGGAAGTGAGGCAGGGAAGCATACAATATAAATTGTCTATTACCCCAGTATAACCTCATTATTAGTGCTGTGCGGTATGATCAAAAATGTGTATCATAGTATTTTTTTTAAATTATAACGGTTTCACGGCATATGACAGTATTTTCTTTTTTGTATCAGCAAACGTACATATCGGCAAACGTACATATGCCGCTACGTTTTGCAAGCAGCAAATGTAGCACCACGGAACGCACGGCACAATGTTTGCCGCTTGCTGTTCCCAACGTCATGTTCACTGCACACACACACACACACACTGGTATTGGGGTGTCTGAAAAATTCATGTCATTAAAAAAAAAAAATACCAGTATTCGGTATGAACCGGTATTCCGCCCAGCACTACTGATTATAGCCTAATATTTTGAGCTCATTATCCCTGGTTACCCCCTTGTTGCACCATTAATGTACATTATTTTAGTTTATTATCTGGTGGTTGTCTTCTCATAACTAAGCTTTGACAATCATGTGATAAGTTTGCATTATCATGAGCAACACCTCTTCAATACCAAACCTTAAGCAACCCCGATCCCAGTCTGTGCTGCAAAAATGACAGTGTGTTTTTCCTAATTTGACAGTAACAGCACCGTAAAGATATGAGGTTTGAGTTTATGCAACAATAACTGTTGAGTGCTTTTCGTCTGCAAGTTTTCATTTAAGCATGTCACCACCCCACCAACACTTATAACCAATTTGCCAACAACTATTTGCATTAAGTAGCTTTAACACCACAGTGGACTTCATTACAGCTCTGACAGGAGAGCATAGAGAGGGGGATAAGAGTGAATAACAAGTTTGCAACTGGCTACATTTAAGTGAGAACACAAAGTGACAGAGTGAAACAAAACAAACCGCAGACGCTTCAATAACACACACGAGCTACAAAACCACTCACTCTACAATCACTTCATCATGACAACAACGTTCAGCACCATCATGCTTTAGTCCACTGTGCTTCGAAGGCACAGAGGAAACATATATAATGCTACAGCAATGCTAAAGCGTGTCAATTACTGCTAAAATTCTCCTAAACAGATATGTGCTCTTTGAAAATAGATTTGTCAACAAAAAAGAAAAAAAAAGTGAAGAGTAAGCTTTGTGCTGCACCAATTGCGAAGAGGCAATTGTAATGAATAGCGGATGTTGCATGTTAATTACAACCTTTGCTTAATGTTTGTAAAATACAAGCCGCTGTTTCATTTGTCTGCCAGTTATTAGATAACACTGTGAGGTGCACGTATACACGAGACCCCGGCTCACTGTTTGGAATGCTTAATGAGTCGAACATCACATCAGACTTCAGACACAGAAGAACTGGTGCTCCCACAATTACTAATTCATGAATTTCTTTGCTCAGGGTGTAATTTTATTATTTGTTGTGAATACCCTTTTGTTTGGCTGTGACAAAACAGTGTGGCGCACACTTGTAGATTTTATCTGTGTTGTATTAGCGTTTGTTTTTTTTGTTATTGTGATTGCTGTTAAAATGTGACAGTGGTGATTTCCAAATAAATAAAAAAAAGCCACAGAAGGATAATCACCAGGCTTCTTTTAACAATAGTCCAGTGACAGTGTAGCCATAGTAACACTGGCAATGATGCAGGGACTAACAGTTGCTGTCCCTATGAACAATTAGGCCCAATTTCTGCAGAGCTAGTTGGACATTAAACATATTTTTTAACAAACCATGTGTTAATGCAAATGTATCTAAACTGTGTTGTTGGTGCAACTGTAAACAGAACTGCATTAAATCTTTACAAAGCTGCTGATATTAAGTGTTTGGTGGATTTCATTCTATTTCTGAGACCTCACCATTGGACCAAAACACAATTTATTAAGAATGTTTCTAACTTTCTGTTAAGTTTTATAAAAGCAGGTGTACAAAGTATAAAAAATGCTTTTAAAGTTGAGTCCAAATTGGATTTATCGGCTTGAGTGCAAGTTACCGACTCAATTCTCGATGTCTATATCAAAGAAATAAGAAATTATAGTTTACTACTGTGACAAAAAAAAAAGAAAAAAAACTGGGAAAGACTCAGTAAGCTTGTTTGTTTTGAGAGGTCATTTATTTTCTTCCTTTGGTAAATTGTGTTTTGCATCTGCACAGGTGTTGAAGTTTTAAAACTTTAAGATTTCAGAAGAGGCTTTATTTTTATGTTGTTCCCAAAGTGGGCTCTTGCGTGCCTGTTCACTGCTCTGTATGCGGCTTGTCATGCTCAATTTGAGCAACTCCCATGCAGCTAAGTACTGAGCATGTCACTGCCAGTGTCTGTAACATCTGTCCCCAGGGCACACGGACACACACATGCACACACTCTTACACACACACACACACACACACACACACAACCAGCTATCTTGGAAAGGACATTGCATTGACCTTCATTCATTGTGTATAGTCCAGCCAAACTCTTAAACCTTACCTTAATCTAACTCTAATTGAACCTTGGTTGGTGTTTATATCGATAAAAGGCTCCCAGTAGGCAACAGGAAGGCACATGCACACAAAAATACACTCACAAACACACAGACCACAAGCATCACAAAGAAAGGTAAGGAGACAAAAAGAAGCAGACGACAAATCCACACTGAAATAAAACATCAAACACCACAACAAACTATTTATAAAGACACACACAAGCTTCTACACTTGTGTCTGTGGTGCATTTTACTGTCACAAGGAAATATAAACTGTTTTACGCTTGGGCACAGAGAATTACAATGCAAATATATGACAGTGCTGCTTGAGCGTTTGCCCATAGGTTGACAAGAACAAACGGGGTATGGAGATTTTCCCTCATTCTGCTTCACCTAGAAAGCCAAGGGCAAATGGAAATGGTTTAGTGGGGCGTATCGGCCCCAACATAACCCTGGCAGGGAACTTTGGTCTCCTCTTTAATTAATGAGTGCCAGCATTTTGGAATGTAAATACGCAACTAAGCAGGCAGACTGTGCAGTGAAGTGAAAAAGCCTGACTCCGGGATTATGCATACATTTGACTGTCTATTAGATTTGAATTTTCTGTCACCCGGTGCATGATATCATTGATTCTTTATCTAGTGGCAGAGTATATCAGGCAGACTAAAACTGGTAGCCCTGATCCGGCTTTGTTTGATTTGTATTAAGTCCCACAGTGGGAATATTTCACAGCGCACACAACTGACCATTTGCAGCAGCAAATAGTCTGATATCAGGTTCTTGATTGACATTGAAGTCTCATTTCTTGCGAGCCGCTATTGACTTCATCAGCTAAAATTACAACTATTGCTGGCAGATTTAGCTGTACTTAGATTGTTACTTTAGCAAACAAGATACATGAGTGGTTGAAAACATCCACCTGAGTTCTTAATGATTGAAATCGCTTTGTTTTAAAAGAAGAATTTCAACTATATGCACTCATGATAGTCTGTGAAAAGTATGAGACTCATCCAGCATTTTCAGGGAAATATAAAATAGCATTCTGTTTTTATGGCAGAGAAGGGCCAGTAAGTAGGAACAATGTAAGCTAAAGTATACGAAGGACAAATGTAAGATACAAGCAGTTATTAGTTTGTTTTTATAGCATGCTACGCAAACATATTAGTTTTTTATGAAAAATGTACGATAAAGAATGTTTTTAGCCTGCTTTTACAAGATGCTAAGCTAACATAATTATATTTTCAAAAAAACAGAATCCTGTAATTCCAGTGACAAATGTTTTTGAAATGCTTTTTTTCCCTGTAACACCTCTGTACACGCCTGTAGTCAGCTAATTCGCCAGAAATGCTAATGATTGCAGAGTTTAAGTGTTCCTTGAGCCATTAGCCTGTTTCTTCAGTTTTCGAAAGGATACAAAAATAAGACAACCCCAGTTCCTTGTCGTTTTATCATGGGTAAAAGAAAAAACAAGTTGGCTGCCTTTGATGGTTTTTAAACCATGTTTGTACGATTGCTATTGTGTGGTTGCGCTGAGGGATTAGTTAAGTAAATATTCAATTACAGGACTGTCATCCTCTACTCTGTACTGGAAACATTAGCAAAAATAAGTGCCATGATCAACAAGCTAATAATATGAGTTTGGAATAATAATGAGGTAACATGGCAGGTATCATTAACAAACACGGTGTGAATGAAAATTGTTAAGATCATAAGTGAAACCAGGAAAATCTCAACCTCTCTCTCACCAGTTGCATGAAATAAAGTGATTCAATGAGCAATGTCATGAATTTTATTATATGCCAGGTTCACAAGTGATGATAACTTCCCCTTCAGGCTTATGAATCACTGTCCAAAGGCAGAAGTTGACCAGGTGCATTAACATTTTTAAAGAAATGTGATATCCAACGAGGTGCTGATGAAGACTTTCCCTCTCCTGTTGGCTCAGCAGAAATCCAAATGTGGGCCATGAATTTAATGTATCAAAATGAGACTGAATTATGGATCATCAGTACCGAAAAGCTTCTAATGCACTGCAGCCTGAGTCAAATGAAGAGCGATCGCTTTTTGCTGAGGGACTCTTACAGTATTAAATAAGTTAAAAAACACTGTTGGTGGCCCTTTGGAGGCAACTTGGTTTATAATCGAGGCATGAGAAGGCCTCGGGGAGCAAATAACAGTTAGATCACAGTACTTTTCAAAGTGTCTCTTTCTACAGTGAAACAAAAGTATAAGTATAGGCTCAAAATGATAAACTTTTGTAGAAATTTGTCAGATTTTTATCTGTGTGTGAGTTCTAGCCAGCCAATGTCGCCTCTAGGAGAGTACTGTGAAAACATGGCTCTTTATTATCCCATATAAATAAGTAGAATGCTTTCTGCAGAGGCAATAATATTTGCTGAATATCTACAAAAACAACAATAGTCCCCTGTGCCATATCCCTGTGAAACACATTTATTTATAAAATGATGATAATACAACTGTGGAGACAGGACGCTAGAAGCCAATTATTTATCCCTTTGCAGAAAATAACCATATGCGGTCAAACAGGTAAACTGATGAGGTCAATCGCTCTCTTGGAGTTTTCAAAAGGTGCTAAACAGGCTCAGAGATGGGAAAAAAATTAAAAGTGGAGAAAGGGTGGTTTTTAGAAGTCAGCGAATCTTAGAGCTTCAGCCCATGACTCGGGGGCCCGGCACACACCACGAGAAGTTTACTAATGAGGCCAGACCCGCTGTCCCAGGCAAGCGCCCCCAAAACCTCCCAACCAAGCACTCTTCAACTTATTTCTTCGTGTTTGTTTAAGATATCTGCAGGAAATAGGGACCCTTACCCAATGTTCTCATTTGGCCGAGCAAACAAGGGCCACTTTAATGAGGTTGTATATGATGCACCATATTATTTTTTGGCAGTTATTGTTAGTTTGCACATGCAATGGGTCTCAATGCCATGCTGCCTAAATTTTTTAATAGGCAGAGCAGCATTGCCATTGTCATTACAACCCAAATTGCAGTGACAGAGGGAGGAAGGGAGCTATTATTAGGATGTGCAATGACAGTGAGTGACATGCACTGATAACAAATCAGAGCATTTCATCAAAAAATGTCCCCCTAATGATTAATCCAAGTCAACTTTTTTTTTGAAAAAACATAACTCGACAACACGGCTCAACAAAAACTTTCCCCTTCAATCAATATTGTCTCAAGTAATGAGGTGTCAATTGGATCACTTCATCTGGCAGCAGTGTTTTTTTGGAGGGGGGGATCATGTTCCAGCATGCCCGTTGGCAGGTACATCCTCTGAATGTCAACTAGATTCACATTTCTGCGACAAGGATGATCAACTCATTAGATACAGTATAATGGACACATTTTTAGCAAGAAAAAATGGTGATGGGCAAAACCCCAACTCTCTGCAAGTGCCAGTCAGGGCTGTCTGCCTGTTGTTCCATCTGACAATGCTTACTTTATCCCCCTGCCTGCTCCTGCACTTATAATGGCAGATGCCTTGCGTGACGGACTAACTTTTTCCTCTGCTGTTTTCATTAAAAATCCATCTAAGTTTATTTAGAAGTTATTGGTTGGTTAAAAGTCAGACGAGGAGCCTGAAACTGCTCATCAACGTCCTAAATAAAATCATTTCCAGTTTCTCGTTGCAATGACAAATTAAAAGTGAAACTTAATTTACGCTGCTATTAAAAGTATCTAAAGTTTTTGAGTTGGATCAAATCTGTCTGATTTAGAAGATTTTCTCCATGAGTTTTAACCACTTAATTTTCATTTCTGACTCAATTTAATTTGTTGCAACAGAAAATACAGCACAGCAACTCCTTCGGGATTGATACTACAGCACGATGTTTTTTGATTAAGCCACATTCAGACCAGAAATAGACCATTACAATTATTATATTATTTGCCCTGTTTAACTTCAATCAAAAATGAGATCAACATCTAACACACAGAACGCACACATGCCTCAATCATGTCACTTGCTGCATATAAATTGGAAGAGAAACAGGAAAGTGAAAAAGAAATGAACTTTAACACTTAATCATTATTATTATCAACTTTATTATTAGATACGTTTTAAAATATTCATTTAATAATTTAATGTGTGAAAAATCTGTTGCACAGTCGTCTCATCACCTAAAGTTACCTGACTGAGCTGGTGTAATGTTTGGAACTTGTTAATTAGATGATTTAATTAGAATTAAATTAAAAAACTCCTGATTTTAAACTGGCCAACCTTTCCCATTACCCTGTGTTAATGATAGAAGATGAATCGATTTAATATCATTGCTTATGAGATTTTTCAGTGTAATATAAGGTAATCTAATCTAATAAAAAGTAAATTCAGGGCAGACCTCAAAAGTTGGTTCTCCTCAGACTTTGGGCAGAACTTTGTGACTTTGTGACTTTTTATTAAGTTTTCTGAATTATGAGAAAGCACTCTGGTGTGTGAGGGCTAAAGGCTAGCTTTGTTTGTGGGCAGAAAGCAAAGAGGTCACGTTACTGCCTCATGTGCACCCCGCCCCTCCCCCCGAAAAAATGCAAGGACACAGTTGAGTCTTAAGTTATTTTGCAATACTAAACAATTGTGCTTGGAGAGGGATCGAGACATGCTGGAAAACTGGAAGAAATCTTGCCACAACACAGAGCACTCGGCATGAAATCTGAATACTTTTGAGAAAAAGGAGAGAAACTGAAAAATAAAAAGGTCCAGCTGACCTTTACGAATTTACCTTGAGCCTCTTTAAACTTCCACTCTGCCAAACAAAACAAAAAAAACTTTGTGTGTGACAAAAATTTGATCCAACAGCATCAGTGTATTTATCAGCGTTGATGAATTCATCTCATACCAGTCAATGTGGGGAAAGGACGATTTCATTTCTCACAAGTTCTTATTGGTTTTACACTCAGCTCAGAGGTGGTTGCAGCAACAGTGCGTCTAAGAATAACAAGGCCTAAAAATACACAGGTAAATCTCTGCTCGGTAACCGCAGGGACCCGGCTTCACCGTCCACCGAGGGAGCTCGCTGACTAATGAAGTTGGGAAGCTTAGAGCAATTAGACACATCAAAGCTCGAATCTGAAAATTAATTAGGCTCTCCTCTCTTTCGGAAGGAGCATCCGCTCATGCAGCAGCTAATTAGCATACTGCCATCAAAACACGCAGGTGCCTGTGTTGTTGCCGCTCAGGCCAATTTTAGAAACGTGTGCTTATCATGTATTTTGGACAATCAAAGGAGGAGAAATGATCACAATAGGGGCCTATCAGAATCTTATAAAAATCTCAGCTGTAGCAAAATAGGTAAAGTGACATTAGTTTTTATTACTCCTGTGGTTTGACTGACTCATCTCATCAATTCAGGGTTTTAATAAGCCGTGAAGGTCTCAGTCAGCCCTGAAGTAAGTAAGCAAGAGTGTATGCAGGTTCTGTTTGACTGCAGATGATGCAAAATGTGCAGTTTTGAATGCCTCACATTTTTTTTCTTTTGTATCAAACACTCCCTTAAACTTGGGTGCGTCACATCAAGACAGGACTTAGGGTCTCGTGTTGACTTTAATGTCAAAAGAAGTGCCAACGTTCGCTGAACTCTGCAGTCGTTTTCAGGACTTCATTAGCCACCCCAATCAGGTTTTGCTGTGTGAAGTCACATCAAAGCCCGGGCAATCACATGCTCATTCACACTAATGAAGAGCCCCTTCAAACACAAGTGCTCATTATTAACGACACCTGATTTTAAATGCGAGGTGTATTATGTAAATTTCACTTCCCCCTCTTTTCAGCCCTGTGCCAGATGATTCTATAAACTCCAGAAAAAGCTTTAATTTATTGTTTTTCTTTATTTAAAATCTGCTGAGGAACTATGGAGAAAAATGGTTTATTGAATATTTTGTATATTTCATTGTTCCAGCTCTATCTGTGATGACAAAATAGGTAAATAATGCATAACTTCACATTGATCAGTTATGTGACAGTAATCAGGGCTTCTTAACCTGTTTCCTCATGGTAATATATTAATCATTTCCCTCAGCCACTCTGCTGTGAAAATTAATGTAGCCCAGTATGTTTTCCCTTTAGGCTGCACTTTGATTAATGAGCCTGGTTCACTCTATGCTACTCTGCTTCAACAAGGAAAAAAAAAAAAAAATCATCCCAATAAAGTTACAAAAGTTCACAAACTACCCCCGTCCATCAATTCTGCAAAAGTTGATTGCGGCAAGCGATGCGGGGACCCCCTGACAAATTATTTGTGAAAAACGGAGAGCATTCAAACAGTCGGGATAATCTTTTTGAGGTGATAATGACTCAAACCCCGTCGGCAACAGGAACTGAGACACAATTCGGGGTTTTACAAGTCAACACATTGGCGGCCCACAGGAAAACAAAGTTTAGACTCAGGGTGGGAGATAAATTCCAGCCGTAGACAAAGCCTATATTTCTGTGTCCCTGCAGTTTTGCTCTAATCTGTCTCTCTCAGCCCTGTAAGCTATTAAAGGCCAGACAAAGGCAGTCCAGAGTTAAGCACCCTGTTGGGAGATCTTATTTACAGTGTAACTGCCACTTTGACTGCCTGCCACCTCTGTCTTGCTCCTGTGCTTCCTCGTTTTTCCCTCCGTCTACTATTTTCTCTCTCTCTCTCTCTCTTTCCTACACACTTTCTTTTCCACTTCCATCTGCTGCTGTGGGCTTTTAATCTCAAGCAGCTGAAATTCCATCTTTCAGCTCGGCTCACCAGTCTGAAAGGCCTGGTGTTCAACTTCTTGTTTCTGACTTGGCGTTTAATGGAACTATTGTTCAGTTTGAGGCATATCCCATTAGTTGGGGCCGAGAGTGGAGAGAAACATAAGTAATAGGAGGCCGCCATGGCCATTTCTTTCAGACCTGCAATCCATTAGGTAGGTGTTTTCCCGCCCAACTCCACACACCTCCACAGAACGCAACGACAGGTTGAGATTTCGATGCAACCTGATCGAAATGTTTAAATCCGATGGTCGGCATTTGTTTCAGCTCTCTTGCTTTCATCAGTTACATCCTAACAGAGTTTAAGCCCCTGATGTCTACAAGAAAATTTTCCCGAACTCCTTTGCTTTTTAGATGCGGAAAATATGTGGAGGAAAAATAGTTCCGACCAAGGCCAGAAGCAACAAATATATACTGTGACACTCAGCTTTTCTCCGAACTGTCAGCAAGAAAATATACCCGGGGAAGAATTCATCATTTGCATAGTACCTTTAAACGGCCTGACACCAGTAATAAAAATGTATTAGCTCGCCAGGACATGGGAGGCTGTGTTGTGCTGAGTGTGTTGCCTTGCAGTGCTGAATAAGCTAAGGCTACAAAACTTCCTCCTGGGTTCGTGACATGATTCTACCAGGAATTGATCTTATAATTGTGCGACTGACGCCTCATGTGTGTGGTGTTATTGCCAACACACCTCCCATCCCAGGCACCTCGTGCCTCGCCAGCCTGAAATTGTTCTGTTGCTGTAGCGCCTCAGGCTAAAAACTCTCTGTTGGTAAACATTCCTATTCAATTATTACTGAAAAAATAATGTTGTTGTTGCAAGGTGGTGTCATAATAGGAAGTACTGACAGGTAAGTATTTTGGAGAAGGGATGGGGGGGGGGGTTGATTTTGCATCAGTCTGAGCACTTCCCACCAGCACAGTATCAGCACCAAAGGAAATAATAATCACCACTTACGCCAAGTCTTCCAACACGCTCATTATCAGTGGATGTAAATAAGTCAATTAGCATTCAGACCATCGACTTGCAGCTATGGCCCAGCTGAAACAGGTTCATTATTTTTCATTTTCATTCATATTCCAATAATAACTAATAAACAGGTTTTTCTCAGCAGCAGTTTCAGGTATTCAGAAGACACAGATTTTAGCATTTGGCACAATGCCTGTAAATAGGAATGTGTTTTTGTCACGTCAATAGTGGAAAAATTAAGGAATGTTTACCGAGGTCATCAATAATATTAAGAAGTTCTTTACAGCTGAGATTATTCTTAGGTTCAGTTTTATCTAGTTTAGTATCAGTATTTATTTTCTATTTCTGTTATCATCATTAAAGTAAGGATGTGAGGTCTGACATTTGACATGAGATTGATTTCATGTACTTTTGACTGTACAAAGGTAGACACCATGAAAAAAACAGTTCATAAAACTGAAAAATAAAATACACTTTTTTTTCAAATATATTTTTTTTCACTTTATGGAGTTCTTATTATGCTGGTTAATGTTCAAATGTGAATTTTGCTCAAATTTTGGTTTTAATCTGTTACTTGACGCTATTAAAAAAAATGGGCGGGACTTTGATCTGTCCATCACTACTGCACAGCCTCTGGCTTCAAATGACACCGCAATGCAAGACAGCTGCACCTGTATCAGGGATATTTTGGCTACATTTTCATATAGTGGGAGAAGGTGGAGACACATAATCCATCTCTATTTACAGTCTGTGGTATGTTTAAGAGTGTTCACGTATGACACCCTCAATAATTCATTAAAATGGTGCAATGTATTGTTCAACAATCACGAAAAGAATGTTACTGTATAAATTGCTTATAAGTTTTCTGTGTTAATGACTGTATGAGTCATTCTCGACACCTAAAAGCCATGGACAGAATTACACTATGGAACAAGGGACAGCTATTGGTCGATAGGCTTTGGTGAGGAGACATGTCAGGAAATCAAATAAAAGCTCTGATGTAGTACCTCAAAAAACCGCAGTGACAAAAACCTCTCCAGACCTAACAAAAGATTCAGCCTTGCAACAGGTTGAACACAACCCAATGACCTGGCTCCGAGGCAAGGCTGAGTGAAAACTGAAACATTTGGCAGCACATTAAGAATGTCTTCCACTCTTTTACTCACGTTAGCACTTGAAACATCCAGGGAGGCCAAGGTCAGTCATTATTCAAACATCAATAGCTAAAATCCACGCAGCTAAGAAATCTGCTTCACCCTGACACCGTCTTTCTGTGCTTTTTGGCTAGAGCATATGAAAAGGTCTTACAGGTACAAAATAATGGAACACCTTTTCTAGAAAAAAACACGGATGTGGTAAGGAACATGTTTTATTTTTAAACTTGAACAGTGTTGCAAAATTTGTATTTTCCTGAGAAAACCTGGACTGTTTGTGGGAGATGCAGCTGACAGTTATGATGCCTTTTCACAAAAAACACTCAGTTCATTGAGAATTTTTTAAATTGGGCAGCTCTGATTTAGCAATAAACATAGGAGAGACCACACAGTGTCTGATGTGTGGAGAGGTCAATTGCTGGGGAGGCACGGCTCTCTGTAAGCCAGTTTTTACTCAAACGAAATACTTGTTGACTGAAACATTTTTTCCACCAATGCAGCTCATATGATGCCAAACTGACTGCTGACAGAGAGGACAAAATGCACTTAAAAGGTGAACATATACACGCAAAACATGTCAACACTGCTTTTTCTTTTGTCTTTTGTTTTCTTTTCTTTTGTCATATTACTTTACAGCAAGTTACACACGAAACAAAACACAAGTCCAACTTACTGCCAAAACACCACAAAGGCTGCATTAACGTAGTCAATAAAGTGAAACAACGTCACCATCTGAAATTGTTTTCAGCTGAGACAGACCAGTGTGGGATCATAAGAAGCATATATCAGTTCAAAAATAAAACAAATATATATAAAATAACACAAATGACTTGCAATATGACTTACCTGCATATTTAATTGGCTTTCCTTTTTAAAGACAACCTAGAACTAACGCCACCAACAAAGTGTCGGTATCATTTCAGCAAAGTGATGGCAGCCAAAGTAAAATAAACATCACAGTAACATAGCAAGACTTTGATAAAGGCAATACCACACACACACACACACTTGAGATACACAACCAAACCTGCCCAGTGACAAACTCATTGTCAGCAGTGTGAGAGCGACCCACTGTAGGTCTAATTACAACTGGTTTAGCAGCCAATTACAGAAAGACAGCATGCAGGTTTAAGAGGTCACAACAGGCATCAATTCAGAAATGGCACAGCGGCCAAAAAACGCCAAGAAATGGCACGGCAGCCAAATAATGCACAGACATGGCACAGTAGCCAAAAAAAGAAAAAAAAAGGCCTAGAGATGGCATGGCAGCCAAAACAAGGGTATGTGGCATGGTGGCACAGAAACAGCACAGCATCACAAATATA
>JAQNCA010000020.1:5077938-5104829 GCA_029783725.1 Acanthurus tractus | reverse complement strand
AGAGTGTGTCTACCACAAACACACTCATCACCATCATGGCACCCCACGGTTACATGCATGCATGCTCATATGGTCGGGCACGAGGGAGAGCTCCTTACTATGGCCGTGGTGACATCTACCCACTGTGATGTGGAGAGACATTATCGACCTTCTCTGTCTCCTGGTAAAAACCTCTGTGTGGAGTGCTGACAGGGGTCAGTGTCACGAGAGAGGCTGAATGTATAAGTGGATTGGATAGATTGTGGAATAGGAGGGGTGACTCCAGAGGCTACTCGATGTCAAGACGTGGTTGCGTGGCTGACATTGTAATATAATGTTTACACTCTTGTCATACACGCCACACAGACCCTGTCACTGTTTAGACAGGGGCTCGCAGTAAAATGACTTCAGTTGCGGATTAGCTGTGACCGCGCTCCTCACATCCTACTGTAGCTCTTACAAGGGTAATTACAGTTTTTCAGTGCGACATCCTCTCTTAAGAAGATAAAAATTTAACAATCCATCTCATCCCAATCCAGTGCTTGACTTTGGACTGATACAAAAACATAAATCAAAGTGTATTACAGATGGGAGGGGTTTGGCAAACTTCACATCCAGACTTTTGTTGGTTAATAGGTTGCATTAAGCCCATCAAGTGGTGTGGTGCGTGATAAGCAGTCTCGTGGGCCCAGTAGGGGCCTGAAGAAGCTCTTGTAATGAATGGTTGGAGCACTGCTGATGCTCGGCAATCATTAACAGCCTGATAATTACTCTGGATACCTCGGTGGATTGTGTGTATGTGTGTGTGCGTGACGAAGATAGAGCCATTACGATGTGTGAGGCCTCAGAGAGAAACAGATAAGCGCTGTGTTTGTGTGTGTTTTGCTTTGCTGGTTAACACATTGTGTGTGTGTGTGTGGCCTAGAAATGTCCTACTCCGGCACTGTATTCATATTCACTATTACAATTGCAAATAAGAGCATATCCTATGATGCTTGTGGAGGTATTTGAAATTGCTGCTTTTGCAACAAAACAACACTAGCTTGATTAAGGAAGGATGATGGATGCTGGGTATTCAGGGTCTTTACGACAAACTCCTAATTTTTCCTTTATCTGACACCAAAACATGACATTAAAACAATACAGTGTTTTAGCTTTTAACTCACACTAAACATGCTCACTTGTCTAATTTTGACAAAGTTCTCAAACATCTGCATGATCAAGACGAATGTTTGGATCTTTTCATGCATTAACATGCCTGTACTTACTTGTTTACTCAGCAGGTTCATTATTATTCAGTTGCTTTTTGTATCACTGACCAAGATATGTCTCTATGGAAACAAACCTATCATCCAGAATTAGTAACAACACAGTATAATAGACTATGAAAAAGAAAAAAACACAATGACGTTCTTATGTAGCTCTCAAACGGCTCTAAGTGATACAACAGGCACCTTGCTCAGAGAATAGGAAACATGAAGCCCCTGAAGGATTCCAATTAAAACCCAGTTGATCCATTAAATCATATTTAAAAGTGAGGCACTGTCTAATTAAAGCAGCGATTCTGACATCAAGTTTGCCTTGTATGTTTTCTGGCTTTAAAATAGAACAGCAAAAATAACAACAAATACAATAACAACAAATTATACAAAACAATTGTGCCCGTAAGACCATTGTTAATGGTTGAGAAGTTTCTATTTTTATGACATCCAATACTTGGGCCCATCTTGCTGTCAATTGCATTCCACTAGATGGAAACTAGGAAGCTAGCTAACTAGCTGGAAAGTGGAGGCTGGAAAGCTAACTAGCTTTCAATCATAATGTGTTAGCACTGCTAAAAGGTCTGGCTGCAACTATCATTGCACAGTAAACACTTATTAAATTATGTAGCTATTCTATTACATAAAGTGCGTTTATGTCTAAAATTTTAATTCTTATTTGTTGTGTGGCTGACTTCTTTGCACTTAGAAAGTGGAAGCTAGCAAGTTTAGCTAACTAGCTTCCATTTAGCCTAGCAAATTAGACTAACAAACTGAGTAGGCCAAATAGTTATTCCATCAAGAGGACATTTATTAGCCCACAACAGCTTGCTGGCATGATATCTTCTGTATGTTTAGGTTATTTAACACCTGCTGGGTCATTGGGAGGAACTATAATGGAGGGTGGCTGGTGTTAGCTGTCTTAACCCCTTGAGTTTGGTCATAGTGATGGAAACTGTGCCCACTATCAGTGCTCAGAGTGGTGGTATCCTGTTACTTCAGCATGCAGCACATTACCCTGTGATTTAAATTGAAGTGTTCAAATCACAGATGGGACTAAGCCAAGAGCTAACAACGACAGCCCCCAAGCTGGTTAACAGCCCATGAAACCATTGGAAATTACAGGAATTCTTATTGCACCAATCAATTTACCAGTAAAAATTCAGTACAAATGTACAATTTCCCCAAATTCCCACAACTGAGCACTTATGTGTGTGATGAAAACATTTTTAATGCTCATCTTTCATTTGATCTTTTTGTTCATTTCAATTTTTGACTGAAGTTGAACAAACACAAAAAATCACTCCTTTGCCAAATTTACTTTTAATTTCAGTCCAATTTTGCAAGAGAATCTCTTAGTCTCTGATATTTTCATTTTTGAGACCACACGCTGACTAGGATTTTGGTTTGTATATTTTACCTCAGAGCAAAAAAACAAAATCAAAGAACGTCATATTGCACAGCTCTCCATTCTCAGTCACCTTAAGTTCATATCAACAATGCTGCTGAGCTTTGTTTTATCATTCCAGATGCTGATGTTTGGCCTCTGTCCAAAGTGGTGTTTCAGTGATTGAGAGCCCAAACAGTCCTGGCCCACCCTGCCTGGTCTAGTCTACTGAGGGGTAATTGAATAGTGCAAGGCTGCAATAGCATTGGACTGGAGGAATGCTGAGCTGCAGGGGAATATGGAGAAGGTTTCAGCCAGCAGCAATTAAACAGAGAAATGATGCGTGAAATAGCAGGGAGGAGGGGGGTGTTAGTGAAGTGCGAGTAAAAAGCGCAGAGACTGTAAATGGGAGCAAGAAATTACTAAAAAATTTAAGAAGAAACAGTTGAGGTAGAGAAACAGAGAGGATGGTAAGAAGAGATTAGAGTTGTGTCAAACAGAAAAGACAAAGGGGGAAGAGAAGGATGAGACTCCAAGAGCGACCATGCTGCAATGCCAGACCCTAAATGCGGAGTAAGCCTTTTGTATCCATCATGTGTGACAACACTTCAGGACTAAACTTTGCATCAATAACCATCTCAGATCCGACATCCTCCAAGACCTTAAGGTGAAAGAAGAAAATCAGTGAGTGCCATTCCGACACGTCTGACAGAACAAAAACTGCATCTATAAAGGTTTTGAAACTTTTATTTTCTTACTAATCAATATTTCCTCACAAGCAGACCTGCCTAGTTGTCAAGTTTTGCAGGCCCACTGCAGTGCAAGCCCTTTTTGTTGACAAGGAGGAAAAAGTCTCTCACAGTAACATAAAATGAATAGTTGATGTGTTGTAGTAGTTTTTGGTTTTGTGGTTTGTTTGTTTGTTTTTTTTGCCATAACTGTCATTTACATTTTAAGCAAATTATATATGTTAAATTTTTCATCAAATGTCTAGAGAACTGATTTATTATTCATGGTGTTAAGGCATTGGTGTTTTTTTTTATATATATATATCCCTTTCAATCTCATCCTGTATCAATTCTTGGCTTGGTGGTCCATCTTTGTTGTGCCAGTTTTACAGCTGGGATGAGTGTAATCTGATCTATAATCTGCATTCAAAGCTACATATAATTGTGACAACGGCTGTTTGACAACAGTAGCCATTATGGAATTGATCCCTTTTGCTAATAGCAAGAAACAGATATTAAAAAAGAGAATTTCAGGGACTTTAATATCTGATTCATGCTAGCTTTGTCCTGATCTTTTGGCTCTAACCCGTGGGTTTTAATTTTGCTCGACTAAGCATGCTCATCTTTCTCTACTTCTTTTATAGTTTTGTTTGAAAGAAACAACGTTCACATCAGTCTGTAAATGCATTATATAACCACCTGAACTATACACCACCATCACATCTACTTTCTGTAATTCTGCTTTCAAAAGCAAGCTAATTAACACTTAAGGCAACAGCATAGCACTCTATTAATCAACTTGTGTCTCATATTTGCTACAAACTCACAGGTAATGCCATTCTTTGTGCTTGAATGTTTTTCATTAATTCATATTGTCTGCATGACTAGACTAAAAAGAGGAAGCTAAAGAACCAAACTAAAGTTAACTTAATTTTCTACTTCATTTGGAGACGTGGTTTAGTAGAAGTTAATGCGTTTACATGCATATTAACAGCCTCTTAAAGTGCTGCAGCTGCCCTTGTGATTAAATGTTTTTGTCTTCGCAACTTAATCATGAACTTATTACAGGCTTTAATAGCAATTATGTTCACATTCATCTTTTATCTCCGGGTATGAAAGTTTTTTGAAAGTACTATGCTAAACTGAACTGTATGCTAATGGCTTTAAAATGGTGCAGGTTCTTTTTAAAATGTCATGGTTTCATGTGTCAGACTAATAAAGAGTGCGCACACTTCACTCCGGGTGAAAATATTTGGAGTAGCCTGTTTCTCTGATTTTTTTTTGACACGTGAAGGTTGAGTGGTTGTGTTGACAACTTTCAACAGCTGCCAGAGGTTGGATGAAAATGCCTAAGAGATGAGGAGCTTCCTTTGAAAAGCAGGAGGAAGTGATTTCTCGCCTTTTCCTGCATCTTTACGTACAAGCTTGTTAAGAGTTCACCCGAGCTCCTATCAGCAGCCGCAGCTGGGTATCTACTGAGAGCTTTCCACGCGAGGGCCAGGGATTCCAGGATTTACGAGTTGATAGAGGAGAGGGTTTTAAAAGGCATAGTGTGGAGACTCTTGAAGTACACTGAAATGTCAGTGACCAGAGTGATGTTAAGGTTCTGCCTGACATCTGCATGGACTGTAGCTGAGCTGCCACCATACATACGGCCTAATGAGAGGGGCCCTGTGAGGCTGCGGTGTGGAGAATCAACCTAAAATTGGTCTTCAACTTTCAAAAATGTTACACGAGAGAGAGGTAACTTTAGCTGTAAATCAACTTCACACTTCCCCCACAAAGCCAAACCCAAATGTTCAGTTTATGTGCAAAGGAGGGGAGTTTTTTTTTTTTTCTCCCCCTGTCCAAAGAGATATATATGCATGATCTTACCTGAATGCTTTTTAATCCAGTTTATGGGCATTTTTCTGTGTGCACATGCAGCTCTTTTCTGCCACAGCTCCCCTCTTTTTGGACAATTGTTTTAGAGAAAAAATAAAACATGCAATAAAATAGAATAAAGGCTGTAATGGAGAGGTGTGGAATCACAGTGGATACATGACCTCTGTGAGCAGGAGCCCTCCATCTGCCCCACATACTCATCCCTCCTCCCCTTCCATCTAATCCTGCCAGAGGAGTTTAATTTACTGCCCAGAGTTCCCTCACACAATTTCTTTAAAAGTACATTTTATGAGACTGCAATTCCATTTCATAGGGGGCCCTGTACAGTAAATCCTATTTGCAAAGCGTCATATGCGGTCACATTAACATGACAAAAGTGCCAGTCTGCAGTCCTGTGCTTTGCTCCTTCCCATATTATCGCCTGCTGAAGCATTTTATAGGATACCCGAGTGCCAACTCATGTCCATCAGGAAAGTTGTAGTGGCTGCTGCAGAGGCATAAGTGTCGACGGGATGGGAGATAAAAGCTGCTCGGCTCCACAAACAGCAGCAGACACCTAATATGAATCAATAATATCACAGCTCTCTCCTAAAAAAACTATCTACAGCTTAAATGTTGTTTTAGCTAAGTTCAGTGGGATCAAAGCACTGAAGGAATTGAAGAGAGTGCACATTTATATAGTGCTTTTGAAGTAAGTAACCTAAAAAACCTATGCGCTCCAGACTGTCCCCCTACTCTTCAATCAACACCAATCTAAGCTTTGAGCCTCTATAACGCTGCATTCTTTCAATGTCAAATTTACTGTAAATATAAGCTTTCAACTTGTAAACAACTTTCACATCTTGCTCTTCGCAGGGCCCTGCAAGATATGGGTTTTGTCTGGTACATCAAAAAGTACATGACCACATGCATACTTCTCCATCCAAACTGAGCAAGTTAAAGCAAACAAGTAACATGATCTCATCTCCCTCTTATGATTTCTCTTGGCATTTCTCTCACATTTACTGGACAGCAGAGGTATTGACAATAAATGCAGGAAGGGAAAGGTACAACGTGCAACTTGGGTTGAATCAAGCCTGTGATGTTGCAGAGGTCACACAGTCATGTGGTATGTCCATTTAGCTGCCATAGAGCTCCGCTTCAACTCTTCTGATACAATTAGGGTAACATCAAAAAACTATTGTGATGATCAAATAATGTGGCAATTATTTTTTTGGATTAATTAGTTGTTGGTTTGGTCTTTCAGGCAACACAAAATAGTGAAAACCACCCAGCACAATATTCCTAAGCATAAAAGGATGCCATCATTTGTCTTGTTTTGTCTAATCAGCAGTCCGCCACCCAAAACTATCAATTTACTTGTAATGAGAAAAAAAGCACCACATCCTCACAATGAAGAATCAAAAGTGATGTTAAAAAAGAAGACTTTTGACTATTGATCAATTCTTCAAAATTTGCAGTCTAATTCTTTTATTTTATTGACTAATCAATTAATCTTTGCAGTTCTAGACAAGACATTTTAAGACACAGTTTAAACAGAATCCAGGTGTCCCCGGTTTAAAAAAAATCTGCTTTGCTGCACTTAATTGCACAAAAAGCAAATATCTCACTTAGGAACTATGCAACTACTGCAACTAATAAGGATAAATGACAAAATCAGTAAATACACTTTTGAAAATGCACATAATGTAAAAGTTTAGGAAAAGTCATATAGTTAAAACTATTTAGAAAAAAAGACAGGCACAGTAGTTTTTTTTCCTGCAGGTTCCAGATGGGAAACTGGGAGTTGTGAGCCAGAGCCATATGGTCCTGTTTCAGCAGCCCATTTCTTGCCATTAATGAGCTGTGATTGATTGTATCATCAGTGCTGCCGTACGTGGCACAGGTACTGGATGAGCGCTAAACAAAAGGTGGAAAAGTTATGTGACCTTTGACCCTTTTGTCAGCACAGAACTTACATGTAGTCTGATCCTATAACCTCTCACAACAAATGTATTGTGCGTTTCATGGCATAGTTGTTATGAGATTGTTATGAAATTGAAAAGATACACAATTTGAATAAATTCTCCAACATATGTAGATCGATTCTCCTGTGCTTTCAATGAAACAGACATGTTTAAGAAAACACTCTAACTCTTATAAAGAGTTAGATGAGAGGACTGATTCCTAAAACCATCAAGTCAAAAAACCTGGAGCTAGCAGCTAGTCAGCTTAGCTTAATGACAGGAAACATGAGGAAACATCTAACTGGGCTCTGAAAAATTAGCAAGTAACAAAATTACTGCACCTGCGGACAACATAGAGGTCACACATTAAAACCTTGTACTGTGTGTGATAAATTTATCAATCAAAGTATGAAAACAACAGTGTTGTTGAGCTAAACTTACTAGCTCCAGCTTCATATTAAACCAACAGAAAACATTAGCATGACAGGTTATCAATTTTTCCTTAACTCTATGCAGAACACCAATTTGCACGGTGTCAAAAATGTCAAATTATCTATTTAAAATGTGTAGATTTTGGCTTGTTGAAAATGTCAGGTAAGACTTTGAATAATTCTGAACACATTTAACAAAGAAATTAATGCAGTTCCAACTCAGTTTTGTTCAATAATGCATTTGGTCAGAGGTTTAGAGACTTTAGACAACCTAACCAAATTATTCAATATAATAAGAAAGATAGTTCTCACCTGGATTCACAGGAAATTATTTAATCTCTATAGTATAGTCCACACCTGCTCTTTATGAAATGCGTTTTTTCTTTTGTTATCATTGCTGCTATATAAGTACAGTAGACTTGACATAACTTTGATTTCTGGACACAATTGAAATCTGGCAGATTTTAACTGAAAAGAGTTCCTTTGGCTGATTTTGAAGTATTGGAGGTTTTTTGGAAGTTTTATTTGTGAGCCATAAAAAAACTGTAGTTTGCAGAAATACTAGATAAGTAAATAACCAATGATCAATCAGCACAGCCGTCCACAAAATCTGATTACCCTTGCAAACTTTTACGGGTTTTCACTGCACCCTTGTGTGTCATTGCTTGGCACTTATTTAGCAGCTTAGTTAAAAAGAATACAGAGACAAACACGGCACCTTAAGCCGGCAATCAAAAGTTCAAAAACTGCTGTCTAGGCAAGTTTACAATGGTAACCTTCCGACGTGTGACAGTATTTACATAAAGGATTCAGGCTTGGTTGGAATATTAATTATTGATGTGAAGTGTAATGAATGATTTATAACCAAAGCCAATCAGAAGCTGCTTTCTCCCAGTGCCACCTGAGGGATATTATATATTTATAACTCAAGGACATGCTGTCATTGTTTAGGCCCACATACTTACTCCTGGGTTACACTGGAGCGAAGCTTTTGTTTCCCTCTGCATTGTACTTTGCCTTCAAAGACAGCTGCTATTGGCTGTTCAGCAGAAAATTCTCTCAGGAGACTACTTGTGGCCTTCCTTTTAAGTGTGCTCTTGTAGGGTGCACACATACTGTACAAACTGCCAACGCTTTCAGACGCTTTTCCTCAACCCTTTTCATTCGGTAGAGAAATAAGATTTGATGACCACAGTTTCACGGATGACCTTTTTTTTCCACTGAGATGTGTGAATACTTTTTTTTGGGCGATTTCTGTTTTACTGTCTCTATCCATGCTTTAATGTGACATGAATCTATTTATCAGACAAGGAGTCAAGGACGTAGATGATTTGCAGCGGAGGACAACATTCTGACAGAGACTCACCACTTTTAAACAGTCACTTTGGCAAACAAAAATATTCAACAGATAAAAACAACACAGAATAAATTATCAGTCATATTCCATTTGCTTTAATTTCAGTGAGGATGAGGCCGTAGTCAAGAATGCATTTAGCACAGTACCATTAACGCTGCATTTTTAGCATAGCAATATGCAAATCGGATTTGATGAATGTGTTCTATTAACAGAGACAGTAAAACAAGGTACTATGCTGATGTGGGACGGCTGGATATTTGCCTGCTTCAAAGTGACTCAGTCACCCATGGGATCGGAGCGAAATGATTGGGCCAAATTGATCGTCGCTTTGAATTAACCCCACTCTGATTGGTGCTATTGTAATTGGAGGTCAGAAGGGTGACTGTAATACATGAGTAACAATTGATAATTAGGAGTCTTCCAATGTGCAGAGTAAATTAATTCCCGTAAACAAGTACCCACAATGTGCAGGTTCATAGGTTGTTAATCAGACTTGCCTCTTCTTGTATTAGGCAAGTGGGTGGAGTAAAGTTTTGCACAGATGATTACCTCTAAATATAACTGTGCGAATTAAGATTTCAACAGAATGCAAAATACTAGACTGTCATCCTCCAGGTTAAAATTTCCAGCTTGTCTGGCAAAAAGGTCACTATGAAATTATACTGCATGAATTATTTTGTTAGTTTGTGTTTTTTTTTACGCCTTGAATCAGCACCTCATCTGACAGAGAAACCATAGGCTAGTCGATTCCAACAGTAATTAAGTCATCACTATTTATAAGCCTTTTATAATATGATGTTAGTAGTATTTCATTGTATTATTAAAAATAGACAGGTTTGAAGAATAAGGACAACACCAGTCACTAACTGAATTAAACTGACATCAGCAGGTCAATTACATGTTATTAATTACGGTAGCTAACCAGCCTCGATCTCTATTCCAAAAGCTAGTGTTAGCAGTGCACTCTTCTCTTATTAATGTCATTTTATTTGCTTATTTATTCATTCATTTGTGGCGGCTCATTCAACAAACTATGGTGCAAAACAATATGTGTTTTCATGTGTTTAAGTTAGATAAGAAGGTGACTTCAACAGAGGAGCTAATGTGGGTTGTTATGTTGTGTAGCAGGCTTCTGTCAGGGTATAACAGTGACTAAATAATCAGTGACATTACTGCTTCATGCAAACATATGGTTTAAATTACTTGATTTGATTGGCAGCACTTATCAGTGTTAAGCAGGGATCATTTGTCAACATGAAATTCAAGGTGCTTTGTGAATTAGTGGCTATTAATAGGGCTAGTTGGTTACTGCTTACTGTTATTTTGCTTGTTGTCCTAACTAAGCTAGCATTATTAAATGTGTGTTTGAGTCACCTGGAGCACAAGAGCACGCTGAGGCACAAACTAGATCATTTATATATTCTGAGCACTGTTGGAATATAGTATTAATTTAGTTATAACGCTACACTGCACAGCAAAATGCTATATGTTTGAGGAGACAAAGCTAGCAATGACCCTAAGCTAACTGCAAGAAATTGCAAATGAAACAACTTTACAGTTTATATATAAGACATAGCTTTTCTATTCCATTGATTGCTGTCTCATAAGTTTCTGCAATATGTGCTCTTTAGTTCAGGTTTTCAGCCCGATAGGAAAAAAATCACACAACTGTGAATGCTGTAACATGACTTTTAGCTACAATGCCTTTCTTTTTTTTGAACTCTCCGACTGCCTGTTCCCCAGATGTCAGCAAAGTTCAGTGATATTTTTTGTAAGTGGGGAATACAGAACATGTGGTTTATAGAGCAGATATGAACAGTATACTGTATCAGAAGCACCTTTTTAAATTTCTATGAATATTCTTATACTGTTTCAGTCCCATACAATCATTACCCTCTGGGAATTTCCTCCCTCTCCCATTCAACAACCTTTGTTTTACTGCGAGGATTTAATGCCCAAATGATCTCTTCCCAAAGGGATTCTGCACTGTATCATATATATTGGGAAATCTGTGCTGTATGTTGAAAAGATGCCCACATCACTTTGGCTATTGCACAAAGGCCTACTCATGCACTGCTGCCTGTGTATTATCCTCCTACTCCCTCACACCCACACATACAGCAGCCTATTGTTGAGTGCCATGTTTTTTTCTTTTTAAAGGGTCCAGTTCTAAGGAAAGTTCAAGATGAAAATCAGCCGTTTCATAGAGGAGTGGCATTACTCCATCTCTGTTTTGATGTTTGTCGAATATAGTTTTTTTCCACCACGCATCTGCCACATTACTGCACAACGAAAGGTTCAAACATCATCTATATTCTGCAGCAAGTTATTCTTCAATAGTATGCACCAGATGGCCTTAGCTGCTTGTGAGAAGAAAGCATAAGCACCGAGATGACACGCTAAGACATCAACCCATCAATCTCTTTCAGAAAGCGTCTCTCCCGTTCATAAATCAATAATTCTCCATCATTCGCAGTCACACAGTAAACTGCAACACTGCATGATTTTCAGCATACAGTGGAGTTCAAAGGCTTTGCATATTCGTGAGAATTATGCAAGCTCGTCCCTCTCATGGCTAAGCCTCAGTCTCATGATGGTGCTCGAACCTATTCTAAAGGATCCCGTCTGAAGTGGGGGCCATTTGAAGTGGCTTTGGCAGCTGCTGCGGAAGCTAGGTACCCACTGCAGGAGATAGGCGGGCCCATTGTTGAAGAGCTGGCCAACAGTTCTTGCTCCGTTTGTTTGGACATGCCACGGACATGATTTGGCCCTTCGCTCCGCTTCTCATTTCAGTTGCTGAACAGCATTTGTGTCCATGGCAAAATGACAAGCTATTGAAGTGGATATGCAAAAAGATGTGTGAAGTGTGCATGAATAAAGTTTAAGGTCTGGGGAAAGTACTAGATGTCACAATGTGGTAACAGCAAACTACGTACAAATACTATTTAGCAAATTTATTGATGTACAGAATCCAAACGGTATTGTATTGTAAACAGAAACTTCCATGACAACACCAAATGGTGCAAAGAGAAAGGCCTTTTCTAAAATTTCTGGGTATTCAAGAATGCTATGTAGTTCATACAAACAATTTTTTTTTTTTTTTCAAAGTTATTTTTTCGGGCATTTTGCCTTTATTGATAGGACAGCTGAAGAGTAGACAGGAAATGGGGTGAAGAGAGGGGGGAGTGACATGCAGACAAGATCGGAGCCGGAGTCGAACTCGCGATCGCTACGTGGAGGACTAAGCCTGCCGTATATGAGCTGTGCGCGCTACCAACCGAGCCAAACAGGGGCCCAAACTAAAGGCTTTTTAAACGTTATTCTGGGGGCATGTTCCACTCTCTTAGCACACATTTACATAAACATCAAAAGTACATATTTTATAACATCTGCTTGCAGTTAAGTGGTCTGGAATTGGAAACATAACTGTACTGCAACTTCCACCACAGTTATTATGTAAATTTTTCCATCTTTAAAAGAGGATAAAACTGAGTTTAGACATATTTGAAATAGTGTCCATGTTTTATGCCTCTGTGAAGGTGTTTCCATGTTTCCATTACAGATGACAGATATTTGAGAACCAGGAACATATTCATGTTCCCAGAATCCCACAACACAGGACCTTTGAAACATGGGAATAACCCCTGAGGGAAGAAACATTGCTCAGGGATGTGTCTTCTGTGTCCCATCATAACCCTGCACTGCCTTTAAACATTTTAGACATTTTTCAACTTTTTCAAGCACACAGTATTTGTTATGAACTGTTAGCTATTTAAGATCCTTTCCTTTAGAACATAAAACATTGGAGAAGTGTCACGGAGAGGCCAGGATTACAAGGAAAAGAACCAAAATACAAACACTAAGACCTGCGGATGCAGTTCAGTGATTTATTCAAATGACAAAACACAAAGGCTTACTGGATTGTGAGGCTGTCAGAGGGCAAAACTGAAGATCAATGCGAGGGAGTACAAAACAGGTAAACAAATCCAGTCAGGGCAGCAAAGAGTCCAGAGTCCAAAGGCACAGGCAGAAGTCGAAAAACAAAGTAGCAGAAACCAAGGTCAAAACACGGAGACACTGGGAGCACAAAAAAGGATTCAAGCAGACGATCCAACAAAGAACAAAGCAGAGGCACTGATACATTCAGTCCAAGGTTGATCGCTAAATGGGGTGCATATGTGGGGAGCTGAAAGGACTGCAGAGCTGGTGATCATTGGAAACAGGTGTGTTAATGGGTGGGGCAAACAGGTAAATAGAGGATGATGGGAGAAAGTTAGTTAGTTTTTTTGTATTTCGGTTTTAAAGTGGTAGCCAACAAATTAGAACAATTGTTTCGACTCAGATGATTGAACTTGACACTGTTAACAATATTTCCCAGTCAATGCTAATTTTGACTCAGTTGCAGCTCAACTCACTCAATTTTGTTGTCTTATATGATTCAAGAAGTATATTTTTCATTGGTCTCATTGCAGTGAATAAAAATAACCAGAATACCAAGATTCAAGATGATATTTAGCACTTGAACTGAGCACTGTCAATGTTAAACGCACAATGTAAAGGATCACAAAGTAACCTTCACGTACAAATATTGATTTTCTTACATTTCATGAGTATTCTGCAACTTCTGAGTTTAAAACAGCCTAGAAAAGATACTGATTTCAGAGTGAAATCAGTTTCCTTGTCATCCACATCAGCTTTGAAGCAGCAGTCTGCCTTTTGTCTCCTTTCCATCCTGCCTGGCAAAATTGCTCTTCCATTTTTAATCTTAATTTGCAGTTTTAAGTGTGATATGATGTGATGGCTGAAATGTTTTTGATGAAATTTCGTTTGGTGAATCAATGAACAATTTGCCTTTTTAAAAAGAGAAAAATTCAAACTCTTTGGATAGTGTTGACAGCAGGATTATTATGAGGAACTGTCAACTGATGCAATCATAGAAATGTGTTTGGCAGCGCTGTCATTATTGTCGCGTGTAAACGCAACAAAATAAACACATTTGCATTGTAATGTGTCCAATACCTTTGATAATGTTCAACTGAAGTGCCATTAGGTTTAATATTGGCCCTCCTTTAGAAAACATTGTTTGGATTATCATGGTTTACAGAGCCTCTGTCTGCCCTCTTTCCCTGGCATATGTTATCTGTAGTCGCAGCTGCATGGCACCAAGTACAGAATATCCCCCATCTGCCGATCCAGTCATGCACTCCTTTATTTCCATCCCTCTCATTCTCCCAAGCCCACCTGACGGACCCAGTGGAGGGGGCTAACCTGCTATGAACATGGCTGCTCCACGGCGTTGGCAGGAAACAAACCCTTTCCATTCCTGGAAGGGGCTGCGCTGCACTGATGTGCCATGCAATCTGCATGAACTGGCTGATGGTCGCACTTAGTTCCACTCCTTTTTGCCAACATGAACAGGCCCCAACTGGAAATGCTTTAGATTATGTGCCAATGTTCCCACTATCCCTTGAATGGCCATGAGGGTATTGTGCCCAAATTGCTGAAGCCGCCAATTAGTTGTTCTGCTGTTGAAGCTGCTGTGTGCTGCAAGCGTGGTTGACTTTTCTAACTGTACGTTATTAGTTGGATATTTTTGAATATTTTCCTCTTTATTTTACTATCTCCTCTAGCTAATAAGAGACACAGACAGAAAGATAGATTCATCAGTCAAAATACAACAAGAAGCTCACACAAATGTGCTGCTTCTTGTTCCACTTCTGAGACTGACTATTTCTGCATGCACACACTCATCATTATGCCGTAATTGTCTGGATATGCAACCCCCCTTTATCTTCTCATTGGTAAACACACAGCAACTGCTACCAAAAGAGGGAAATCCAACACAATATTGCTGATTAGCACAGCCGCTAAAGGTTTTACTCTTTTGAAATCACAATTTGCAATCGTGTTGCATTGAAAAAATTGAAGCTGTAAATATACACTCATGTATGCATAACACTTGAGCCATGAAAACATATCAGATTAATTTGACTGTGGCACATGTATGTTAAAAATAGAGGATTTATTCTGAGCTCTGTGTCCCATTTCAGAGATTTCTTGTTAAAAATGAACTGTACAGCAAAATGTAACAACTTTAAAAAGATGAAAGAGCTGCTATTCTTGTTTGATTCACTAGCTTTGTTTCCAGAAATAAATGCACAGCATAGACAAAAAACTTACTACACATGAAACTAAAAGGGAACACAGGGGACGTATGGCGAAAAGGGAAGTCATTGTGTTTGTGCCTGATTAATCAGGCCTGCTTTCAGACTCTCTAACTAGTGAGACATTGTTCTATTAGCATTGTTTAACAGGAAATAATGTACTCAGGGAGGAAGGGGCAAAAGGGTCAGCGGGGGGAAGAGATAGAAAGCAGTGAGAGACAGAGAACGAGCGAGGAAGAAGAGCAAGTGGGAAGTTAAAGGAAGGTCCTGGGTGTCTGTAGAGAAGCCAGAGCCTTTGGGGACCCAATGTGTACAAGGCAGCAATTATACTTGATGAAGTGCCTCCCTCCACACCCCCCTTCAGCAGTCATTTCCCACTAGTGCGCGCCACGCCAGAGCCACATACATCTTCCTGTTGCAAAAGATCTCATTAAAGACCAGTAGATGGGACATCACTTATCTTTATCAAAAATATGCATAAGTTCCCCCTTATGATTCTCTTATCCCACTTCCCTCTCTCTCTCTCTCTCTCTCTCTCTCTGACTTGAGAAGCATTGTCTTAAAGGCAAATCAGTTTCATTAAGCAGCAGCAAAAAGGCAGATGGGAGGTTAGTCCACTGAAATGGAACAACTTTCTTCATTATTAAGCAAATGGCAGGGTTTTTCTATTTCTCCAGCGCAGACGGTTGGTGGGGGATCAATGACACTGTAATGGGCATAATTAGCAATCTAAATTCGAAGCGAGAGCCATGAGAATATGGAAATAAATGCCAATTTCAATGTCGTAAATTACTCCTTGAAGCATATTTCTACGACATGTTCCGACAAATATGTTAAGTATGTTAAGTGTCCTTTATGTTAGGGACAGGGGCTTTAGTAGGATTAGCAATTTGCTAGAGACTTTGCTGAAAATTTGTGAAAGACCATTTCACAAGACAATACAAGGTCAAGTCATTTTTGCTGCTTACGCTCACTCTCGCATTCAAAAAGACCTTTAAGACCACATGAACAAGGGAAAAACGGTTTAAGTGTATCTGATGGACAGCCAAGTCAAATTAAACTTTTACTCTCCCCTCAATAACTACCCAGGCAGAGAATTTTTAAGGTGGACGACCTGCTTAAATTCAATTTCCATCCTCAAAAAATGATCTACATTCTCATAAAAAGGTTATTCAACACATTCGGAATGGTAATTAGCATAAGCCAAAAGAGAAACTTTCTCAAAAAGACAACTTAAAGGAAATGTGATGAGAGAAGTGCTCATCTCTACCTCTGAGGACCACCTTTTACATTTTCTCAGATGCTGTCTCGCTTCATTGGTTTGTACAATAAGGACATTTTCCTCATTTACAAGTTGCAGGTTATCTCATGTGGGACACTAGTTTTGGCTGCCAGTGTGGCAGATTGTTGAAACAGTTGTCCTTGATGATAAGAGTCTCCTCCAATATGTATTTACACTCTGCCGTCAAACTAAACAAATTTCTCTGCTGTTCAAAAGTAATTACAGCGCTGCTCTTATTCAAGCATTGTGGCAGTTGGTTCATTGTGTTTGACAGAATTTAGGAGGAACCATCGAGCATATAGCATACAGAATTAACTTTTTTACCAGAGTAACGACTTTGTAAATTAATCAAACTGATTAAGAGAGCACAGTGAGCCAGAATGGCATTTGTTTCCACAGTGTTATGCAAATAAGACCAAAAGTCTGCAGCAATACTATCAGTTCTGTGAAGCTGAAATCTAAGCTAATGCTAACCTTAGCTTGCAAACATTTTAACAATATCAGTGCTAGTGAAATTAATAGCTTTGTATTATGGGAAATATACTTTTTTTGATTAAGAGTAAATCCTTCATTAAAATGTAATATAAGACTGCAGCCTGGATTAGGTTAGTTTACTTAATACAAAGACTAGAAACAGGTAAAACAGCAAATTGTAGAGCTAACAGTGTCCCCAAACAAACATAATATGGGCTATTTTGTGGTTTCATCTGTACAAAACCCTATAGGTTAAATAATCAAGTGTTTTACAGTGGTTACATGCCTGACAAATGAAGTTACTGAGAACTTCCTGAAGTCTGTTTGCCTGTCACTGCCAAGACACAGCAAATTAGCCTTTTGAGAGGGGCATCAATCATGTTATCTAACTTATCACATGTCAGCAAAAAGCATTTTTCCACAACATGTTGAACTTCGTTTTTAAGGGATCGCCAAGGTTATTACAGTTCACAGAGGATTGTGGATGGTTGTCAAAATTTCATGACAATCAAATCAATCGTCTGTGAAGCATTTCACTCAAAACAACAAATGTCAAGCTCATGATGGCCTTAGAAAAAAGTCAGGGGCTCATTAAATGCAGTGTTTCATTCATTCTCACATAAATTTGCAGATAATCCATCCGTTAGTTGTTGGGATATGTCAGTCTGGACCAAAGTGAGGGACCAACTAGCTGATGGGCACTGAATCATAAACAGAGCCTTAATAGCTAGCTAAAAAATACATTAAAGTTTCTCTCTTTGTGCTTTTTTCCAATGTCAAATGTAAAATTTGTAGCTTATATTCATGTTCAGGTGTTCTGAAATCACCTCTCATGACACAGGTCTTATGAAACGCTAGCAGGCTATTTTTCCTTGACTAAAGCACTCTACATTTCTAATCATACAACCCTCATGTCCTCCTTTTACTTTCCAGACCTCTTCTCCACCAGTCTATCTCCCTTTCTCTCCAGTTTCCATTCCGTCCACCTCTCCTCTCCTCTCTTGTCACTCACATGCTCCTACTACAAAGGTGCCCAGATGCCTCAAATCTCTAGCACTGATCTCCTCCAGCAAAAGGGTGACCCACGTGGGATCCGCCTCACTAATCACTGCCTGAAACCACTCTGGGCTCACAGGCCGAGAGATAAAGACAGCCGCGAGCTTTACTCAGCTTTAGCAGGCATCAGCGGCTGTCTCTGTTGGGACTGACAAGCAAGACTGTTTCTGAGGTGAAAAATTGCCGCCGGCCAGCCTACTGCGAGCTGCCTTTCCATCTCACAATCCGAAAAGTTCCAGCAGAATCTGTGGGACAAACACAAAGGAATGTCACCTCTGAGCTGGCGTGACGCACGTTGCACAGCAGGTTAACACAGCACCAGGTCTGCATGCATAATAATTGTCATTTCATTGTTTTTTAATGTTTAGTATCATTATTATTTTTCTCTTTTTTTTTGCCCCTCAAACTCTCAAGAGGCGTTTGTGTGATAAACGATGAACAGCAAGGCCTAGAGAGTGAGCTTCGCATGGTTGCACCGAATCCACAATTAGCCATTTCATTAGCATCCATTAACATTTCATTTTATTGTGTATATGGGAGCAACAGTAGAGGAGGTGAAGGCACATGCTGCATTTTCCTATTGACCCGTGAATACACATGAATGCACTCTAGTGGCGCACTAATAGCAGCTCCTGTTTATGCATATGATCACAGAATATAGCCAAGTGGGGGCAGATAACAACTGAGTAAGTTTTGAAAGAGTCTGGAACTTTGGGACCCGTAAACTTGTACTGAGGTGAGCGGGTGTGCACATTTGGCTGTAGCTGCATTTTAGCTTCCAACAAGTGTGTATTACTTAAAAAAAGGTACACTAAATAGTAATAAAGTTGCATCTTGCACTCTGTAGTCTTGGCATTTTGAACAACATGTGAAACTTGACTGTTAGCTTAATGCTAAGACCAGAGTAAAATGTTTTTTTTACTATTATGAAAATCATTTTGTCGTAAAAGTCCATTAAAGAGTTGGATTCTATCGTCGATTAAATGTTGGATCACAACAAATCACAGCTTTTCATCTTTTATAATTTGTGTAACGTAAGCTGTGATGGAGTCCAGACCTTTATATCCATCCATTTGTGACATGATTGTGACATCAAAAGCATTTCTCGTCTAAGAAAGCAGACAGTCCAGTGAGCACCATGGATAAGACGATAATGTCATGTGCTGTCAACTGGTTGTCAAGAGCTGCCAAGCTGGACGCTGAGTCAATTTTTTTTCTAGGATTGCCAAGGCAGTGATAAGGGACAGATGAGACTAGGTTATACCTTCAGTATCCTAATAAAAAATAGTGTCTGCTGGAAGGGTGCTTTAAAATTTAAGGGGCACTGCTCATTTTGGATAGAAATGGCACAAGTAGCTCCTGGACCAATCATTTCAGGAAAAAACAAACAAAATAAGTCACTTGACTGATATGGTCTCTGTAATTAGCAATTTTTGATTTATTTGTATATTATTTAAGTAGACTTTGTCCTTTCAAAGTTCCGGTATAATTGGTGCATTATATTACACAATACCCTCACTGAGAGAACTTTTTTAGACGGACAACAAGATTTACATGAGCCCATCAAAAGGTTTCACCGACTTCAAATGCTTGAGGGTTGGGATGCAAGAATGGATGCTTGTTCTGACATAAGCTGTGTGTTTCAGTGTGTATCAGTGTGTGTGTGTTGGTGGTGGTTTCAAAATCCCCACCTTTGACAGTTTAAAGACACTTAGCTACAGTGACCAGCTTGAGGATCTATTAATTTCAGTGGAAGCTTGGTCATTACAAAGGTAAACGCTGACATTTCAGGCAGCGTGTTATTTTGACTGACTGCCTATTAGAGAGTGTAATGCGGCGCGCAAATGTATACTTCAAGCCTCAGTGCTCCAGCAATGGACAGGGAGAGCGGATGGCTCAATCCACTGGTCTTTATTTAGCAAGGTCGCTCAGGACATTAGTAGATTTGGACGCCCCACACACACAAATACACACCAGCATGACATTGTTGTCAGCAGAACTATTTACTTCTAAAGAGCTTGCACTATTAAGTGCCTGTCTCCTTTTACAATATATTGTTCCTGTATATCGGAGATAGGAGTTATAAATCCATTGTTATGGCTTTTTGTCAGCCTCTAACTTGGAATAAAAGTCTGTGGTCACTGATCAGTGGCCTTTAGCTGCCACACAACCAACCTGCAGACCAATGGATTGACGCTAAATGTCGAAAAAGGCTGTAAAATTAAAACTTTAAAAAGTCCCCAAAAACTGCAAACCCTGATGGTTCCCACTGAATTATTAATTGGATTCTCTGACCCACTATAAAACCCACTATCAGTTTGCTTAAAACGATAAATTACCAGCAGTGAACGGTAACCATCAAATAATTGACCCATCTCTTGAGATTCACCAGCCCCTGTAATTTTGGAAATGGGTGCATACTGCAATACCCAGTGTTTAGCCGAACCCGCCAGTCGTCACCGGTTCAAGCAAACGATTTTATTGGTTTCAGAGCCTCTGAGGTCGAACTTTGTCTCTTCAAGTCACTGCAGCTGGAGGAGCAGGGAGTTACTGTTTTGTTTTCCGCCGGGAGGGGAGGGCTTTGTTTGTTCCTCAAAAGTGTCACCCCCCTTTGGGGGGATCTTATAATTCCGTCCTGTTTTCCCATCTTGTCTTGCTTTTATAGACGAGTTGTTATATCGGATGGTCGGTGGGTCACGGTGGGCTGGGCGCACCCCTCATAAAGGTCCTCGTTCAGTAAAAAAATGGAGGACTTTTTTTTTTTTATGGGTCTAATTGGAACTTGGCAGTGCGGCCATGTGGGCTGCTGGTAGGGATTAGACCAGTGGCTCAGTTGGCTGACTCCTGATGGAACACTATGGACCCAACACAGACGCTTCCCTTGTTACCCTAGAGGGATAGGGACAGTGTGTTTGTATGTGCGTTCATCGGCGTGTATGTGTGTGGAGAGCGAAAGGGGATGGGGAGGAGGTGGGAGGCTACAGCCCCGCTCCAAAGCGATTTGTCTCGGCCAAAAGGTTCCCTTGTCCTTCACAGATGGCTGGGCATGCACCCCCATTAGCGGCGGAGAAAGAAGAGCAAAAAAGGAACACAGGACAGAGGAGACACCTGTGTGTCTGCTTAACAAATAAACTCTTGCTGTGATCTATGTATGGACTGGATTTTTGTTTTATACCGAATGTAATTTACGCTCCATCACAGACAAAAACACATCGTGGAATATATCCAATGCAGGATCTGGGGAGAAAAGTTACTGAGGCAAGCAGAATCCCATGACTCCTTTGAAAGAATTAGCATTTTCAGCCCCATGGGGGAAAAAAAAGATAGAGTAAGAGAGACAGGAAAAGGAAGCTGGACAGAAAGTGAAGATAATAGGGAGGGAGGTGGAGGGGAATGGGATTTCCACAGACTGTGCAAGGCCTTTTTCGAAGTTCGGTGTTATGTTGTGGATGCCTTAGAATCCGTTTTTTTCTCTCAAACTAAAATGAAACAAAATGTAGTTTGGCATTCATCAAAGGGTTTTGTTGTTTTTTTTCTGGTCTTTCATTCTCCTTCTTTCATTCAGACACCGCAGGGTGGATATTGAAGGGTTGAAGCATGGCAGTTTGGCACAGTTTCAATGATGTGTTATTTATTGGGGGGAACAGTAGCTCATTGGAGTAAAGAGTTCAGAGTGTGTGAGGGCAGGCTGCAAGCGATTTTAATGTGCATCTCACCTCTCTCTCACCCACCTGAATTTATTTCAGTGTTGCTGTCAACTCCCTCAGATGGAGCTCTCCCTGCAGCGCAGATGCTGTATAGTCCTATCAGTGTAGCAGCAGTGAGGGCAGCTGAAATAAGCATGCGGCTGAGGAAAAAAGTAAAAGGGAAAGATTCCTGTTGGATCCACATAAACCACAATTCAAAGAGCTTGGAAGATTTTGTGGCCCTGAGAGTGATGACACAAATTTTAAAACAAGGATAAAAAAACTGTAAAAGAGTGATTTTGATAAGAAAACAACTTATAAAGCACAAATTTGTATTAAATAGAAATCTAAGCACAAATAAGCTACTTACCTCTGCATTATCCTCCATTTGGTGGTAACACTGCACCCTGATGGCTCTGCTTAAAATTCATTCAATGCAACAAAGTATTCATACAGTCAGTATACTATTGTGGGCTGAGTAAATAACACAAACATCAAAAACATAATTCGAAAATGGGAATTTTTAAAATATTAATATGATTTCAATTGTAATTCACACACAGTATTTTAAGAGGTTGTAAAAAGTGGAAGTTTAAGTAACTGTGACAGCCATTACGGACAAATTTACAAAACCAGACAATTAACTTTCATGCTGTCATTAAGTTGTAAATGTTATCTCCCTCTCTGCATATGTCTTTACTGTACATTTACTCTTTGTTAAAGATGGCTTTGTGTAAGAAATAAGCTGGATGTAAAAAAAATAGGAGTGAGTGGTGTTTTCACTCTAAGGTTGACAAGTTTGGAAGTGGTAGCGAGCTGACTGCTTTGCAATTGTTGGCAAACGGTTGCAGTGGTTAGCAAAGTTATCAGGATCTTCCGGTTAAACCAGTGAAGTTTTAAATTTAAATTTTTTAGCACATAAGCTTTACTTTAAAAGCTTAAAAGAAGCTTGTTTTGTTCTTTAAGTCTTTAAAGCTAGTGTTTACCTTTGTCTGCAAAGCTAAAAAAGAACAGCTTAAGTTGTTTGTGTGTTGAAATCTTGGATATCAAAATGATATTAGGCATGACTTACTAGCAGTTTGTCATTATTAGCAAAACTACACAACGATGACACTATTATAGTCAATTGATCTATCAAAAATTTGAGCTAAATATGTACATTTTTAAAAGAAAATCTAGGCGAGTGGTTTCTTAACACAGAAAACAAAGGAAAAATTGAGATCTACATTATTTATGGTATTTTATGGATGTAGAAAAGTAACTCTTTAAAAGTGTCATTTTTCTTAAATATTAAGTAAACTGCAAATATAGGCATACTTTTTTATACTTTAATACTTTCTGCTAAAACTTTCTTCTTACCCTTGTAATTCAGCCCACAACTGTAATATTGATCAGAGGAAACTGCAGGTTTTCTTCAAATTGTTAGGCTCGACCATTATTATTTTAAGACTATTCTATGACTTGACTACATTTACACTTTGACACTTTGATAAAGAAGTGAAAAAGTTGCTGATGAGAAACTGTCCACGTGTCTTTATTGGAAATTTTTTAAAATGGCTTCGTGAGCATTAATATCCGAATTGTGCACTTTAATGCCCTGATCACCTTAATTCATATTCACATCCTGAGTAAGTGTGCAATTTTAAAGACAAGGATCTTTTTCAAAGAATCCTTTCAGGAGTTCACCATCTAGTGGAGAAACCAGTATGTTGATTGGCTCAGAGTTGACAATTCTCGCACCTCAGGAAGTATAATTGGTGTGGCACAAAGGCAAGAAGACAGCATAATCATCATCATGTTGACCAGGGTAATTTGAACTGTCTCGTACTCTTAGACACAGACAGTCTTTGACAGAACACTTCTCCTTGGCAGTAATAATATATGTGGAATCATTCTCTATCATTTGCTTAAGAGGAAGTTTAAAAAAGGTTGCATGAAGAATGCCAGATGACTACATAACTACAGTCCAGGATGCAGAAGGTTACATCAAATAAGGTATACATCTTACCTGCAGGCGGCACAACTTGTTGCAATTTAGCTTTTCCTCAACAATCACTATGTTTCAAATCAAATACTATGCTTTCCACTTTGTGTACTATTGTATAACGTTTATGCAAACAAACAATATAATTTTTTTTTTTTTATACATCCCTCAACATGTGTTAATGTCATGTGATCACATGTATGGCTTAGTTACTTTGTGTGTTGTTTTTCTTGTCACAACTGCATTGCATTGTGGGAATTTAATGCTTAAGTAGTGTATAGTGCACTTATACTGTAATATTTCCTGTACTGTAATATTATATAGGTACTGTAGATTTTATACTGAGGTTTTAAACATATAAAATTCTCACATACTGTTTTCTTTTTCATACTTAATAGCATGTAAGTATTTATTTTGGATGCTATAAGCTTAAAAAATATATAGTAGTTTACATCAGTGACTGCTGCTGGTTATTTGGCATATCATAATAAATTATTAGTGGGCTACATTATTATTTTGTCTAGAAATCTTTCTGAAAAAACAACCAACAAACAGCACAAATGGCACAAACACCGGCCAGTGGCTGGAGGGCATGCCGCAAAAGTCAGCTGATGCAACATCGCTTGAATAGAAGATACAAAACAAAGCAACAGGTACTGTAGAAAACTACGAAAAAAAGAGCATATTGACATGTTTTAATGCTTCCAAAATTACTACCTATTATCGTGACTACAGATTTTTCTTAAAAGAAGACATCACAGCCGGGAAGTGAGCGGAAAAGATTTCAGATGACCCTTTGTTCCCCATTCAACCACCTGTTTGGTTGGAAAAATAGGAAAGTCCTTACTTGAAGTAAGACACTGCTGCATATCTGATTGTGAGCACAAAGTAATAAAATAGATAAATAAATAAATATAGCCCTAATGTCATGCTTGACCTTATACTGAAGAACTAATGCAGGTGCACTGAATGACAGCACAGCGATGGTCCGTAAGTAGATAATAATCGAGAGCTCCCCAGTGGGGCTTTTAAAGACCATCAGCGCCGAACCATGTAGTCCAAAGATGTACAATACAAATCATGGTTGACACCTCTTAACTGCACAGGTCAGAGAAGCTAATGGCCTTCCCAGAGAGCACTGCAACCACAAATAACCCATATAGCTAAGCTCACATTCTATCTCTGGACCCGCTTTAGTGTGCAAGCGTGGTCCTGCTTTTTAGAATTGAGTGGGCCATTCAACTGTTTACCGGTCAAGTCAAACAAATTTAATTGTGTTCTCGGAGCAAAGTGCTGCGACGGAAAATGTACAGGGGAATACAATGTTGTGGAGAGGGAAAGCACAAAAAAGGAAAAAGAAAAAAAAGGAAAAAAGAGATTGGGGGGTAAATGCCAAAACAAGGCAGCTTTTAAAAGCCATTAGGCATTGACATGGAGAGAAAAAAAGTTTTGCTGGGTAAGATGTAAGGTGGTGTGCACCTTTTATCCGCAATCACTGTGCCTATCATGAAAGAGGCAGTGCAGCAGTCACCTATAGTGGCAGCGGCTCCGTCTTCAGAAGTGAAGGAGTAAACAAGTGTGTCATTTGAGACGCTGCCGCCGAAATTCCATTTCAGACCCAATTTTCCTTGGAAACAATGAGATTAATTAGTGTCATAACTCCAACAGTGAATGAAAAAGTAATGGTCACAATGTATCATAATGTCATTCTGTATCATTACAGCAAAGCTGAGCATTTTCTAAATTTTATTTTTATTTTTTATGAGACTGTGATTTCTATCAGACATCAATCCTGACCTCTTGGCAGGTTTAAGAATACCACACCGGTCAAAGAAAAAGAGGCCAGAACAGATGGCGTGTGCACGGTCAGTTGCAGAAACTGTATTAATGTTCTGTGGTCTAAAGTCGCAACCATGAGGCTGATTAAAACAAAACCTGGCAGCAAAAACATGATATGCCTGATCAGTTTGTGAAATCAAACTTAATTAAAAAAAATTTTCTGATGTGACATTTTAAATTCATGTATTTGGCATCGGTAAATATCACCAATCAAGCATGAAATAACTCTTCATACTTATAATATTATGTGTACAAGAGGTACTCAGCCAAAGTGACATGTCAACACAGTAATTATCATTCCATGTTCATTCAGTCATACGTACTCTTTATGCCCTTATGCATATATTTTGGCCCTTTTTAAGGTTCAGGGTCAACACTGTGGGGAGAAAACATGCCTGGACACGGCAGGCGATGCATGTCCTTGGAATATCAGATGAAAAGGAAGAATATTTGTAGGAAACATACAGACACATGGTGAGAACTATAGAGTACACAGCGGTGACTGCATATTGTTGTTTTCCCATCTCAGTTAAGTCCTGCTGATACCAGTAGAACCATTTGGATCAACAATGTTTCTTCAATTATTCAAAGTCACAACCACAGCTGGAGGTTAAATCCAGATCCTTGTAGCTACAAACAGAGTTGAGCAAGAAATCAAGTTCTCTGTTGTAGAGTAAGTCTTTTTTGTGTAAGTCTATGTCTTAGATTTTTCTGGCAGTCTTTTATGGATCTGACAACATAAATCATATGCAATTAATTCTGAAAAAGTAAAGAATCTTTACTATATTTAATGCTGCACCTATAGAATTTTCACACTAGAGGCAAAAATCTATTCACCTGGTATTATAATGAGGTTGGTTTCCATACAAATAAACACAATTACGGCTGTTTGTTTTGAGCTATTTAAAAAAAAAAATACAGGTTGATGTTGTTACCAAGCAAGAAGGCTGAACTAGATGTAAATATAAGTATGGATTATGGATGAAAGTGCCCAAAGATGTTATTTAACAGAACTGCATGAAAAATGAAGGCAAAGCAGCTGGAAAATAAATGATATACAGTAAGAAAATAACTGTGTGTGCAACAGTGTGCTTTACCCTCATCTGTGCAGTTGATCCGCATTTTACAAGGCACATAATTCATCTAGTCACAGAGTCGTCTGCACCCTGGTACTGCAACACACAGGGGCAATCTGACACAATATTTGTCATACAAAGAAAGGAAAACTTAATATATCATATCTGCCGAATCAACCAAAAGGAACAAAAAATGAAAATTTTTAATCGACAGCATTTAACTGCATTTAAAAAGTCCCTCCTAACTCAATAACTCTCAGAATTCTGTGATTTTTAACAGGAGGGGCTGATTTACTGCAACCTCAGATTACTTATCTGCAGCTTTTGCTCTGGAGAGCTCAGTGATCTGATCTCAATGA
>JAQNCA010000020.1:5059411-5077838 GCA_029783725.1 Acanthurus tractus | reverse complement strand
GTTGATCCGCATTTTACAAGGCACATAATTCATCTAGTCACAGAGTCGTCTGCACCCTGGTACTGCAACACACAGGGACAATCTGACACAATATTTATCATACAAAGAAAGGAAAACTTAATACATCATATCTGCTGAATCAACCAAAAGGAACAAAAAATGAAAATTTTTAATCGACAGCATTTAACTGCACTTAAAAAGTCCCTCCTAACTCAATAACTCTCAGAATTCTGGGGCTGATTTACTGCAACCTCAGATTACTTATCTGCAGCTTTTGCTCTGGAGAGCTCAGTGATCTGATCTCAATGAGGACAACCAGAATATATTAAAAATACCAGATTCAAAATTCGAAGACAAAATCAGATCATTTATTATTCAATAACTTAACTGAAGTCAGATCCAATTTTAATGCCAGATTTAAAAGAAAAGGGACACACCTCGAATTTTGTGACGAATTTGGCCTTTATAAAGCCACTTTGTCTAAATGTTAACAGATGCCTACTCACACTTCAACATCTGTTAGTCTTCATTAATTAAAGACACACGTATTTTGGTCTTTAAGTGCTGGATGATACACTATGATCACCAGCTAGTGGCAATCTTTGTGGGGGTACCAGCCTGATGAGAGTGGTGAATTTTAAATATTACAGTAAAATGAGCTCAAAGACACAGAAAAGGCTCTTTAAGGAAGCTAGGAACTACACAGTCAGGTTAAAGTTACTTTTAAATTAGTGTCATTCACTGAAAGTCTCAGTACAACTTGTACTTGTGTAATTGTCAGGCGAACAAGAGGTCGTCTTGACTCAGACAGTGACACTGCTTTAATCAAAGCTGTAAGCCTTTAAAGCAGCACGCGTGTTATTTTTTAAAATTATATCCTTATTGCCGCCTCTGATAGAATATTATCTCCATGAAATTCTCTCAATGAAGTGTCAAGACAACCGCTGAGATGTGATATAGAGGTGTGTCTCGTCAATAGGCCTTCTGGCATCATTAGTCATTAGACTAATGTCTGCAATTAACATTTTCACCGTAAAAACTGTAATCTAGTGTTCGATTCTTTCACAGGGGACAAAAATATCCACTTAAAACCAGTATTACTTTTAATGATTCATTCAACACATTTAGTTCTTTAACTATATTCCTACTGCTAAACCACCTGCTGTTCAGTCCACAGATCTGCAAAAACACATTTCCAATCCCATCACAACTGCTGTGCATATGCGAGTGTGGAGATATATGAAGGTTGCACCCTGTAGTTTCTTAAGAAGTTCATTCAAATTAAGCAAATTAAGCAAAAACCTTAAAGGCTGATCAGCTGGTGGAAAAGGTTGGACACTAGAGGAAATATCCCCACTGCAGGGGCATCATGCTCAGTAAGAACAATCAGTGTCACCCTTAAGATTTAGTTGGAATATTCAGAGTATGCCATAAGGTGCTTCAACTGTTGTCACTCAAATTAATGTAAATTAATACGCAGGTTAACAAGATGCTTCCGTCTTAGGTCTTAAAAGCTTATCCTGGCAATGTTTTTAAATTCGCACACGGTAAAATAGAGATGCATTCTGCTTTATTTAAATTTCAGACAAACTAAAGCATGATTATATTATTAATAATGATGGTTAATTAATTCCCTTCATCAATTTAATTACTTACATGTATATTAGTTTGATCTGCATAGCTTTCAATTATCTTTGGTGTCTTTGGAATGCGTGCTTCATTAATTTAATGTTACAGAGAAATTTAATCAAAATTTATAATAGAATTAATGAAGTGTCTCCATTTCATTTAGGGGGAAAATGATTTGACGTGTTTATTCGTAACAGGGGCGGCGTGATTTCTTCTACTGTGACCCTACGATGATGCAAATCTATTCATGTGTTTAGAAGAAACGTTGCAAATTTCCGAGTCAGAATTTTCGTGACACAAAGACTGTAAATTGATCGCTTTCTAAATGCTCTAATTTCCTTTGCATTTCATATCCTCCTTTCAGACAAACCCCAATTAACAAGTGCGTAAAGTAATAATTGCCTTTTTTTTGTTAATTAAGTAGCTCCTTGGGGCAACACAGTCGAGCACAATTCATTTGAAACTATTGCAGAGGTGGAGTTTTGGAAAGTTACTCAATCTTTTACAGTTCAGCAAAGCCGAGGAGGGTCTAAGTTGTGTTCAATGAGTCGAGATGAAGGTGGAGAAGGAGGGTCATCCAATGCATGTTGACCCATTCAAGTCAGGAAAGCATGAGAGACCAGATTACCAGCTTGAAATCCAGCACTTTGAAGAAAAAGCTGCAAAAGCAGGTTTGTAGAAATCTCAGGCTAGACCTTTACCTGACCTTTAACAGTTGGTAAAGAACCTGTTTTGCCAAGTTGCCACTGCACCGCCCTGTTGACACACTGTCCCAAAGGAAAGACCAGACTCGCGCAGATCTAATAAAGTTGGCCACAGCGCTCGAGCGAACCTTGCAGGAGGGATTAAAAAGGGGTAAACACACAACTGGCCAGCCTCTCGCAGCCGCTGAGCCGACCAGCTACTGATACCCCGGCTGCATCCGTGCTGGGATGATCAGGGACAGCCTGACTGCCTTCAGTGTGAATACCCTGGGCGATTTTGACAGGATTACCTCCAGCATCAACAAAGCCTCCCTTCTTTAACCCAAAGGCCTTTGCCACTGTAGCGTAAGTGAATGGAATGACCAAGTGTGGAGACTGAGGCTGGGGGATGGACCAGTTCTTTTCTATTACATAAAGGATTAAAGAGAGGTATTAGCAGAATTAATAAGAACTGTTAGCACAGCTCAGTCATGTGTGCTTTGTTGTGTTTTCCTTTCTCGTGATGGAATATTTAGGTATCAAATTTTATTCGTCAATATCTTTGTCATTTTTGCAATAACTTTTGTAAAACTTCAGTAAATACTGTATACTGATGTTAGTTCGGTGGGTTTGTGTGTGAAGGATGGCCAAGAGCGAGTAACAGCTTATGAAAGATGAACCCCAACCCAAATGAGCAGAATGATAAGAACTATAGCTCCTTCATGTTGGAACTTAAAGACTACCTCTGGGGATGCAAAGAAAACTGTTTAGGCAGATAATACTTCTTTGCTACTGCAAATCTTCAGCATACAGAGCAACAGAATGTTGGGAAGCGACCAAGTTTTAACTATGTTTTTCCATATCGCCCAAGAAGAGGAGCCAGCAAACGGATTCCTGGTTCCACTTTAGGTGGTATCTAATTTGGCAGCTGATGATTTAAGCCCCCAGGAGAGGCCACAGGGATGGGCAAAATGGCAATAAGATTCTACATTAATGGTTTCGGAAGTTTTGGAAAGGTAGAAATGTAAGTAGATGCCAGAAAAAACATAGGGGCAGCTGGCAAAATCCTGGAAGAATTCCTAATCCTTTTTGCTGATAGGGTATGAAAACAGGGAGCCAGGGCATCTTCCAAAAAGCTTCCACTCTTGTTGACATTATCCTTAACTGGATGGGAAGTATGTGAAACTAGGTAGAAGAGAGAGTTTTGTTTACAAACCCCCAACAAATAAACTTCTGTTTGTCTTAGCGGAAAGCTGAAGCCCCTACATGTATTAGTAAGTATATTTGAATATTCGAACATAATGCAATACTTTTTTGTTTGCGTAAACTAAAAGATTAAATTGCTGTCAGTGGTAAATCAATGAATTCTAACTCCAAAATCCCCACATATGGACGCTTGATTAGGACCTTAGATCCCTTTTTTGCATTTGTGTCTTCCCACCAGAAAACAAAATATATTACCAACAACTAAATGAATCAAAGAACTGAGTTTCTCCTTCTTAATTGGAAAAATAAGCAATTCCAAAAACCGCTAACCCAAAACTAGCATATTTGTATTGTCTTGTCATGATAGCATCTGCTCTGTCAAATCCCTTTTGTTAGTTTACTATTAATTGTTATTTTAGTTCCATGATTTAAAGGTTAATGGAAAAAAGCTTGTTATTTCAATGCAGCATGTGGGTTAATATCCAGGAAACACTGTTTTTGTTCAGAGGGCAGTTTTCACAACTTACAAGTCTTTGAGTCGTATACTAGAGAGAAAGATTGCTCGTGAAGCTGTAATGTTAACAGGGTGCGAGGTGAGGGAATATTTTAAATATATCAAATGACAGGTAATTTGCCAGATAAGTGTTATTTTAAATAAACTAAAGAACAAACAGACACTTTTCTGTAATTGTTATAGCTTTAGGCGGACAAATAACCTCAAACAGCCTGTTTGCATTGCCATAACTCAAAGTAACACCCTCCTTGTTTCTACGCACGCAAACAAGTCTTGTTGTACTAGTCATCGTATAAATGTTGTCTGAGCACTTAAAATAATATTCACACTTTAATTAATAAAACAAACACTGTAACACTTTTACAAACCTGTAATTTGCACTTGCCTCTGCAAAGCTAGACTAAACTGCCGCAGTTTTTAACAACTATTTAGTCTAATTATTTGGTGTTTTGCATCGTGTTTTACAAATAAACCTAATATACTTTTAAATAATTGAAATTCAACAGTAATTCTTTGTTCTTATTAAAGTTTGCTCAATTGACTTCTGTCCCACAGTTTGTCCTTACTTTACCGCAGTCATATGGATTATTCTGCCTCACTTCTCTTGAAAAGCAAGGCAACAGTGTCTCCGTGGTGTGGTGTGTCTTGAAAATCTGAACATGACCAAGAAGATGTCGTGTAATCCGGGGTTAACGTGTGCGGTCAGATGGAAATCCTGCTCAGATTGCAAAGCAGCATGGGTGTCCATCCGCCTCCTACACTGCCTGTCTGTAATATGAGACAAGCTGCCAAAGACTGTAAGAGCACCGGTATATCAGGTCCATTATAACAACACAGCAGAGTCTGATTATAGATGACAGCTGGGTGCAGGTAAGCACGTACTCGGCTGCACAGCTGTGGCTCTCAACTCCATCTTACCTTTTATTTGTTTGGAAATATCTCGTGGAAGGACCCCGGTTACCTTCAGCTCCACTGGAGCTACACTAGCAGGAGGTGTGAAGGATTAAGCAGCTTTCCAAGCTCTTAATAATTTCTTCGGAGTGAGGGAAGAAAAACAGTGATAGTTAATTACAATTAAGGGAATGAGTCTCCTCCATCTTACACCAGGCCTTTCTTTAGCCTTAGGGCACTTCAGGCTTGGGACTCCATAACTGAAAAGAGACACAAATGAGAGAATTGGGACGACAAAACATTTCACAATAGAAAACTAGATGCCCTCAGGACTGTGTACCAGAGCTCTTTGCCATCATTCACTCTTTGAAATCACCGGTTGTGTGACTGTGTTAAGTGTTAAGCATGAGGAATCGGTCACCAGGTGCTCTGAGCCATCTGAAAATGCATTTGTATCTGAGGTCTTTACAGTGGTGGAAGAAAAACTCTGATGACAACCTTCACATTCTTCTTTCAAAAATAAGCTACAAGCAGCTGCTGGTTGGTTTGGCTGAGCACAAAGACTGGAAACAGGTGGGAACAGCCAGCCTGGCTCAGTCTAAAGGGGAACAGAGAGCTAAGCAGGTTGTGTTTTATTTTAAGAGAAAATTTACAGCCAAACTCTAATTTCTTTATCACTCCAAGCATTTTTAAAAAACACTAGTGGGACTACATGGCAGTATTGGCAATTAGGCTTTGTAGTGTGGAGGAGGAGCCAATCAGAGTGACTTATCAACAGACTGTGGCGAGCATGTCAGTATGATTTGATCAGAGCCCTCTGGGCTGTTTTCAATGTTTCAACACATTTTTTAGGTGACTGGCTGTCGATTTTAAATCAAGAGGTCATCTCACATCTTTAAATGACAGGGATGGATCGATGTTTTGGCAAAGTCCAGACTTTGTTTTACATTAAGTGTCCAACAGCTGGCAAACATTTCAACCTAAAAAAATAGTGAGAATATGAAACAGGGAGAACATTTATAGACAAATTTTACTTTGTGTTTTGGTACCGATGGCTTCTGCATGACTGGATCTGAGATAGACTCTTTTTTAAGGCCCAGGAATCTAAAAAATGCATATTTAGAGCTGCCTTTTTTTTCATTACATAATGGGGTCTTGCAGGTTCCTGCACTCCATCGCTTCACTGTGGTCAAGCAGTGACATTGGCAAAAATAGAAATGTGATGAGTGATAGCCCGGATGATAGTGCAATCTCAATGCTGTCGACCTCTCTGTTTGCACCCCCAACAACATGGTGGAGTTGTCACAGTCCTCAAATACTCATGTTTGTGTGTGTGTGTGTGTGTGTGAAAGTATATTTTGCAGACAAACCTGAGAGTGGCATCCATCTACTCACCTGACTCTCCACCAGGCAGCGAGTTTCCCAAAATGAAGGCTAGTTTCTTCACTGTGTAAACAGCCACAGTTGGTGGAAACCAATTTGAGACAATTTATATTTTGCTGTCAGTTTAGTTAATAATCAAAATCATATTTTAAAGAATGATCAGTTTTGTATATACGATCTGAAACTGCAAAGCATTTGCTGTCAGATAAAAGTAGTTAATCAAAAAGTCAAAAAGACAAAATTGAAGTTAAAAGTACACGATTTAAGTGTAATACTCAGTCTTTTCACCACGGGGTATTTACCCCACACTTCAACTTAAAATGATTAAACACATGAAGGTTCACTGTTTTGTTCAAGGACGCCCTGAGAAAACAAAATCTTGCTGCAGGTCTCGAACCTGTGAGATTTGCGGGGGTGTCTCTGGACAGAGGGCCAAAATAACTGGAATACTTTCAGCTCGGGAGCTTTAATAAATCTTTATGTGCTACTTTTTTTTATTAAAGAGACATCAAAGCCGGAGAGGAGGCAAACCTAAAGGGAATCCGAGCTGCCTCGGCCCAGTCCTTCTGCTGGGAATTCCTTAGGTGGCTGAAACTCGCCGGCAGCGTACACCTACATCCGCCGGAGCAAAGTCATAGGGAACACCGGCGAGGGCTTGATGTTCCGAATGACTGGAGAGAACAAGAGCAACACAGAGTCGGCTGTGCCAATACATTCATCATTCTCCGGTACCCCCCCACCCCCACCCCAATGGACCGGGTTCACTGTTTACAACCTCCCACAGTAGTTGCGAAGTGCACTGATGTGAATTTGATGCAGAACTGCAGCCGCCGTAGCAGAGCAGCATATTAACTTAAATGCCTTTTGCTCTTGCTGGTGTCACTATTTTGGGCGACTTTGCTTGTGCATGCGACACTATTTTGGAAACAAAAATTGCAAACAAGGGTTTAATTAATTAACAAATGTGCCGCATTTTTTATAAAGTTGTATTTTAAGACAGCTGCCCAGCCCTTTTTTTCCCCCTCCCATCGCATATATCCGAGCAAAGAAACGACTGGTTAATGAATATCTATTTTAGTCCTACACACTTATATTGTCCCCATTACAGTGGTATTATTTCAAACTGCTCCACTTGCCTATATGGGGCGTAAAAAAAGAATGTCTAAGCCAATTTTCTGTGGAAGAGGAGCCTCAAGAACACGTCTCTGTTAGATAAGTTAATTACCTCATATCCTACGGCTACGCACCAGCTCCCCCCGCCGCCCCGTACAGGAGGAATGAAAACAACACTCCTACATGATCGAGATGTACTATATGCTAATGCTAATTAACTCACCGCTATTATCTTCATCATGTAACATGCACCTGGTAGGCTAATCACAGAGCCATCAAACTAGGTGTGATTCACCCCTGCAACATACATCACAGGCCTCATTTATTTCACAGAAAAGAGGATTTAAGAACGCAGAGATGGGATTTTTCTGAGGAACCGGTTTCTCTATCTTTCTCAGCATGAAGGTGTGTGTGTGAATGTGTGTATGAATATGTGTGTGTGTGTGTGTGTGCATGCAGGGGAGGGTTTTGTCAGCACTGTGTTCTGCTAATTCAAAAATAGCAATGAAATTCCAGTATTTTCACATGCAAGTGAAGGAGGTTTATAATTTTTTTTGTGCGACTTATCAGCTCAGCTTGGCAGAGGAACAATAGCAAAGTGGAACAATTAACAGTGATTGCATGAATAGTTGTCATTTTTAAAATAACAACATGTCTACCCTGCGTGCTGCCTAATGAATTGACTGGCTGTCGTGTCACACGGCATGTTAACTGCTGTTTGTTGTCTGCATACGCTTAATGAAAACATTTACATTAAATTTTCACACACAGGAGTAAAATGATTAAATGTGTTGCGCCTACCCTCACACAATAACCATACATGTAAATAGAGTGGGTTATATAAATATATATGGATATATTTTTCAAATAACTGAGGAGTAATTCATTGTGCTGCATCCCTCTGCAGAGAATAGCTTCACTAAAGATGTTCTGACTGGCTGCCTCTTGTATGTATAGTGCCACTTATGCATATCTTCCACATTGCTGTGAGTAGTAGATGCACTCTCAGCAGAAATAGGTGGTTTTTGTTCCCATGGAGCACCTATTTCCATGAGTGTGTTCTGAGTGAATGTCCCTTTCATGTCCTCTGCATTACTGTCATGGGTATGGATCGTGTGTTTTTTTGTTCTTTACAGCGGCTTCAATTTGCATCATAAGAGGCATTATAGGCAAGTTAAGTGGTTTCCTCAGCTGTGGTCCAGGGATGCATAGGTTTATAAGAAAAGTATTAGTATTGTGGCAATGTAATATAAATAAAGACTGTTCTGAAGTTTAATCCCAATCAGTTTTGACAAAAGAAGTCTAGAGTTAGTTTAAGAGGCCAAAGAAGACAAAATAGAGGATCCTAATGTTAATTTTAGACCAAACCATGACACAAAAACTGGGTGTTTCAATTACCAAAACAGCAAAATCTTTTATTTTCTTAATTTCAATTAATAACATTAAATTACCAAAACAACAGTGTATTTATTAAGGTATAAAGCGGCTGTTAAACGGAATACTGCTTATTTCTCTGTGCCATTGACCTTCATTGTTCCCCACAAACTATTAAAAACACATTAGTGAGTCACACTGTTGCACTGAGTGACATGTTTACCATGACATCAGCTAATTTTAAGGCAACTGCGCATGAACTCTCTTCGTGCATGACAGTAAATCACTGCTACATCACCAAATCTGTATTAACCGACAGCTGAAGGTAGTTCCAAACAAATATAATAAGTACTGTTGTTTTGGTAGCATTTGCTAAAAACGATAAGAAAATATGAGAAAATGATTCAGCCTTTTTTGAAGATAAATTTTGTTAAATGAAACTTTGTATTTGTTTTCTGCTTGAAAAGATTTCAATATGTGAAATGAACAAATGGACTATGGAGCAGAGTGAAAGATGGACTTCTGTGTTTTGAGCTTTGAATGGTATTAGCAATAATATTAAAAAAATAATAATGCAAAATATTGAAAAGATTAGATATCATGTTGTTGTGATTATCAGGAGACTGTATGGAAACACCTTGGCTGTGTTGTGGGAGACTCTGGCGAAAGTGTCTGTGTCAGACACAAGTACTTTGTGCAGAGTGGCCCCTTGTTGTTATGGAAACAACCCTTTTTTTTCATCATGACGCAGTCTGAACAGCACTTTTAAAATTAAAAACAAAGTGAGAAAAGAGCTGAACAACATAAATTAGTGCTTGACATGACAAAGTTTGGCCACCCCTGATGTTCGCTTCGACCACTTTCCTCTGCAGACGGTTATATCACCAAAGAATCCAGAAGCACACAGACAGAATACAGAGATCGATGAACTGTCTGCTATTTTCTTAAATATAGCATCAACCTCATCCTGTATATTGAGAAATCACAGTTTTTCCGAGTTAAATACACAGTTTTATGGTTGCAAATGTTGCAGTGAAAAGAGTCCCTCCACACTGCATGTTGATTTGCTTTTGGACGCAGCGTGAGCTTGAGCAGCACATAATCCTGCATGTCAGCGCTGCTTTGCTCGAAGCTGTCTTGTCTGTGTTATGCACTCCAGTCACTCTGCAAACACACCAGGAGCCCCTCCGCACACACACACACACACACACACACACACGCACTCACTCATACACGCCTTTCTCACACAAACATGCTGCACACGCGGAAAGTCAGCATGAGGGCTGAGCGTAGCCCCTGTGTGAGCCGTGTTTTTACTGGATTATCCCAACTCCACCTCGCCCCTGAAAAGCTTTAAGTTGGGAAAACGCACCTCCTTCCCTTGATATCTTGCTGGCTTAATGATTAATAAACCCCCTCGTTGGTGCTCAAAGTCAAAGGAGCAGCTAACATAAGCAAAACAAACAAGTCTAATAAAAAACGCTAAATGCAACCTTAAAGTCACGAGTGCAAAAGCTTGAAAAACATAAAAGTGCATGATTATTTTTTTTTACTTAATACCAAAAAAAATGCTTTTCTATGAGGTCTTTCTGTAAAGCTGTGGCTGTTAAGCAGCCTCTGCCTCTTCAATGTATCATTACCCCCCTCTGCTGGTGCGCAGAGGAAACGAACCCAGTGAGATCCACAAGGGTAGTATATTTAAAACATCTTCACCACCTCATTGTTATGACCCAACACATTCTGGCTTGGTGTTAAACAAGGAGAAACAGTATAACACTTGCTGTAGATTTTATTAGTCGAGCAGAGTACTGTGACTCATTTCCAAGTCAGCGGCTGGGGGAGTTGCTTCAGTATTCGATGTGCTCTTCTCACAGGATGACTCTCTCTCTCTCTCTCTCTTTCTCTCTTTCCTCGCTGCCTCTCACTCTTTCATTCACAGTTGAATTCATTAGCTCTGCTGCCATGTTGCCAATGTAGCGAGGAATGTAAATTAAGGTGACGGAACAGATATTAACAGACGTCCACGAATCACGTCAACTGATGCTATCAGGCTGAGTGCAATATTCAAAAAACCCCTCTTTTTCGGAGATGCCCACCTTGTCTCCTCCTGAGTTATAGCTATTCTCTCCATCCACCATCTTCTCTCCATTGCCCCTTCCCTGTGGCTTCTCTATACGCTGTCACACATGGCCTCCTCCAGCCCATTACGCTTTGTTTTGTGTCATGCCTGTGGATGCCGAGGCGAGCGGCGTATGGATGATTTCAATTCATCTCAGAAAACCCTTTTTCCTCCTCCACCCTTTTCCTCTGTCTTCCTGTCAGACAGACACATTCTCTGATTATCTTTATCCACCCTCAGCCTTCAATTCTCCGCCAGTGCTGATGGATGTACAGTGAAGTTGTTAACTAACTTTCTTGCACCTCTTCTTCGAATATCTACATCACTGTAACCCCATTTAACCCTGGTATCCACATCGAGTCTGTATCTGGAAAACCTGGACAATGAAAAACACTGCAATGCAGGATTTAAATCTATGGGATTGGGCAGTAGTCTGGCTTGCAATATGATTGAAACTGAATATGCAAATTGGTTGGGTAAGACTGGGGACTTGTCATCAGACATGGTGCATCCCAGATCGACGCAAGCAACATTGAACGTCACTTAGTTTGAAATCATTTTTTGCAATCGGGAAGGCTTGCTGCAAAAAGCTTTTGCCAGGTTTGATTAAGCTAGCTAAAGGAGGTGAAATGAGGCAACCTTTCAACACGCTGGGTAGATTTACTTCTTTTGTAATGATCACATTGATCACATTGTATGGATTGCATTCACTCCTAGCTTAGATCCGACAGCAATGCAAGCCAAACCCTCTGTGGATATAATCTGACCCTCCCGAATGCATCCTGATCAAAATGTGTTTTGCTTGCATCTGCACCTTGTTTCTCTTATCGACATCTGTCACTAATGTACAAATCACATACTAATGGCAAGTTTTAGTGCAAAGCATCAAGAAGGATCTCGGAACTCCACCATTTTCTGTTATCTCAAGCAAGTCTGTCCAAAAATCCATTCTTTGGTGATAAAATAAAGGCATCTAAACAGTTCTTGACCTGGTTTGGACCACGTTTGTTTACTCTGCTCGCCTCCCTGCAAACTAAGAGCTGATCACAAGCAGATTTGACTGAGCAAAGATGCTCGAGTCCTGTGGTTACCCCCATGCTGAAGGTCTCTTGTCAATACCAGGAGTAAATTGGGTCTAAAAGATTCAGAACCTGGTTTCTTAATCCGTCTTGTCGGTGATTTCACATGGTGAAAGGTCATGACGTTAAGGCGTGACATGTATAAAGGAGCCCAGGATAGGAACCAGCTAACCTGGACTCGCTCGGGAACGGTGTTAAATAATGAACAAGCTTGTGACTAATGAGTGACTCATGAATCTTCTCTTCAGAGGAGCCTCGCGAGCTTTCGTCAGCATGATTCATACACGTGCGAACCCCCCCCCAACACCTCTTTTTTTCTCTGTAACTTTCCCCAGCTTTTGTCATCGCACACCGGTTGCTTTCAGCTGCATGTGTTTGCCATTTCCCGAGGGCTTTAACTTTACTCCTCTTCTATCAGCACCCTGCCTCCTCCTCCTCCTCCTCCTCCTCCTCACTGCCTCTTCCCCCCTGTCTCAGGAATCAGACACAGGTTTGCCACTGCTGAGGAAGCAACCGTGGTAATCCTCGGGCTCAACTTCAAAAAGAGCCTCTAAAGACTACACTCTCTACGGTTCTGGCAACTCAGCCTGCTACCTATGCTTGGGGAAGGGAAAGAAAAAAAAAGCACACACATCCCCTCTCACCTGCCTGTTTCTCCTCTTCCCAGATACTTCACTTCACTCAACTTGCTTCTTCTTTATCAGCACTAAATGTTCCTCAGCTCAACTCCCCTTGCAACAAATGCTCACTTCCCCTGCCCTTATCAACACACATCTCTGCAAAGGCAGGGGGAAGAGTGGGAGAGAAATGAAAACTGAAAGCAAGAATAAAATAATAGGACAGAGGGTGGAGAGCAGGAGAAAGTGAAGGACAGTGTAAAGCGCGAGGGGAAGTAGAAGAAGGAAAAAGCAGCTGGTGAACGGAGGATAGAAAGAAAATGAGAAGTATGGTGGAGGGGGGGGTGGAGGGTTCCCAGTTCCCTAGTTGGTCTCAGAGGGGTAGCGAACACATTGTCAGCAGATCTTTATACAGCTCTGCTATGCAGAGAGGAGGATTGGAGCTGCTTACAGCTGGAGTGGTTGGTGGTGACCAGTTAATCTGCCCTGATTACAGATTTTGCTCCTGCACTTGAGGTAGTGTGTATGAGGGGACTGTGTGTGAGTGCAGAAAGACTGGAGCATGAGGGGGCATCAGCAGTGGAACACTGAACAACTGATATGATTAAACAGAAGTGATGCTGTAAGTCAGTCTATGTGTTTCCACGTTGACCTACAGGTTGGGATTAGACTAAACTGTATAGCAGTGGCTCTCAACCTTTTTAGATCATGACACCTCCAAATAATTTCCACTTTTGACCTCTTGTTACAGGTCAATTATGTGAATCTAGAGCAACTCCATCACACGCTGATCCTCCAATTTAACTTTAATAGATGGTTTCATTTAAATAGGCGACTCTATCTGTGGAAATTAGTGTATAATACCTAAAATAAGACTTGTGGTGTTTTAATTACTTTTATATGCGTCTTTAATGGCCTCCCAGGTCTTCTTTGGAGTCCACCATATTGCAAAGGCACGTTTCTACAGTAGTCCAGAATGGACAAACCAAAAACTGGCTCTAAAGACTGTCTTTTGCATTTTATTGCCAATTTTCCTTCATACTTGTGAATGGGAGGGTTTCAGAAGGCTGCAATCAGCAACTTGATCACTACATGCCACTAAATCCTGCACACTAGACCTTTGAAAAAAGCCTAATCACAGAAACATGTATGTAGTGAGGAAATCAAGTCATGTCAATGGAATTGCTGAGTTCAGTGAATCACTTGTGGAGTAGTTTATCTGCACAAATTGTATCCGTTGATGAAACTTACCAGTACATGCAAGCCAAAATGTTGTAGTGTTGTTTTTTTTTTTACCCTTGTTTGATTAAAAATGGTGCAATTGATGAAATCTAAAGGCCTGGGAGATGCGAGAATGTCTGAGGCTGAAAGGCAACAACAATGTGTTTTGGTAACTATGTGCTGAAGGTAAAACCATGCAGTATTTCACAACATCATTATCTTGCAACTCAATGAAAAAGTCCTGATGGGAACAATTTTGCCAAATCAAGGTTTTGTTGTTGACATACAGGTTCTTAAACACTTCATTATAGAGTGTAACAATGAACAAAATAATCAAATTTAAACCACATGATGCTGTCAGTTTCTCACCTGCTGAACAAAGGTACAGCTCTTCTACATGAGGTAACAACCCCTTGATCTTGGACATGTCATATATGATTTGCTCCATATGCTTTGATGCTGCAATAGCCCGTGCTTTATTTCATTGTTCTCTTCTTCTGTGTGTTAAAATCTGTGAATTTTAACCCAGTGGAGCCGCGCCGCTACAACCGGCTGCAACCCCACCCATACCCACGTTTCACAATCGCCCTTTGCCAATTGTGTCACTGACGTAATCTCTCCCCATAGATGGTACGCTCCAACACCATGAATTATTTATTTCATTACAACAGTCTTGCTTGCCTTTTTGAGCAAAAAAAAAAAAGAAAAAAGCAAAAAAAAAAAAGCCAAGAATGAAGATGTTTCCCTCTGCTGATGCTACGAAGCTGAGCTCTCTCTGAGTAGCTAGCTATAGGTGTTTCTGCTCTCATTGAGAGGCGGCAGCGACTTTGGAGGCGGAAGGACTCAGACAGGCGCTGCTTAAACATTTAAAAAGGAGGAGGCCCACTTCAAAGGAATGGCCTCGCACAATCAGTGTAGCCCTTTCCTTTTCAATTAGCACACAGTCTGCCAGGCTGGCATGCTCACCTAAGGGCCGGGCTAAGGCCGTGAAATATTGATGGCCTCTTCTCGGGAGTGAGTGGAACGCTTTGTGCTTGGTTCCCCTGGGCAAGTTTATGTGTTTAAGATTTTTTTTTTTTTTTTTTCTTTCTGACGGCAGAGAGCTGAGCGGGTGATTTGTTTGCGTGATCCGAGTGGGCGTGCAATGACGCACCAGGAGTGGATCGCACTAAATTCAATCAAAAAAATGTCTCGGCAAACACTCCTCTATATTCTTACCCAGCAGTGCATTAATCTTTCAGAGCCGTAACAACAAAATCGCTCTTTGTGAGATCAGATGAATCCCATGTCTCTCTATCTTTCTTCCTCAGCCTGAGAGTGATGCTTACTTATTATCTACAGTGTTTTACAAATCCATCTACAGTATTTCACCTTTGGCTGCGGCATGAAGACTCAAAGAGGGCAACTTTTGCAGAAATCAAAGCCTATTGCCTGTAACCACTCGTAAACAAGACCTCATTATTTTCAACTGTGTGATCCTGCAATCATCAGGGATGCAGAACAGACATCTGCATAGGTAATTGCGCTGGCTCATGTGTTCGACAAACGAACAGCTCTGAAAAACATCTGAAAAGACGATAAACCTTAACATTTTTACAGAACTTTCTGCCTTTTATCTTGATTTCCGCAACACGGACAAAGTGCTTTATTTGTTCTGGGTTCTGTTTCAGTGGTTTGTAATTAATTTTGAGAAGAAGTTCTGACTGATTAGTTTTGCTTTTCACTAACAAATGTGTAAAGCTGGGTGATAATTCATCCTGAAATCAACTATGGAGCTTTTTCTGACTTTAAAAAGCTTAAAAAAGAGGTGGAATGTATATTAATTACTTGGAAAGAATCTGGCTGTGACAAAAAAACTATCGCTCTGACTTCTCTCTCCCTCTGTTTTGTGAAAAATAGATAACTCAACACATCCAGACCTACAAATTGGAGTGTCAGAAAAGTTCTCAAGTAGACAAAGTGTGAACACAGAGATGCATCCTCGCAGACGTCCTCATGTGGCGCGCCAAAGTGTGAAGCCGAAGACAGAGAGCGAGAGGAGCAGATTGGATTTGATATTAGTCGGAGCTCAGGCGAGTGGAGGGGTTATATACTTAGCCATACGATGTCACAGCCCCTAATGGGGCAGAGAAGCGATGCACTGATATCCTTAATTGATGGATTAGAAGCATATAATTCCCCGCAGAGAGAGGATGATCAAGAGAACGGAGGACAGGGAGAGGAAGCTTGAGTAAGCAGAGAGAGAGAGCTTGAACATGACCTGAACGGTTAATTGAATAGGGAAATTCCCAGGATATTTTATTCAAATTAGGCTGGAGGAACATATGAAGAAGAGAAAAAAGGCGGGGGAAGAGATGGAGGAGAGGAGCAAGGTAAAGTTTTGGCAGGCTAAATTAGCAACAAACAAAGACTATGATGGGAAATAGTCAAAACAATAAAGCCAACAGAACCTCTTAATGACTGTAAAGCGACTCAGAAGCTCAAAAGAGGTGGGTTTTTTTGAAACTGATGGTTGTGTTGATGGATGACGGATGAGTCAAAGCAATAAATTGAGGTCCTGGGAGTGGAGAGAAATACCTTCACACCATTTATACATCAAGAGTGAAAGGTAGATCTACAGCAGGGACATGGATGGATGGGTGGAGGAGAGAGGAGAGACCTCTAGAGGAAAGCAGCAGATCCCTGTCTAAAACTCCCCTTTCATCTGGCCCACACAGTGCCAGATCAATCCATACGCCCGCCCATCATTAGGCATCAAAGGGTTTGTAGGAGGGGGATCCTGTCTGCACACAACTAATCCCCTTTAAATGTGCCTTCTCAAGGAACAAAGCCGCCATTACATCCACAATGCATTTCCAGATGATCTGCGCTTTTCTTGTGATGTGCCACCATCATCAAAGCAAGCGAGGTGGCGTAAAAGTTACAAAGGAAGACTTTGAAATTCAGGCATGATTTCTGCGACGACCACCCGGAAACTCTGGGTAAACGGTGGCGTCTTTAGACACGCCGGTTTGCTCTTAATTCGCGTAAATGTTAGCATTTCCGAAATCTTCATGATCCAGAAGTCCTGGATCGCAGTGATAAATGTTCTGACACCGACTTAGGGGACATGTAAAACAAAGGTCAGCCGCGTTCACTGCAAGTTAAAATCACTTCCATCGCAATAGATGACAAATGGAGTCAGTTTCTTGCGTTATTGTCAAGAGATTCTCCCTTTCCCTTCAGTCCTCTCACTCTGTGTTTTGCACTGTGTCTGTGTCTCTCACTGTTCCTCCCTGAAATCCATGAATAAATAATTCAAGCCACAGTGTTTTCATTTTATGACTGAATATGATATTTATCCCGTACCTGATCTTGCCACCCACCCACCCATCCACCTCTCTGAAGAAGCACATAAAACACTGTATGTCTCCGCACCTGAGACTCAAACAAGACTTTGTAAAAAGCCCTCAACCTTTTTTTTTTTTCATTTCATTTTATTTTTTTTTTGCCTTTCACCACTTCAGGATCATCTTTTGAGCCCCAAAATGTTGTCTCAGCACCACTTGAGTTTGCTTTGTTTTTCTCTTAAGCATCCTCCATAACCCTCCCTCTTCTCCCGACGTGCCCCCCCCCCCCCCTTCTCAGCATCGTGCCGTGAATCTGAGACAGTGACAAACTCCGACAAGAGAAGCCAGCGATCTTGATACCTCTCTGCATCTCAATAATAGCAACTTGATATGAGAGCCTTGTTATCAGGGCCCTCTTGGCTCACTGCGTGTTGCATCCCATCTGTCAAAACGGGAAGAAGGAGAGAAGTGGGGAGGCGAAGGGGGGAGGAGAAAGACGGAGGGAGGGGGCTATGGTTGGGTTATCACAGCAATGGGATTAATGGATGTGTGGGGTTTAAATTGGCTCCCGATGACAGCGGAGGCCTCACCGTGTTTCTATCAGTTATCGGCAGGTTTCCCCCCATTACTCATTCTCTTTTTCTCCGTCTCCCCCCTCTCCCCGCCCTCCCCCCGCCTTACTCTCTCTCCCTCACCCTGTAGCTGCAATTTATTTCTAAACCTTTAGCCATTTCTGTCTGAATCCCCCACACATCAATCTTCTCTCCCCTTCTCCACTCTTTGAATCCAATACTCCAGACAGCATGATGTCCAAATTAAAGAATGTGATGGAAGCCAATGAAAGTACATTGCCTGGTGCAGTAAGTCAACTGCATAAACGGACTGAATGAGTGTTTTCAATATTTGATAACTGAGTGAGCTGTTGAGCAGAGTCAGGGAAAATATACATGGGTGGTGGTTCACAAACTGTTTCGTCTGATGTGCCTCGACTGAAGGGGGCGCTCCCAGCACTTCCCTAAAATGCCAAAATTGAATGTAGATTTTTTTTCTCGTCTCAAACTGAAAGCTGAGCACAAGCTTAAAATCCTGAAAGTCTCCTTGCAGGATGTACGGTAAGAGTTAATGTTAGCATTGTCAAAGTTTTAGCAAACATGCTAAAATGTTTAGTTTTTTTGGATCTAATTCTGGGAACTTGAGTGGGGGGGGGGGGGGGGGGGGGGGGGGGGGGGGGGGGGGGGGGGGGGGGGGGGGGGGGGGGGGGGGGGGGGG
>JAQNCA010000020.1:5040638-5050921 GCA_029783725.1 Acanthurus tractus | reverse complement strand
CACTCATTTGCTGTGACAGAGCAACTAAAAAAAGTTAGTTTCAGAAGAACTTCAAAAAAAAAAAAAAAAAGGAAAAAAAAATTAAAAAGCGGTTCAGGGATTTAAAGCGAAGATCAGCTTTTCAGCATAAAACACTCGACAAACATAACAGCAATGAGTTAAGGGGATTATGATTATAAGGCTTGCAAAGTATTCAGTACAATACTATCGACTGTATGCATACCCCGCTGTGTCGTCTTTGGGCGTTGTTTTTCCCGCCACGCGAGACAGAACTGATGTCACAAACTGCTCATTATTCACTCCGTATGAAAGCCAGATACAGTAGAAACACTTTCAATGTTTCTGCATGAAAAGTCTGACACACTTCACCCCCACGCCCCCCCCCCCCCACCCCCCCGCTGCAACTTCTCAATCCTCCGCATCTCCATCTTTAATGGAATCATCACACACACACCATCCCCAATCAGCCCCCATAATGCCTTGCTCTCTGTATGCCCCCTGGTTATGGCTGTGCCACGCTATAATGGCTCCCTCCGTTTATCTGACACACAGTTATGCAAATATTAGGTTTCACCCCCCGAATATCTGGTGACAGGAGTTTCTCCCGCTCTCTCCTTCTCCCCCTGATTATGCAGCGATAGGCTCGCTCAGCCTGGAATAGACTGTTCGCGTATAATCGTGATTAGTCATATCTCGTGTTCGCAGTGATGTAAAACCCATCACTGCCTGGTCTTTATTGTCGGCGGGCGTGTTTCTGTTTGTGTGCGAGACATGCTGACGGACAGTCGGAGGCAGATGGAAAATCCTTTTCATGCCACTGGTTCAGATATGCTACGCATGCTGTTTGCTAATGACGACGTGTTAATGCTAAAAAGCTCAACAAGCACTCAGACATTTTTCTTTATGCTCCAGCTGACAACTAACTTCACAGCCAGAGAGCTGAGATCATGATCAGGTAGAGAGGTAATTAATAAGTTTGATAAGTCAGCACCGTGAATGCATCACCGAGCTGCATCACAGACTTTTTTTTTCTTTTTGCTTCTTCTGGCCTGGTGATGACACAATGTACACTGACGAATAAAGAAAGAAGCCCACGCTGTCTCAGGTGCAGATATGAATTGTCATGGTGATGAAAACTTAAATAAAAGTCCAAACACGTCGCTCAGCAGACTTTAACTTCCAGCAGTCAGACTGTAAAGCTCAGTGACAAGTTACGTAATAAAGACTGACTGAGACACAAATTAAAAGCAAAGACAAAATGCCAGAAGAGAAATCACTTAAGACGCTGAAGCCTTTAATTTAATTGAGTGCAACTGACAGAATGTCGAGAAATGGTAAATGTAATTTATGTACACTTCTGGTTTGGAGTGTAAATTCCAGTTGGTCTTATAATTTCAGTCAATATTTTTGCTTCAGCTTTCCCTGAGTTGAGCAGGGAAATGAGCAGTTGCCTGGTTTTTGGCCACATGGTGGCAGCTGAACAAGTTAAGAACATAAGATTGACATATTATGCTTTTTTAATGCGCTCATCAGACATGTGTCTCCATTAGCATACATTTAAATGTATTTTTCTGCCTACCTGATTAATGTAAGTCTAATATAACACTTCTTTAAGTTCATTTTTTAGTCTGTACACATATTATGCAGAACAAACACTGACAAATAGATGATTCATTGCACAGATTAACATTATATGTCTCAGCTAAATGAAGCAGAGAGAAAGTTTTTTCCAGGACTAAGAAAAATATATTTGATTAATTCGCAACTTGAAGCATTTTTATAGCTCAGGCTGCAGCCCACCTGCAAAACCTCCACGGCCCACCAGGCCCACACTTTGGGAAACACTATGCCAATTGATGCTAAATCACTCAAAGCGATTAGCAACACTTTTCTCAACTTTCACACTTAATTATTTGGATCAGTGGTTACATAAAAGTACGAATATGCGCAGCTTTTAAGTTCTATGATAACTTATTAAAAAAGGTAGGTCATACAATTTTGTCAAATATGTACAAAGTCAGCAGTGTAAGAGGTGAGTCAGCTTGAACACTGGGAGCCATGAGCCTTGTAGCAAAGTATAGCGATGGCCAGCTAATGTGCTCATGTGACTTTAGCTGGTCAGGTGTAGCGCTCGTGGCTCAGGTCAGCCAGGTAATGGTGCCAAGCGAGTCTGTTGACAGCAAGACTGAAGGAGGTGGGCGAGAAGTACGTGAGAAGCAAAATAACCAGTCTCCATCACACACACACACACACACACACACACAGAAGCAAACACACACACACTCGCTGCTCACTCAAACACACACTCTCTCTCTCACACACACACACACACAAACTCCATCTCCCTGAGGGGTAGTGATCTGTGACTCCTCAATGTTCTGTGCACATCTGAGATGACAGCACACACAACATGGCCAGCGCTCCAGTCTGGGTTCCACATGATCACCCACAGCAGTACTGTACGGCAAACAAGATACAACCGCTCTGTGTACCGACGAGGAAACAGGCCAGGACTCTCACTGAATGCAACAGTGTCGCACTCAAACTCACACTCAGCCACATAATAATGTGCAAATACAGTCTGTGGTTTGTCTTCGGCCTGTGCTGGAGTCGCATGCATTTGCCCTACAGTGCCATAAAACGCTTGTTAATCATTTGCATATGAGTTTACATCTTTGCAGACAACATTCGGATATCCTACCTGAACTCTCCAAGATCATTTTGACCTGAATTTTACACGGTTATGTGCAAAATTAAAAAAGCAAATGAGCTGAATTGAGTAAGAAGGTGAATTTTGTTGTCCAGCACTTTCTCCTCTTAGAGATAAACATTCATTGTCTACTACACTGATCGTAGAAATTAAGTGAAAAACTCTATAAAATTCAACCGAATAATTTAGATTTTGTATCAAAATGATCCTTAATGTGAGGGGTTTTTATTATGAGAAAACCTCAGTGTAAACCAAAGATTCTGGTGTCACAACTTGGATTTTATAGTGAGCATAAATTTGTGTCAGGATGCTTTTTTATAAATGAGTCCCCAGGATTCTCATTACAATGTTGGAAAAACGCTGTGAAACGGAATTTTTAAGAAGGTGTGGATTCACTATTCTGGCTGATTGTATGGAAGCAGTGGGACAAGTTATTCTCCACAGATATGATCAACTGCTTCTGGAAACATGTGTTTCGTCTGCATTTTTCCGATGCGAGCGCCAGATGTAAATGTGTACATTTTCATCTCCGTAATTTAAAAAAAAAACAAAAAAACCTGACATTTTTTTTTTCTTGCCTTATTATCAGCAGAGGAAAGAGCAGACGGGATTCAATTTGAGCAGAGGTAGTGGATCATGAAAGCATTTCACCATCCGGGAACAAGGTTGATATCCGTCTGGAAGTCAGGACCCAGAACGGCAGTGTTGTCAGAAAAAAAAAGTCAAATGTTGCTTTATTTGCCATTCCAACTCCAATTTCACATTATCGCTCAAACTTTTTTTTTGATCTTATCACTTCGACTCTGACTTTTTCTTCTTCTATTTTTTCGCCGCTGCCTCCCTTTCACCTCTTGCCAGCAAATCCTCATGAATCAACTTAGACTGCAACTTATAAAACTAACCAATTACACTTACAGAATCTTTTACAGTACAGCAGAATTCAAGTGAAGAAGACGAAGGGAAAGGGCAAACTCTGATCTTATTTCATTTTCTCTTTTTATAAGATCAAGTTTTCAGCATGCCGATAAGCCTCCGCAATACCGTCCTCTTTATATTTCATTGCTTTTTTTCCACTGTTGTTTGCTGCAGACGGTGCAGAGATTAGCTGAATGGTATTGACAGGGGTTTGTTTCATCTCAGTCATCAATAACAGAATTGTGTTCTCAATGTCCGGCCTGTGCAATGATAACAACTGCTGCCAATGTATAATGCTGTGTATGCTGGCTGCAGTAAAGACCGAAAGATCGAATTTCCTAACAAGTTTTTCCAAATTGATTTTTTTTTTTCTCCCCTCATATCCAGAAGTTAGGAGAATGAAACAAAAGCTCACTTTTTTCCCCCCAGTTTGAGTTCTTTGTTTAATCTGTTTTCCTCCTGCTTGAGCTCCAGAGATGACTTTTCTTTCACTTATCCAGGCTTTTACCCTCTTCGTTCACTGAATTTCCTCTATTTATGATGAATCAGCTATTACCCAGCGGCCTCATAATAGCGAGTCTCTCTTGACTGTGCAGCTTTTGCCAAAGTTCTTTTGATAAAAAGCCAACAATTAATAAATAAAAAGTCACCTCTGACCAACAGATTCTCGAAACAATGAGAGCTGCTTGCAGGGCATAATGTCTACATGACAACTGTAACGGTGTAATTACAAACCACAGCTTGAATGAAAAGAAACAAAAAGCCCCCTTATGCTCTTAAAGAAATGCTTTTGTTCTCTTTTTCCATTGATATTTGCTCTTAGGCTTTGTTGCTTTCCCATTATAAACAGGTCTGTTCCTTCTGTGGACCTGGAAGTGGATTTTTCTTGATGGTTCTGAACACAACTAAGCTATACAAAATAAAAACATAAAGTCTCTCTTCTTTTTGTTTAAGGAAACATAAACTTTAATGACACTGGAAACTTGATTCCAGCATGAATGTGGCAGCAGCTGACTAACATTTGAGAACATTTGAGAGCTATGCAGGCTGTAATTGTTATTACAAGATGTTTTTTGCCCGTTTTTCAGCAAGCCCACGGGGAGTTGGTTATGTACTGTTAGCAATTTAAGCTGTCTGTTCTTATTACATCGAGCATTTAGGAAGATTCAGCATGCTGTTTGTTAGTGGGAGCTTGCAAGCTAAGCTAATTAGCCTCCACTTGGAGAGTGTAAGCAAGGTTAAAGCCCAATTCTGCAAGAACTGGTAGATTTTTTTTTTTACAACTTGGTGCCTCTCACTGTTTCAGAGTGAATTCACAGCTGCACATGTGCATTTGACGACAGGCTGAAGAATCTGAAAGCAGCAAAAACATGAGAAGCCAGAGAACCATGTTGACTGACAGGATGAAGCAATATCAAAGGGTGTAAACAGATATGACTGAGTATCTCTTTGCTGACTTCTAACGCTGCAATAGACTAGCTCATAAAATGTATGCGTTGATATGCGTAATTGAATAAAATGTTGTTAATGTGACATAGCAAGTGTAATTTATTACAAAACAGCTAAAAAATGTTTGCAAGGTTGCAAAACTTTTTGAAGTGAGATTGGTTTGTCTATTAGCATGCTAGCCTGAAAGGAAACTGAGGTCAGAAGACACATACTTCTGTTCCCAAAGGCCATATTTTCACATTTGGACCCATTTAATCTTCACAAAATGTTTTAAATCAGTTCTGAAAACCAGAAATTTTCCATGTAAAAGAGAAAGACAAACATCCACACTCACATTCATTTAGAGTTGTTCATCACACTTGTTTTTTGACAGCAGGATGAGACTTAAACATCCAAAGAAAACCAGCCCGAGCTCAGATAATATAACCTCTTAGTCACACTCAGCCGATCGAAATGCCTACAAAAGTGTTTCAAGAGGTAAAAAAAACCTGAACTTATCCCAATTTGAACTCTTTGTTGCTTCAGACTGTTACCTCCGTCTTTGCTGCCTTTTCTATTTGTATGCGCTGCACCGGAACATGTTGTTATAAAAAATCACGCTGTTAACTTACAGTTTATATTTTGCTCATTCTGTCTGTTTTCCTGGACCTGCGTAGCTATTTTTCCCTATTTTCCACCAATATTTGGCCTTTTAAATCTGTCTCTATACCTGCCTGTCTGCATTCCTTCTGTCAAAGCTTGCGAAAGCCACGACGGCCAGAGTCGGAGTGAAGCATCAGGTTGGCACGATGCCCGGCAAAAAAAACAGCAAGTGGTGGAAAAAAAAAACAGAGAGAAGTACAGAAAAGATGGAGTGAGAAGAGAAGGAAGACGAGTGAAGAATGTGAGAGCTGCGAAGATGCCGGGGGAGTCCGATGATGCAAAATAAAAAAGCGTAACAACAGGACGAGGAAAAAGCGAAGAAGGCGAGGAAGAGCGAGCGATGTAAGACGTGTTTAACCGCGGGAGTTTGTGTAGGAGTGACGGGAGACCCCGCGGGGCCCCGAGGTAATCTGCAGGTTCGCACGATGGCTCTCCAGGACCTCGCAGGTGCTGCTGCTGCTGCGAAGATGTCACAACAGTTGTTTTTTTTTGCACACACACACACATTCAGATGAGCGCACAGCGATGCACAAACACACCGAGTATCAACATGTGGGAGTAAAAAGGGCTGTAACCCCGTGAGCTCCCTTTAGCTCTTCACCTTGTCATCACAAAACTAACCTCTCAATAAAAAAAAAAAAAACAAGCAACAAAGGTTTTGTTTCAGCTTCCACCTTTTCCCCTCTGTCCCCTTTCTTTGTCTCGAGCCGTCTCGTTAGCAATATTAATGAAATATCTCTCCAGCAAGACCTGTAAACATCATTTCTCATTAAAATAAAGAATATGTACAGTGCAGGCAGCGAGCAGCAGCCAAATGTCCTTGGCTGTCTGTCTTGATGCAGTTGAGGCGATTTCATCAGATGCTGCTGCTGTGTGAACTGTCTGTCTGTCTGTGTTTTTGTTTACCCCCATAGTCACTTCACTTCGCTTGCAATCTCTGACAAACTTAGAAGGAAAAGACTAACAATTTTCTACAGACTCCTGCACTTTGACGGGTCCCCGTTCCCTCGTTCTCTTGTCTCTTTCCATTGCTGCGAGAGAAATGGAAAACAATGAGATTCAATCACGCCATTCTCCTTTTGCAAACAATTAGATTATGGCTTTGTTTTCTTTCAATTTGATAAGGGAATCTGACACCATTCTTGCCCACAATATGCAGTCATACATTATGGAGACGGCGGAGCGTGGCTCTGTTAATGAGAATTGACAGGAGCTACTGCAGAAATAACAAGAACAGACTTATCCAGAGTGTCGGGGCCCCACCCAAAAACAACTGCGCCTCCACAGACGCATATACACATGCATATGCACGCACACCGCCGCCGCCATCAATGCACAACAGCAGTGGGACATCCACGAGACATCCTCATCAATTATGAAGGAGCTCTGAGTACCATCCATTACACCCAATCAGCTGGAGAAATCACTGTTTTACCACCATTAGCATTTCACTATTCATTAGGAAACCACATACATACACAAATCTGCACACACATGCAGACAATGCGCCCGATAAGCCAGGATGAATATGGAGGAACTAAACAGTTCTCAGAATGCAGAAGAAACCAGTTCCAGTCCCTAGTTTATTCATGACCTGAATAGCATGCCTGCACAAACAAGCCCCGACTAATGTTAATTAAGCAGAAAAGAGGCTCGTTTGAGAGGGAAAGGGGAAAATGGATTAATCCGAGGACGGCTGGAAGGAAACGTTCGATTGGAGTTGGAAGTTATGAGAAAAACATTAGCAAACTTTCATGCTTCAAAGAAAAAGCAGATTTTTGTTTTTTTTTTTGTTTGAAGAAAACAAAAGGGTGAAATCAGAGGACAGGAGGATTTGGTTTGAGCAAAGCGCGGTGAGGAAAGCCAGCCATGATTAATGCTCGACAGATTGCAAATGGATCCCAAACAAGGGGTCACAAGAAGATTAAGGGAATAAGCGAGAAAAAAAACAAACATTTCTTCAACACAAAATTACGATTCTTTCAACGATTCCTCTAAATTGTGAAACACTAGTTTAGCATTTTGGACTTCAAAATGAAATTACTCCGACTTTGGTGGAATTGCTCAGGAATCACAGACTTTACACCCGTAATGAGGAGCCACATGGTAACATTTCTATTGTTTTAAGATAGATTACTTACCTGCAAAGTAACAGAACAATGCAAATTTAACAAGATAGATGCTTAACTGTAACATGCTTATACACAAGAACTGCAGAAAAACCATAAAGCCAGCAAACTGACTCAGTAATGTTACTTACACAGCATTTATGCAACTTCACAGTATTAAAAGGATGACCACATGACTGAAACAGTTAAGAACCCCTGCAATAAAACAAACATTAAGATGTGATCAGTATGGAGGTCTGATAACGTGGACACATGCTGGATGACGGCTCTTTCTATTAGTATTTTCCACTGCCTAATCTCATTCCCTCCAAGGCATCTCCATCAGATACTTGCTTTTAACTTGGTTTGGGAAAAATGGACGATCAATTGAAGAGGTGGTATTGAGCTGACAGCAGTGGGGGCAAAGATAAAAAGACATCAGAAAGGAAGGAGTCCGTTCTATCTGTAGCCGCTCTTCGAAAAGGAATTGAAGGTCCGTTCACAGGTGCACGTCAACTCTTCTGTCAAGCTGTCGGGCTGCATTTTTGATGCGGCCGCATTGTGCTTCATTATGCATGCCATATTGAACCAAACCGATAGGTAATCAAGCTGAATCAAATATTTATTGGGACACATTTCGCTTGAGGCCGCAGACCGACCCCAGTCGGAGCAACAGGGGACACATCAAAGCCAACAAATCTTGTGAGTGAATTTAAAGCAGTGCAAAGATTTGGTTTAGCCTGGAAACATGAATTCAGATGGCAATGGGAGCTCAGCAGGGGTCCCCTGTCATGCTACACTGCAGTGCCAATGACACTGATTTAATAAGGTTTACAAACGAACCCAAATTTTTCCAAAAAAAAAAAAAGACTGTTCACTGTGACTACCTTTTCAACTTAGACTGTCATTCCCCTTTTAGCAACTCATTGCATCTCCTAGCAACATTAAAAAATATCTCACTGTGTGGTTTCGCGTTGTGTCACGTTGTGTTTTCTGACAGTGATGCTGCTGTGAAGCCTCTGTTCTCTTTTTTTTTTTACTCTTGCCCAGCATCTGTAACACAGACATCTACTGGTCAAGCTAGTCAAGGTGTTTGTCTGCTTAAATGAGTCTGTGGTGAGTTAAAAAAAAAAACAAAAGACAAACAGTTGATGTTCACAAGCTGGAACTCGATCATCACTACCTTTCTTCACATCCATCCCTTCTGTCTCTTTCCCTCCCTAACTATGTCTCACGGGAGCACTTGCCCCTCACCCTTGGTCCATCTAAATCTCTTTTATATCCTCTGGTGGGAAATCAAGCACGTGCACGTAAACAAAGCCACAAACACACAGATGCAGGCACATGCACGTGCACACACACCACAGCGGCTGCACCATGGGGCTGGAAGAAGCTTCTATCACGGCAGCTTCGTCTTTCAGGTGGTAATTAGCAGTCATTGTTGTTCTTCTGCTAATCAGAAATCTCCCAAACCAATGAGGGTCATTATCTTGCCATCAGGAAAAAAAAAGAAAGAAAAAACAGGCAAGCTCAGGGAAGATGAAGAGAGATGTGTGTGTGTGTGCGCGTGTGTGGGTGTGTGTTATGCGATATGTATTATGATCCACAGCCAGAGTCCACAGCCTTATCAAACAAAATGGCGAGATTGGATCTTTTTCAATCATTTGCATGTAGAAGGGCTTAATATCAATTACGAGATGAAATCCTGTGATTGTTTCTTCCTCCGGCTAATTGCACCTTCAGACTTACAGACACGTTTTTCGGGATGAAAAAGCTTTGAGGCGAGCTACAGTGCGAACAAAGACGTGCTAAAAACGGTGAAGTTCAAAGGGTTAAACACAGCTGAATACAATCAGAGATGAAAAAAAAGGTGTATAAATTACCCAGTGGCCTCCAACATCCAAAAAGAGCAAGCTTGCGTTGAATGAAATGCAAATTCAATCATTAAGGCCACGATTTTGAAAAAGGAAATGTTGAGAATAACAATTTCTATAAACGTTTATGGAATAAATCTATTCTTGGTCATAAGCTTCCATATAAGACAAAGACAAACAGACTGAAAGTAGACTGAGTTTTGAAGAGCATAATTACATTTAAAACACCACGTAACTTTTGCTTAGTAGTAAATGAGATACTGATTACATCAAATCAAGTCAAAATGTAGCAAAATAAACCTGTGATTGCACCGACTAAAGCAATAAAACTTCACAGTTCCTTTCTAAGAAGACAAATTTGCTATTTCTTCCATTAAAGTTAACTAGTGTGGCTACTTAAAGCAAGACTGTGCTGGAGTCAACAAACATTATTATCAATATGATTTTTGCAGTAATGTTAGTTTGTTAACACTGACAGCTTGTTAATGTTAGTAAGATAGCTGTTTCAGCATTGGTTATGTTGTCATAAATAGATGCTAACTTAGGCCAACACAGGCTATTGATCATACCAAACTATGCATGTTT
>JAQNCA010000020.1:5024817-5035738 GCA_029783725.1 Acanthurus tractus | reverse complement strand
TATGCTCATATGACCAGTATTACATATAACATAAGCAGATTGTGAGTACTGTTGTGTCATTCTGTATGTAGCACTTTTACTATCTTAGATGGTGAAGGTTAAACTGGATTTACAGGAAGTGCTTCATTATATACAGTCGAGTAGTTTCATCCAGTGGTTCCAAACTGAAGGCTCTGGTCTCTACAAGGGACCACATGTCAGATATTAGGGGTCATAATAAAACTAATGAGAAAGCATTAAGACAAACCTAAATTATGTTACACAAATGTGCTTTTTTTCTTTTAGACTTTCTCTAATCTTTACTTTTTTGGAAAACAAATCTCCTTTTTGGTCTTAAAATGATTATTAAAGTGAAAACCATCTGGGAAGACTAGAAAATGTCTCTTTGGTGGAACTGCTAACAACTCTTCATATAATTTTAATGGACAATGTTTCTCTCGAAAGAACCCAGGGACTTTTCCTGCCAATTAAGGTAAAGTAGAGTAGAAAAAAACCCCACGATATTTCCCTCTGATGTGTAGAGGAGAAAAGGCCAGCACATAATGAAAATAACATGTACAAGTACCTGGAAATGGCACTTGAGTACAGTACTTGAGTTAATGAATTTAGTTATATTTGACCACTGCAGCCACGCAAGCTGTTACCTCAGCAGAGTGATATGGTCAGTGTCGACACATATAATGACTTTGCAGAGTTTTCCACTGAACTCTCCTCCGCCATATGGTGACCTTGGTACACTAGAGGCCTCAGAGGGATGGAGAAAAAAAAAATTCTGGGTTATACAGACGCAGAGGACAACAAAGGTATACGTACATACAGACGACAGTCCAAGGAAAGATACAGAGGATCTACGGTGGAGCTGGCGTCAAGTGCAAGTACATAAAGGAGAGATAAAGCCATAGCTCTCTGCAGAATTTAAAAAAGGTATTATTATTATCACTTCTCTCAAGCTTGTAATAATGTGATCGTAAAAAGAAATATGCATTTAATGTGAAGCGATATATACATATAGTATAATATGTCCAGTCAGAACAAAGAGGTTATACTGTGGGCAAAGGCTGGCTGATATAAAAATAACTCAACAGGCCAATTAAGAAGGACTATATTCATTTCTACTTGTGAAATGAGTATAGTAATTTAACTAATATAGGCAGGGTAAGAAAACACATATTTACACACTGCCAGCAAAGCCTTAATAAGAAATGCTCAGACCATGAATGCACAAATGTGGTAGCTCTATGATTAGAATATAAGGACATGAAAGAAAGGACAAGCAGCTGGTGTGTGAGGCATAATGAAAATAAAATGTTACCATGAATTTTTCATGGAGGAACCGGTGTGACAATTGCCTATGTGAGCATTTTCTGCTATACATTATTCAACAAGAGCGTGTGACTTGAGACGGCAAGTTTATTCTTACATTTCACTTGAGGAAAAGCAGAATTTGATGAAATCCATGAATAAATTGATTATACAATTATATATAAATAAGCTAAAGATGGAAGACCCTTACGTTGAAACCCAGAGCTGGGATTAAGTTTCTCTGTTTGCCTCTGGGACTTTATCTCTAAAAATCTTGCAGATATGTCAGACAACACGACAGAGTGTACAGAAGGAAACCTATCCAATGAGATGTGAAATCCCAATATACACTGAGCAGATTTACCTGCTGCTTCAAAAAAAAAAAAGTCCAAATGATTGTATTATATAAACCTGCAGAGAGCAGATGCAATATTAAAATAGAAATAAAACACAAAGAGCTCATAGCGATTGAACTAAAAATCCAATCATGAAGCGTAATAAACCTGAGAGCAATGATGGTAATTATCATTAAACAACACTGATGTTTATTACTTTTTGGTTTACCACATTTTTATCATCATATAAGATTTCTTTCATTCCCATATTTCGTTAATGGCTCGGCTTCATGCACTCTTTTATATTTACCCAACTGTAATTATTCGATGGATTTGGGTTTTATTAGCAGTTTCATTGCTATAAAAGCATAAAACTGACAATTTTTCTTGAAGATTGTCTGTGTGCACTGACACCTAAACCATCTCTATTATTACCACCACCTGCATGTCAGTGGAAACACATTAAAGGTCATGTTTAACCAGTTATTTTTTCAATCTATTGCTTCAGAGATGCACCAGTGTTCAGTAATGATGCTCTATTTATCAATTAGTTTTTTTTTTTTCAAGTGATAAAAAAACTAACAATAAATACCTTGTATTAAAGCATGTGTGTCCTTCAGAGACAATCACATGCTTCGATTTTAATGTTTTTTTTTAATTTAAAAATATCTGTGCAGAACTGTTAATTTTACACTTGAATTTCAACAGAAAAGCTAAAATTATGTTTCTGTTCAGGTTGATATCAGTTCATTTATCTCTCAAGGCCTGTTTCTGATTTAGCACGACATCACTAAATTTGATGGTATTAATATTTGATGGTGTTTCTGTGAAGTTATAGAGTTCCTAATGATAGATTTTCTTAATATTTCTTTTTCAACACAGTTGGTGCTAAACTACATTCAACGTTGAAGGTTTAATCTTCTTAAGCTGCTATATCTATGAATCTGATGACACCTGTGGGAACTCATAGTCCATTTTGATAGTGCATCGAACTGAACGTGAACTGAAAATTTAAAGTCTCTTAAACTTCTGAGAATCTCACTTTTATGAGAGAAAAGTTGTACATTTGGAGGTGTTCTGTATCCCCAAAAATCAAACAAAAACAAGCCAACGTGCAGTGGTGTTAGCTAAATGTATACTTTGTTATTGCAAGAAAATGTTGGCTAAATGCATTTAATCATCATTACACATAAAAATGCCAGTTTTATATTAAATAAAAGCCTTTTGCAATGTTTATTCATATTTATACTGTACATTAAAGTTACATTTGGTGGCAGCCAGTGCAAAGTTTGTGCACCACAGAATATTTTTCTATAAAAAAATACTGCAAGTAAGCTATACAGTCAGTGATTCCAGTAAAAAAATGAAACAATTATTACAAATAAATAATTACACAAAAATTGCCCACCACCACCTGCTGAGATATTGCATCTGAATGAACATGTGAGTCGATTAAACACAGTAAATGGCCAGTTGGTCCCAAGCTGCTCCTTTTTATCAGGATGGAGAATTCTGATTCTTTGCAAAAATAGAGGAACTTTGAATAGAGATTGACTAAAATAATCAAAAACGAAGCTAAAACATCTTTTTTTTTAAAGTTAAACTTAAAGCAAAGTAAGCGTTTCTGGAAACTTCTAAGGTTTGACAGCCGGACATATTTTAGTACCATTCTCTGGGTTTGGAAGAGCTGCATATAAATCATGTTTTTGTACTGCTTGGGTCAGCGCCATGTCCAGCTGAGGTCTGCTTGACCTCCAGTGTCTCCTTGCACCTGTTTTCCACATCCCCTCGTGCATCGGCTTCCCTTTATATATCCAAGTTCAAACGCAATCTTCAGGCTATGATCCCCCTGCATGAAAACAACTAACTCGGGCTCCATCTGCATTGTATGGCCTCTCTCTCTCTCTGCTGGCCTCCACAACTCTCACCATTCATACCAGCCATTCTGGGTAGCTCTCTTTCTCCTGCATTCTCTTCCTGTCAGTCGTTGCTCTTGGCACTGCGACCAGTCTTATTCAGCACCGAGTTAAGTTCATTCAGCAGATTTGAAGGCATCATAACCTCCACATTAGGAGCAGGTCGCCTGTTGTTGGTCTTACAGCCACTCTGAGGGGGAATGGGCAAAGGCATGGGCTGTAAGTGTCTAGATGTGGATGCAGGAGGGAGGCGCTGAGGCGGGAAAACATCCACAGAGGGTTTTCTGTGTAGGACTTCTGGGGTCTTGAGCATGTTGATGTGCCTCTGGATGGGCAGGGTGTTTGTCTTGTGCTTGAGAGTGACCTTCTTGGTTGACCTTGAGTTCCCATCGTCATTTGAAGACCTCCTTTCTGTTGGCTGGAGGCAAACAAGGCAGGACACAGATGTTTCTTAATCAGGAAAGTTATATGATTTACGAGGGGAAATCCAATTATGTATGAGCAGAGCTGGAAACCAACATTTAACTTCACTTGTCCGTTATTGGTTAAGGAATGGAAATGTTTAGTAAAGAGCAAAAAATGTGAATGGTTATCATTTAACCATTTAAAAGTCTATAAAAGCACACAGTCATGCTAGTGACTATTTGAGGCTGCACATAGGCAGGGTAGCTCTTTAAGCTAAATGCTAATCTCAGCATGCTAACATTCATATTTACAATTCTTAACATTTAGGAAGCAAACAATAAGAAAGAAAAGCTTCAAGCATACAACATTTTTTTAAAAGACTGCAGTATCTAAACCAGCTTTTACTGCCTAAAACTTGAAAGCCAAATCTGATATACAAATACACTCAAAGCAGTCTCTTTGAGTTTTACCGCTGATTTCTCACCTGTTTGCTGAAATTGTTGTTGAGTTTTGGAATCGTCCGGCCTTCCGTTACAGCACCCCCTCTGGAGGATTTGTTATCTGCAGCTTCTTTTGTGTTAACGTTCTTTAAACAGAGGTCAGAGCCGTGCTGAAGACACACAGCCAACGGCAGAAATTAGCAGTACAGTAAAATAAGAAATATTTCTTGAGATTATTAAAAAAATAAAATACAAATACAGATTTAATGGCTTTATTTTCTCTTTAAGCCTTGTTTGTTTTGCACGGTACTGTTCACATCTGGCATGCACAGATGTCATGATAAAAGATAATAAACAAAACAAACATAAAGTTTCTGGTTCTACATTTTCATTTTTATTAACAATTTCCATACGGTTGTTTTTTCATCATGTCAAAAGAAGGTCAGCAGAAAGGTAGGGTTGGTGTTAGTCTACAGGATGTAGAGGTAGAACTTACTGTATTTGGCCATCTAACTCGAGCATCTTTACAAATGGGGCAAAGTCAGAGGGCGACGGTCCTCAGCCCTGCTGTGTTCTGATCCCTGGCCAAACTTTCTTTTTAACAATGTCTCCTTTTATATCCCTGTGACCCCCAGACCTATAGAACTGTCTCTCTTTAACAAATCCTCATTTCATCACTGCCAGGACCCGTCCTTGGACCTTTACACCCTCCCTTAACCCTCCAACACTCGCCACCGCCATCCATTCCACCTTGCTTCAAAATTAGGTCCTCCATCAGTAGTTGCTATGGAAACTGTCGGAGCACAATGCTCGCTAACAGGTAAGAGAAAGGAAATCAAGAACACTCAAGAGCTCTCTGTCTACTTTCCCATCTACACTTTCTCTCTGCCCTTCCCGCAATTCCTGTGTCCTTCCCAGGAGCCCCCCTGTGTTGGAAGCTGACAATCCTGATATTTAGCGGATTTGGGAGGAGAATCCTAATATTTTTAGCCGGCTCCGGTCTCTCTATAGATTTAGTTGTTGCAGAGCTAAGAGCTTCTGCAAAGAGCAGAGAAAAGTCACCGAACCCACTGAAATAAACACCTTGAAACAACAGACAGGAATTGGCTTCCCCTTTAGATCAATCTCGCCCTGACAGTGTTGCCCTTTTTACTTGCTAACCCAAACTAAGGCACTAAAAGGCTTTTACAGTAAGCACTTGCGATAAACAACACTACACTGCAGACGAGTTCCCATAAAGGAAGCCGAGCAGAGGGCTAATACTGATTAAATGTGCTGACAGTACAATAACAGACTTGTGAAATCTCCAGCTAGGGTTAGAAATTTCGGCTTAGGATGTGTAAGTTATTGTCATTTACTTGGAAATGAGGAGAAAATAGACACGTGTGTTTAGTCTAATGAGGCAACACGATGGTTATTTCACTGAGATGTTAGGAATAAATGTGAGAGTGAGAAATAATGCAAGAATATGACACATCCGGAGCTGTTCTCCCCGTGTTTGCTTTGCCTTGCATTATTTATGTCATATCTGCTGTGTCAGCGACTGACAGCGACAACACTTAGCTGTATCTTGGGGCTAAGTACCACAATGTGATTGTTATGGTCGCCTTGACCTTATTCTCACAGCTTTTCCACATAAAATGATTTATGTTATTGCTGAGTGACCTCGAAAACTTCACAGTTCTTTTCCTGTTTATGTATTTCATCTGCCTAACAGCCCAATAGAAATGGATGATTGGGAGGAATATGATTTATCATATCTCCTCATTCTAAGATATGGATTGTAAAAGATGATTTATTCCAGGCCTGTAACCGAGTGTATTTTTCTTCCTAATAAAGAAGGGAAAAGGAGGATGTGTCCACAGTGTGTTTGTCACAGTGATATTTTTAGGTTGCAACACAATAGCGAAAAACGTTAGAGAAAAGACACGTACTTCATCCTTCACTCCTCAAGTAACTGCGTGTTCTGCTCATTAAATTTTTCCATTAAGCTCTTGCATGGTTGCACTTCTCACTTTTGCTCTGATGTCTCTGTTGCATGTAATCTTACCTTCATCCTGATGATGTTTGTCACCCAGCTGACCTGCGTCTCTCTATTCTCGCAGCAGAAATGCCTGAGGAGGGAAAAGCTCTGTCACATTAGCCACTGAGTTCCACGTTGTTCCTTTCACACCGATCTTAAAAAGTATTTGGTTAGTCACAGCGCTGGACACAGTGTCTTCTCAAGGGACAGTTCATTGATCACTGTAAATAGATTTGACGATCGGTAGGCAGGCTGCAATTACCTATGATTACATGAATATGCGAGGGTAAAGTATCCCTTAGCAGCAGTGATTAGCGCTGAAAGTAACAATCTAGGATGATGGTTTAAATAATACCTGTCACCTATTCACATTTGTACATTATTCTGCTTGATATTTCTGTCCCCCGCTAGCATGGTCATGTACTGTACTGTGCTATACTGTATGTTACATATAGATGTTATTATTATAGCCTTTTGAAGTAATTTGCGATTTGTGTACAAGACATGGGCCTTAGCAGCCCTTAAAACATTGTATGTGCTTTGTAGACAAAATAATAAAAGCAAAAAATGGCTAAATTCAAGCTAAGAGTCTACAGCCATGATTGTAGTTCTGTGGTGCTGTACTTAGCCACAGTAGTGCCCTAAACTAATTTAACGTGCTAACTTATTCATAATGACGCTGGCTAGCATGCATGTTAAACAAGCATTACCATTTAACATAGTATTTACAATTTTCACAGTATTTGGTCAACTTCTTACTGTGCTAACATCTGCTAATAAGCACCAAGGACACATTAAATGTGAAGACATTTTAGAAACATCACAGGTGACAGCATGGCTAACAGTTATACGAAAGATAAGTAAATATAAGTCAAAAATGGCTGCATCCAAGCTAACAAGACTAAAACTGAACAGCCAGGCTCTCAGCTTTGTGAAGCTATGTTTTTTCATATGGGAGGGGGGGCTGACTAACTCTTCCCTGCCTTTAATTAGCTCGCACTCATTGCTTTGTCCAAGTTCGACAATGGTAGCATGCAGTGTAACATTCACAAAGCTCTCTTAGTGTAGCATGTTAGCATGCAAATACTTGCTATTAGCATTAAATACATTTGCCAATCCCTCATATTAATAAGACATTTTAGTTCTGAGCAATATTTTTCATCAGTTATGTATAAATATTGCCATTCAATTCAGAAATGTAACATTTAAAGAAGAGTTAGTTTATACTGTTATGAAAGTAGCTAGTTTCATCGATTTGCTGTGTTTGTCAACTCCGGAGGCAACTTTTTATGTCTAACGGTGGATACTAAATACTTGAAAGAAGCTAAAAAAGAAAATTGAATTTAAAAAAAAAAACTGCTCCAGACAGCAGCCTCTCAAGTCTAATCAATCAAGCCAAACGCTAACACACTTGGATCATTAGAATTTACCCAAACATAAACTTTTTAACTCAGTGCTACTTGATTCTTTCTGTTTTAGAGATATTTTAAGTGGAAAGGGTAAAAGTCGTTCTCATCAATTATTAAACTGGAGAACTTGTGCACTCACCACTGTTGTTTATCGGTGTAGACAGTGAAGCCCCAGCTGTTAAATGAGAAGGACACAGGTCAGACTTTAAGAACTCGGCTCTGCAAACTAAAACTTGCAATGTCCTGCAAAACAACTTCATTTGAAGACAGAGGTTATATTTATGTTTATATGAAAGGAGACTATACATTTTAAAGTATCCAACTCCAGAACCAATCAACCATTTCTTGAAAGGAAAGTATTTTTAAAGGCAGCAGCAGGTCAAAACCTTTTTTATTTAAAATGCAAAGAGGTTAACAAGTTCACAACAAATGCTAGGTGCTGAACAGAGGTATCAAAGAGATTAATCTTGGCATTTCCAGCCCACATACTGTATTTATGCAATGGCAGTGCAGAATACACAGAGCACATCCGGCTCACCTTTAGGCCTTAAAGCACATGTTGCTCTAAGAGATACACAAAATATTAAATTTCTAAAATGTAGCCTTGCAAGTTGGAGAATTCCTGTATTGCACCATGAGCCCAGTCTGCTGTATGTGCATTAAATGATGACATACGAACACTGTTATTGGTGTGATGCTGCGAGCCAAACAAAGAAAAAATTCTTCCCACACAGCGAGCTTTTTGTATGGTTAAAGGTGTACGTATGTGTGTTTCAGTGCAAATTAACCTGCACAGAGGCAGCAGAAGGTGAAAAGACCACCTTCCTGGAGAATACATCTTCCCTGAAACCCTTCACAGCTGTGGCTGAACAGGAGCAGAGAAGTGGGGGAAGAACAAAGTGAAAGAGGGGGCAGAGATAGAGAGCCCGCAGCCTGGAGCACCACTCCTGTGAGTTAAGGCAGCCGATCCAACCCCGCAGTAGGCCGCTCACAGATAGACCTCTGCCTAATGAGGTACTGAAGCGCTGCCTCTCCTCACCCTCTCACTATGACTCTCTCCGTTCTCCTCAGCACTCCGTCTTTATTTCTTTATTCAGCGTATCACTTCTCCCACAGCCCACTCAACAGTATATCTATGATACCACGCTGTATCATTCTTTCCTTCTGTCCCTCTTTCCCCTTTCTCTCTTCATCTCCCACTCCCTCTCTCTTATCCACTTTCTCTCCCCTGAAGGACGGCGTAATGCAGACAATCGCTTGCCGGACTCATTTTTCACGCTTCCCCAGACTCGAAATTCCGACATGGAAGAAAATTATGAGGAATTATAATCGGGTAATGTGAAATATAGGGTTTGGCTCCTCAAAAATCTCCTCTTTGTTTGACCAACAAGAACTGCTGAGGATTTGGCATGTGTCATAAATTATAATAACAGAAGATCATTAAAATAAAACAGTGGCGGCAATGTTTTCTGTCCGCGCGAGCCGAGTTTGATAATTTGTTTTTGTTAAAATACAATTACATTTAATCAATTTCATTTCAGTGAAAAATAAGCTGGGGTCAGAAGTGGCTTGGTTATCTCCTGGTTACGCAAAAAACTCTAAGAAGAGTAAGGGTGATATATCTTTGTGGAAAACCACAGAAAACTGTTGCACACATGCACACAATTACGGAAAAGGTACACTCAAATACACAACAGCAATGCTAAATAATCACTAGTTAATCTTAATAACACAGAGGGGTGGATTTGCTATTAATGTGCAGAGGTTGTTTTGGCACTAATGAGTCACGTTTGACCACATTCATTATGCAGCCACATCAAATTTTTTTTGCACTACAAAAATTACAGTTCGGATTTATGCATAATTTATTGCACCAACAAATATGCAAAGAGGAAATGGAAATTTCTACAAATGACCACTAAAACCGGCTCATAATTGTTGATTGACCGCAGTGACAGAGGCATCTGTGTGTGTGATTTAACGTCTGGGAGAAGCAGGTGTAAAAATCGTGGTGCTGTTATTTTTTCCGGTTGCAGGGAGAGAGAGAGAGAGAGAGAGAGAGATATTTGACAACTTATCATCATCCGCATTTCTGTAATCTACATGACACTGAAAACCACTTCACCCATGGAAACAAAGAATATTGCAGGGAATAAATAAATCCACATATATTGCACTTTACAGGAGCATGAAATACAAACTAAAAGCTGTAAAACTGAATTTATATTGTTAGCCACTTTGCAGCTTAAATGAGACTACATTGACTGATGCGGCCAATCGTATGAAATAATATAATCAGAATATGTCATATGGTGATTATTTTTCCACTGTTTTTATTCATTTACAGCAGTAATCTTGTCAAAAGACAAACAAAAACAAGCATTTTACTTTGTGAATTTCACACATCCGAGTGTGAAAGCACAGTGCTGACCTTGGAGAGATACGTCTGAAATAAACAACTGTTCACACAGACGCAGCAACATAACAAAACAAGCTCATAGTGATCGAGAGTAATGATGGTCGAGTCAAAATGATGCTGCTCTCTGATAGATTTTGTCTTGTTATTTAAGGAGGTAAATGTAGATGCTGACCTTTATGTTCATCTGACAGCGCACTGTTTACCACCTTTTCCTGCTTCCATCTTGTCGTGAGAAGAATGTTTGCTTTGAAGTTTCAAAATACATTTATTATATTGACCGGTTTCTTTTATTGCACGACCTGAAACTTGGCTCTGTGGCTAATTCTCAGACACCAAACTTCATTTTAGGGAACAGAAAGAAGTTGCAGGGAGCCAAATTCAGAGTGTGTGTGATGACTGTGTTGTTGCAGGTGAAGAACTTGCTGGTTTTCAGTGGGTTTTGAGTCCGAAGTGTTTATGTGTGTGCACCACTGTTCAATTTTATTCATGTCAAATGTCACTTGCTTGCCTTTGAACAGCACAGTGATACCACACTGATGGTCTGATTCTTGGGGACAAAGCTACGTTAGATCAGACGCAACACGAACAGGCCGATTGCACTTTGTATATTAAGACGCAGAACAGATTTTCATGTGCAGTTTACCTGGTTGGAGGTTTGAGCTTTTTCTTCAG
>JAQNCA010000020.1:4986304-4998314 GCA_029783725.1 Acanthurus tractus | reverse complement strand
CCTCCTCCTCCTCCTCTTTGCCGGCAGGTGTGCAGGCGCTTGTTAGAAGGGGTCCCAGAGGGAGAGCGAGCGAGGGAGTGGCGGAAGGGGTACAGAAATGTGCTGGGCAAATGGTATCACACAGAAAGGACAGAAGGAGAAGAGGGATAAGTGATGAACGCCTGCATTATGAGCGTCCCAGAGGGAGGGAGTGGCTGGGGAGAGGGAGGAGGCGCATTTTTGTGCTGCATGTGTCTGCAATGTTAAATGGTTTGTGTCTCATGAGCGAGAGGCTTTGCATCTTTGAGGTTCCTGTTTTTCTCTTGCTCTCGTTTTTTTCCTCCTTTCCTACTTTTTTTTTTTTACATTACATCTGTCCACATCCTTCTCCTATCTTAGTGTAGTTACTGTATAATTTTAACTTTGCTAGTCAACGATCAGATTCCTGTCTTTTTCCCTGACTTATTTTATGCGTATTACTGATGATCTATAGTCTTATAAACTGATTAATAAATAGTAGACAGCTCCAGCCTGACATCACCTTTGATTTGCTGCCTAAGCTTTTGGAGTTTGGCATTTGGACTGTTTTCATCATTGTTTTTGAGCCAGAAATGACAAAAAATTGGGCAAGAGGGTGCATATTGCTTTGCATGACTATGGGATGCTGCAGACAGCTAGCAGCCCTGATTATGCATAACTTTGAGCCTCAATACAATTCAAATAATGGAGTGAAATAAACATTTTCAGTTGTTACACACTGCCAAATTAACTATGGAGATGAAAACTGTGTTTTATAATCAGACTGTAAACATACTTATTCCTGCCATAAAGTTGGATCTTTTAATATGGAGCTCAATGTGAATTGGCTCGTTTTTTGGGGCCAGTCTCAAGTGGCCCATTCAGGAACTGAAGTGTCTTGGGTTTCTGCATCGTCTTCATTTCTCAGCTGTAGAAGCTGCTGCTTGTGCTAAACATGATGGTAATTTTGGGACAACAGAAAAAGCAAACTGATTTACTTATCGCATGTATGCAGTCGCTTTTAAAGTTTAAGGTCTTGAAAACTCATTTAATCCCAAGAAGTGAAACCAGTTTGGTCGCCCATGAAGCAGGGCCAAATATTGAAAGAGACACAAGTCAAATGACGTATGAGAGAAACTGCCACAAAAAACAGCAGTAACACTGACACTTAATCTAATAAATATCCTAAAAGGACATTAGTGTTGCTCAGGAGCCTGACCACTGAACACAATGGATCTGTTATTAAATAAAAGACACAATATAAAGTAATGCACCAATAAAAAAAAAAAGAGGAAATGCATATAAAGTCAAACACACCTTCGTGCTCAGCCTTGCAAATGGGCTTGTTTAGGTTTTGTTTTATTTTAGTTTCACTTGTGGTGAGACTTTCAGTTCAATTATTTTGGATAAAAACTTTCCTTCCACCCACACTGCTGCCACAGCGGTGCTTGCAATACTCTGAAGTCTGATGTCTGAAGTCTTTGTCATACACATGCACACATGTAAAGGCTTTTAAAAGCCGTTCCACTCATCATATGCTGTACATGACCAAGGCACTGGGTGCATTTAGCAGGATGAATTTTGCTGTGTGAACCAGATTTCTTCTCTTCCACTTATTATGTGATGATTACTGCAAAAAGCTGACAGTGTCCCAGTTATTAGAGTTCATGTAAACTCACAGTCTGTTACCAAGCACCCTCACAAGTGTGCTGTCTGATCACAGCCTGAAGTAACACTGACAGAGGAAACGCAGTAAGCAAAATGAAAGCTTAACACTATGGATGGCTGCTACAAACTATTAATTTTTGATCGTTATACTCAATTAACTGAAACAGAAACACCGCTGAAGTTATTAACTTCAAACTTTCTGCATAATCACTCAAAGAGTTGAACTGCACGTGCATGTAACGGGAGCTGAATAGCTCATTTCCATCCACCTCGGGCCATGAATTTATAAATCACAACTCATAGATTAATGTGTCCATCACAACCGAAAAAGGCCCCAGGTGATTACTTTTTGATCTGTCAAACAATCCCTCAGGTACTAATTTCACGCTCATACAAGACAAAGAAAGGCAGAAAATCTTCTTTTCCTTGAAAAATGCCTTTATCGCTACACTGAATATCAAGATAACTTCTGATTTCTTTTCAGAGAATCGTCAATAGATTATCTCTCTAATGATTTACGCCCCTCTGGCTTGTGTTTTTGTGAGCAGCTAAAGAAGAAACCACCACTATAATTTTTTTAAAAAGACTGCTTTAATTGTTCCTATTCGTGCAAAAGCATATAGCTTGATGTTTATTCGGTATTATATAAATTGATACATAAATAAATGCTGTTTGTTATTTAACACCTCTGCGATATTGTCATGTGTTTCTACCTATGTATCTTTATGTTCTCTTTCAGGTATACTCTGTTTGACAAGAGATATTATTGGAAGTGCAAAACTACAAGTTAAAAAAACGTATAAATAGTTAAAATTTTCGATTTGATTTAAATGCAAAAGCTCATGTGCCTTTTTTTGAGTGTGCTGTAGTCAAGAAGTACTTTCTGTGGTTGAGTAAAGTCTCTGTGGCACAAGATTCAACTGTAGTATAAAGTTATCCATATGCATTTCTGTAGCCTTTAATATTCTCCTTTAAGGGTTTTGTCTGCTGTGAAAGTCGAAATTCCCCAGCTCTCTTATATATAACTCATCTCACTGACAAAGTTGGCGACTAAGCCCTTTCAAAAGTCTTTAAAAACTCAAAGACATTGAGAAAGAGACCAGCAGAGAGAGTAAAACGGTGCAAAAGGCAGCGAAAAGATGAAAAGTAAAAAATAGGAAAAGAGCAGAAAGGTTTGTTTCCAAGGTTTTTAGTTAAATTTGAAGGTCAGAATCGACTTAGAAACACTCTTGTCGAAACAGGCAGATGAGGCGAAAAGTCCCAAGAAAACCTCAACTTATCACCAGCCAACACACTCCCTTTGCATTAATTCCTTAAGAGTGGGTTTGTAATATTCATATAACTTTGGCAGACGTATGTGTCGGGGCCGCGCTATAATTCACGGTGTCCTTTGCCACGGTGAAATTACCCAAATGCTGTGTTTAATAGAAGCGACACCTACAGCCTCCTGTAGCGCGGCGATAGGCTGCTGTTGGGAGTGTGTCATCTGCATACGTTAATATTCATGAGCGCCAGACAGTCGAGAGGTGAGGTGTCCCTCGCTCTCTCTCTCTGCTGAGCGGGCATGCTGGGAGAACTGGAAGTTTCAGGAGCGAGAGGGAGTGAGGCAGAGTTTAATCTAGTGAAACGTGCAGCCATTATGAGCGTTAGCGACGGAGAAATAATAGCCTTTCCTGGGACGAAGTCACGACCTGTAACAGGGATGTATGCGCTTAACTACGTCACTGTTCCAGTATGGAGTTTGTGCACACATGTTGTTATCATTGCGACCTTTCTTTACTGCCTATATGCGCCCAACTCATGCGAAAGGTCATAGTTTTAGCTAGCCAGATGTGTTTTTTAATGGCTGTCTAAATAACATTTATACATACAAACATTGCTCCCTCTTCATAACATCTGCTGCTGTCATTAAGAACCTAGCTTATGCTTTAATCATAAACCATTATCAGACATCTTGCTCGAGAACAAGAGCGCGCACACACACACACACACGCACATGCCAGCACACATACAATGCAACCCAATGGGAGCAGAGAGAGAAAGAGAGGGGGAAGAAGAAAGGATCGAGACATCTGTTTCTTCTCCGTGCTTTTGCAACACTTCCAGCTGAAATAAAGAAAAGTTTGTTGATGGGGCAACTTTGTTTTTAACTGAATCACAGCCTGAGAGGAGTGATCGGGGGAGGTGGTGAGGTAAAGGGAGCGGAGGGAGGGCAGTAAAAGCCGTGCCACTCGCCTGCATCCCCGCCAATGTAAACAGTAAAATATAGCACTCATAAAGCCCTGATGGGTTGTGTTGAATTGAATAATGCTCAAGTTAAGATTATGCTAATAAGCCATATGACGAGGGAGAGAAACTATGCAGAAGTCTGCGCTTACACGTGTGTGTTTATGTTAAATCACACTGAAGCATTGTAATATATGAATGACACGTGCAGTAAATTGTAATTTAGCCAAACAAAAGAGTGTAAATCATTTAAAAGGCGACAGTGTGTGTGGTATGCGGTGTGTGTGTGCCTTTACAGCAGGTTAAACAATAACATCGAAATTATGATTTAATGGAGAGGATGATAATTAAGCAATAGAAACTGGCTTAATTGTGTATGTGTTCATGTGAAGTGTGTGTCTACGAGAACAACTCTGATTATTGGATATAATTGAAAGCCCTATAATGTGGCTAAACTGCTGTAAAGTTTAAATTATGTATTAATTAAGACTGAATACACAGGCTTTATATTGCTATTTGTGTTTTTATTACTTATTACTCTTATAATTATAACAAGTCTGGAGTTGGTGTTTTTTTTTAAGGTTTAGGATCTTTTAAAGGTCAAGTGAAGGTAAAGCGTTAAAATGAAACTCTTCTCCAATTAGTTTCAACCTCTTACTGGTTCATTTGGTTCCTTAATCTGATTGGTTAATTGGAGGTGATGTTTTTAAAGTGCTTCATTTAAAGCATTTTCTGATCTGGCCATAAAATATTCAGTTTTTTAAGATGTGCAGTTTCTCACACTACATCAGCAACATATATGAAGTGTATTAGTGTGTCGATATGCATCCATACCCAGCTCCGGTCATGGTCTCTGTGTTGCTGGCAGCCAGGCTGACCACCTCGGTGACGTCCACCCTGCCCATGGCCGACGGGCTGCGCTCGCTCTCATAGTAACTCAGGAAGCCGCCCTCTAGTGTACACCAACGGCGTGACATGTCTGAAATACACAAATGATGATGTAAGCACAGACATATACACATACGGGAAAACGTGTACTTTATTATTTACGACAATAAATATAACAAATCTGGATTCTTTGTTCTATAGTATGTACTTGTACCACCTTGTGGTCACAAGTTGCACTGTTCAATAAAGTTACAATGTTGAGGAAATATTAATTCTCTTTTTCTCTCTGAATGACATCACGTGATCTAAATGAGAGCGAGCGAGAATGGACAACAACCAGGATTCAACAAACATGTTTTCCCCTGAACATGAGTGTGTTTATGCACTCAGAATCCTCAAATATGTCTTGTCTCTATTGGATTACTACTGTAGAGACGTGCATTTGCATACTGATAAAATTTAACAAATTGGCTATTGTTTGCAGAGCCTGAAAAATAAACTAATCAGACCCAGCTATGTTGGTGATTGGTTTGTAAACAATTAGCACCACTCCAACCTTATTTAACACGGCTAATGACCCTCCACAGCACCACCGAGAAATCGTTTAAAAGTTCGGCGATAAGACGCACAGAGGCATTCAGCTTTCACACATGGATGGACATGGAGAGGTGACATCGTCATGGGCCTCCACTTCACTTTTTCTCAAGAGTGTAATTAACTCAAAACCAAGTAGTTTACTATTCCAAAGTCATATTCTGTAGATGTACAGAGATCACAACACCTGAAGGCCACAATTTATACTTACATTCTTCTGGAAACCAACAGCTGTGCTTTGTACAGTAATTAGTAAAAGCACAGTTTGAAGAAAACTGGCAGACTGTTGCCTTCATCAACAAAAGAAGTTGAGTGATTAAGTTAATGTCTGGAAAAAAGATTTAATGCAATCAGTGGAGTTATGTAAGAAGACAGTCCCTCATTTTTCTCCATTAAGGACACCTAAGTCAAGCAGCCTGTAGGCGAGGGCAAACACCTGGAAGTAAAAGAGTTAAAAGACTCCGAGTGCGGAGCAGATTTCAATCAACAAACATGATCTCAGTGGAAAAAGCTGGAAAACACACAACATTGTCTTTCATGATTGTCTGACTGCGCGATTTACATAGCCAATGAGCATGAAGTTCATAAAAACATACCTAATTTTGGATTTTCAAAGTCACCGTGCCATCTGCTTTTTTCGTTCCGCAACAAACACACACGTACACACAAACACGTACACACAAACAGCCTCCCCCCTTGCACCCCCTGTCGCTCGCGACTCCAAAGTTTCCACTGTATTCATCTCATGAATATGCTAATTGTGCATTCCTCTGCCAACTGTGTGTGATGTTTCTGAAGGAACAGATATAGTTCCAATAAAAAAAGGAAGTGTCTACAACTGGCTGTTAAAAGAAAAAGGATGTGATAAGCATAGGAAAGGAGGATGTCAGTTTTGCTCTATTCACCCCTGCGCTGCTTCTCTCCATGGCTCTTTCTGACTTTTTCTTTGTCTTTTCTGTCTTAAAAAAAACTATTTGGACATGATTCCGCACACAGCTTTAAAACTGCCAAACGACTAATATCTTGTTGCCTACTGTGGCATTTAAAAAATTCTGTTCTCCTGACCCCACTTTGCTTCAAAATAATTCCAGCAGCTGAGGAATAATCATCTCCATCTGAAACCGACCGTGCATGCAGCAGTTTTTGTACGAGTGTGTGAGTGTGTGTGTGGGAGAGAGACTGACTCTGGTATTTAAAGCCATTGCCAATACAATCTATCTGACAGGATGCACTGTTGTCTTGGTGACGGAAAATATCGTAATGCACTTCACTTTCATTGCAAATGTGTTCTTGGATTGCTAAGGTTTTGCAGAAAATGTCATGTCCATCATTTCCCACCGAAGAGTAGTTAAGTTCTTGTTTTTGTGCTGTATTTTTTCTGTAAATGTGCCTTCCTTCCCTTTTTGTCCTCCCCTAATAGGGTAGTGACTGAATGGATTCATTTATACCATCTGAAACACTCACAATCATCTTCTTCTTAAGAGGCACACTTGATTTTCTAACTGAAGTCAATTGCTATCATAAGCTGTTAGAAAGCTGTAATAATCATTGATTATCTGGACATCTTGCTGTGAAATGGCGATTGTGGTTGCAGATGTTATTAGAGACTTTCGGTTGCGTACGAACTGATATTTAGACTGAAAAAGGTTGTTTAGTTTCCAACTTGGAGACGTGATTCTTCCATTTTTTTTTAAAGCACGTGACTTTAATCTTTGTTGTCTTGTGGTGTCGAAGTAGCGGAAGGGCTATAACTTTTGCAAAGAGGTCAATCAGTTGGTGCCTCCATCATGTTGGTCCAGACTAAAACATCTTCATTATAAGATGGATTGTGAAAAAGTTTTGTAGACACATTCAATGACCCCAAAGGATGAAGCAAACTAGCTTTGATGAACACCTCATTTTTCCTCCAACGCCACCCTGAGGTTTATATTTTTCCTCCCTTACAGAAATTTCTCAACAACTATTGAACGGATTGCAATAAAATTTTGTTACTGACATCTATCTATCATCTAATGTTGGTTGTGCCCCCGACTTTCCCATTAGCACAGATCTTTTCCCTTATCCAGCATAATAACTGAACAGCTACAAGACTACAGCTGATGACCTTGCTCGGTCTCCTGACCTTTCCTCCAGCGCCACCAGCTGGTTGACATTTCTGGTTTTGACTTAAATGTCATGACAACTATTGGATGTAGTACTGTGCAATTTTGTACAGATATTATAATTGTCTTTTGCCTGATTTTTCATATAGCAACATCATAAGAATCAAATTGAAATTTTTTCCAGCGCTTTGGTTTATCAATTCAACAGTATGGTTTTCTTTAAAAGGGGCATCGTAGCCTCACAGAGCTCATAGCTTACGGTCATTTTATTAGTTAACAAGGACAAGGCTCATTAACAGATGCACCCGATAATGAGGGGTGGCATGTAGTTTAAAAGGGTCTTGAGCAATAAAGTTTAGGAACCATAACGCCAAACCCACAGATCCTTAACTTAGGTTAAAAAATCTGAGAGGACCAAAGATATACAACATGATCAGGGAGAGAAAAAAACATGTTTCTTATTATTCTTTTGTCTCTTTTTTTGTGATGCAATTTAGAGGTTAATTTTACCTCTCTAGTTTTGATAATATGACGGGAAAATAACAAGGATTTAAAAGAGAAATCACCCTTTTATATAACTTCTATCATGCAGTAGACATTCAGCGATGAGTCGCATGAGACAAGGCTTCGTTTCAAGGGTTCACAAGCCAAAACGGTTGGGAACTTCTGTTCAAGGGCACGAGAAATCCAAAAGGATATAGAACTAGAAACATGTAAATGAGGAGACTCAAATGTCCGAATATATTAAAAATATTAATAGATCTCATTTTGATGGTGGCATATGTGGCATCCGGATCCCGTCTCCTTGAACGGACAACGTCTGACAAAATCTTTTATCTACACTGTAGGAAAAGGGAAAAAAAATGTTTTTAATTTCCTCTCAAGTCCAAGGAGAGAGACATTAAAAATCCCACTGTGAATCCGGAGAGCAAATTTGCTATGGGATCCTGGGTCCACACAGTGTGGACACATGAATGGGCTCACACTCGACCAACCAGTTTCTGAAGAATTACCCTAATAATGGCCAGCAAACCCACAGGAACAGATATCCACATGAGGCCCTAACATGCTGGGGAAACAGAGGGTTTGGAAAGGATAGGGATTAAACTGCGGCCAGAAGGTGTTGAGAGACTACAAATGTTTGACAAATGAAATTTCAGATACAGTTATCTCTTCTTGGATTTGAATTGTGAAGCCAAGTTTTCACTTCTGTGACTTTGGAGAGAATGGAATAGGCCATGATGACAGGCATTAGACCTTTTCATGGAAGCCTGGAAGTAAAAGAATAAATCAAAGCAGAAAGAAAGTTATACTAGCATTACCTAAGAGTGCACACTTCCCTGGGATATTTTGCCATTTGAGGGCCATAATGACTGCAGTGCACATGTGGAATAGCTGCGATGGGTTTTACTCAGTCTAATGTAACTATTATTCAGCCCTGTTGAAATGTGCCGCACAAGTTACTTCCGAAAAACAGCAGCGATTATCCTTGGATCCCTCCGAGATATTCCACCAGGAAACTGGCTTCATGAAAAACCTGCACATCGCCGAATCACAAGCATCCTTCTTCGTTCTTTGCTTGTGGTTCAGCGTTTCCTTAGCGGGTGGGATACCACTTTCTCCTGCACAAGCACCAGCACAATGGGGGGAACAATAGTGCTTGATTTACAATTAAACAGCTGCGTCCATTGCCAGCTGTTCCTCATACACAGCAATGGCCCCGCGGCCCAGCCGTTCTCCACGGGAGTCCGTAAGCAGCCGCCAGAGACAACGCTCGCGGAAGCCAACCAGGGTACATGCCTCCATCAGTTAAATTGGGCCAATTAGCTTGTACGCCAAGAGAGCTCACTGTTTAGCATTTTCCAGTTTAGATGTGGGATGTAGAATCTCTCTCTCTATTTTTTCTGCTTTTTTTCCATCATCTTTCATGTTTGCAACGTGTAAAAATCCCATAAATCTCGAAATACGCAAGATTAGTAGATAGATTCGACTAATCAAGTCATCAGTTTTGCAATTAAACTGTCTTATTGTTTATTGACTCCATGGACCAAGCTACAAAATAACTTCTTCACTCCGAAGTTCTGGCTCTAACAGTGTATCAAGCTTTATTTTTAACCTCACTCTGCCAGATTTACCCAATGTCCCCCTCAACTTTTTATCGACATCGCACAGACACCCATTTCAGTATGCATCGAAAAAAGCAGGCCGTGCCCCCTTCCACTAAATCATCCTCCCTCCCTTCCTCTCCCACCTCTCCCTCTTCCGCCAATCTTCTGCCTATCTCACCATCAGACTAAAATATCTGTGATGAAGACATCTGCTGGACAGCTTGTCAGGGGGCTGGAAATGGAAATCGAGAAACTGAAGGGATCTGAACGATCTGTCTGTGCCAGAATTACAGCCCACTTCATTACAGGGAGGAATGGACAGATATGGATAAGATAAAGAAAGAAAAACACTATCTGCCATGTATTTCTGACCTGAGCAACAGCAGAGCCTGCTGATTTAGGCAAGCAGAGGCACAGTAATATTAGCTAAGATATTGCAAAAAAGCATATTAGATTAGGACAAATAGTCTAAAGGCTTTGTGCAATTCTCATAAATTATAAAACAGGACAGCATAAATGCGACTGCAAAGAAAATTTGAAACATTTAACATCCTTTGCAAACCACTTTTTTTTTTAACATAAAACGTAAAGATTTGGTTTATTATCAAAAACTTGACACGAGCTTTGTAGATGAAAGTAACTGAATGTTCATAGGGGCTCAGATTTGTATCCTCAATAAAAACCGTTAACATAATTCTGCCTCCCTCTCTCTCTTATTCCTCTCTCCACATCGCCTCCTCCCTCTTCTCTGCCTGGCAGTTGTGAGTTACGGTTACAGGCACAAAAAAAAAACTGAAAAAACAGAGCGCAGCTGATGAGGAAAAGACAAAACTAATCAGAAATTAGGGGTGCTATTTCCCTGCTGCCACTCACCATTTCAGACAGTAACTGCCCACTGTCTCTCTCCTACTTCCAAACCCTCACAAACACACAGGCATGCACACAAAACATGTACACACTGTAATATGGAAGTAGCATGAGTCACACTCCTCAGTCTGTTTATGGGGGGAGGGGGGGGCTTCATTTACGCTTGAATCAACTGCAAAAACCTGATATGGAACAGAGCAGCGAACAGCTAATAATAAAGTGGAGCCAAGCTGGAGTTTAAATGCAGTTCAGACTTGATTCGAACACAAATAAAACGACAAGATATATCATTTTATTTATCCATAATCTATATTACAGCAGCATCTAGACTTATTTTAGCTAAATGCTACGCAGTGTGGTTCTTTATTCTATCATAGTGGACGAGCACAACAATCCCCTACGCCTCCCCTGTCAAGGCCATTACCAAAATTGCTTGCCAAATTAATTGATGTCGTACTCTGAATTCAGCTCCCATCAGCGGAAGCATGAAAGCCTATTGGAGCTGTCTCCAAACAAAAAAAAAAAAAAAAAAAAAAAAAAAAAAAAGGGGAAGTTTAATATGCTGTGGCGGAGTGCTTTTATTAAGCCCTGAGCACAACCTATGAATTATTAAGAACTTGGGTGTATCTATAGACCATCAAACCATTAGCCTGGGAGCGAAAGGCATCCTGGAGTACATTCAAAAATACCTCATCCCTCCACGCTCACAAAGTCCTGACAGCGCTTCCTCGTGATTGAAGAAGTTGGAACGCGTCGAGTTTTAAACCCAAACCCCTCCACCCCCCTCACCCCCACCAACCATGAATTTTTCAACAGCTGCAGCTGCAGTTAAAGCGCCATTAAAGCACAAAAGCCAAACTTGTACGGCTCTCCATAATAGATGAAATAACAGGGTATTTATCGGCCGAAATATTACAAGCACTTATCTGCAGGGAGACAACTCCGGAGTAGTTCGATGTCTGTAAGTGGCGAAGACGGCACAACAGCGACTAAAATGGACCTCGACAAAATGGACACCTGTAGCGTTGCTCCATTTGGAGAAGGAGCTCACCACACAGCGTCGTACCATAAGGTTTTTATAGGAACAGCCAGTGGGTTTTTCATCCTGCAGTTACCTCTGCAATCACACGGTCAAGAGAACACTCAGTGAAAGCTCCTGTATTATAAAATATCTATTTCAATGGAAAAAGGGTCACGTACATTGATAAATTTCAGCAAATTCTGCAGTTCAGATCATTTCTTTTAAGTGTTTAATGTTTTTCAACTCATGTTTTGTGTTTTTGCTGCGAGAAACTTTCCTGTTTTCGTTTCATCATCATTTCCACATACAAGCAGCTGTTTTCCGCAAAAGAAAAGCTCTGATTAACCCATTTTCCGCCACCTACTCAGCAACAAACAGCAAACATGGTGGCAGCTGGTGAACACAGCGGATCATTTAGCAGCAAAGGAACCAGATATTTCTCCAAGCAGCAAAAACCATAACAGAGATAAAATGACAATTAATGCTGGACTTTCATTCATCAGGTGGGCAGAAATATGACATCCAAATTAATGCTAATG
>JAQNCA010000020.1:4953796-4970197 GCA_029783725.1 Acanthurus tractus | reverse complement strand
AATAAAATCACTGGTCTCCTTTCACAAAAGTTAATCCTCCAAAAGACTGAATGCTCTTTAGTAAAAGCATCCAAAGGTCGTCAGAAAGACCTGCCTCACAGGGCACCTCTGCCTCATCTTCAACCTGTGGAGGTGGCACTTAATCCCTAAACAAACTTTTGCTCCTATTAATACATGATTTTGAATTCCTCTTTTAATGTGAGCAGAAAAACACACTTATATGTAGTGTCTGGCCATGCAGACACCCTTTGTTAAAACTATTCACCTGTTTCACACAGCAAGCAAGCTAAGAGAAGCCAGATAAAAGACTCAGAAGAATACAGTCTGACTGAGGAAAATATTTTCTCTCTCTGGCTGTCTCTTCCTATCACTCCAGTCAATTGATGTGACATTGTGCACGATGACCCGCAACAAAGTGGATCAACAGAGGAGTCGAGTGGCAAATAGCGGAATTTCAACGAGCAACCTCTCCTTTCATCGGACTTGGACCGAGTCAGTAAACTGCATCGATCTGCCACAAACAAGCAAGATCCGTCTGAAAAGTGAGGCACGGTGAGGCTGCGCATATACACACACAGGCAAAGTACACACACAAACAAAGCACCTGTCAATAAGAGCTGTCCACCCACACAAAAGCCCTGCACAGGGATAAAGATATTTAAGTCTGTGTGTCTTCAAAGCACACATTCATTTATTCGTCTTTATCAACAGAAAACATGAAAAGACGTATTTATATAAAGATATATTAGTTTAATCCCTCACTGTCTTTGTCTTTCACACTTACACACACACACACAAATACACACATGAATACACACACACACACAAGGCAGGGTCAGATTATGGCAAAATAGTCCCATGCAACCTGGCCTTATTCTGTATCGTCTCCGGAAATGACCTTCCGTGTCATAGCAATTACCGCAGCCACTGGAGGGTTTATGTGTGCCTGCATGTGTGTGAGAATGTGTGTGTGTAATGATATAAGAAGGTCCTTTGACACCCCAGCTCTCTAGGTCATGTGGCCTGCGGAGACTCTGTGGAGGTCACTGGGATATGAGCTTCTAATGGGGAACATGGGACTACGATACAGGGAGAGCAGGATGGAGGGAGGGCATGAAATAAAGAAACTGGACTCGGGATAAAAAAAAAAAAACATCTGAGCGGGATAAGTATGCGTGTTATGTTGGAGACATATTGATGCAGTCAGGTATAAATCAGTTCATTGCCTTTTTATTCGCATTGCGTTACTAGAATTGACACTCTAAACGGAAATTTATAGCTTGTGTTGAGTGTGTTTCATGACCGCCGGGCTCATAAAAGATGTTAAAATGCCATCGCATGATTTCAAAATTGCATGAATGTCAATGAGTCGATGAGGAAATTGCTAGTATTATTGTCTTTGTTCCAGAGAAGACTCCCAAAGGAATGGGTTTTATATAGCTTTTATTTTTTTGTATTCATACTTCTGTTACAGTAATTAAGTGTGACACAGAACTGGAACAACTTGTCCAATGAGATTAGACTCAGTGTCCTTGTTTATGTTAAAAATACTTTATTTTTTAACTTTTTTTGTAGGTTGCTTGTGATTTATTACTTTATGCTAAGTGGAACTATTTTCAAGAGGTCTTATTTATTATTTAAAACACACATACACAAACATATGATGAGTCATGGAGTGTTTAACTTTTCGATGACAGGTTGATCCACGTCAAATCTTTTGAGTCCATTTATAAAGGCAGACTTGACAGAGAGAAAGCAAACACAACCACCCACTTCCATCTTTTTTTCTCTATTTGGCTGTCTCACTTGCACACACACTTCTCTACCAACCAGACCCTTTTAGGCAGCCACATGCTCTTTGTCAGTCACACTTCCTTTCCTGCACCACCTTGCAAAGAAAAAAAACTCCCACTATAACAGCAAACATCCTCAGCGGACTGGCACACATGTTCACACGCGTGTACACACTCCCACGTATACACATGCACACACTTAAAAGCCAGCAAAGCCGCAATAAAACCAACTCAAGCGTTTCTGTTGTGGATCCTAATCCAGTTTTCCACTTAGCTAGCTAGTATATCTCTTCCTCACTTTCCCCCATCATTCCCTGTTTCCCCTTCACATCTCCATCCCTTTCTTTCTACTCAAGAAAACAATAAAAGGGGGCTGATCGCCGTAAATGCTGACACAGGTGGAAACTTGGCTGTTTGGAGGATCAGCGCTTCGTGCTTTTAAGATCCACAGGGTGAAGCCAAAAAGAGACGGGTTTTTTTGCCAGAGCATTAAACTCTATGAACTACAAACTGGCAGCGAAGGCCTACAGGACCAACCTTCTTATACTCCAGATCGATTAAACATCCCTTTTGGACCTTTTTATAAACTTATAGTGTCATTTCCATGATGGTCAAAAGCTCAGGAAAAATAGGCTTTTTCACGCTTGGTGGATTTAACTAATGGAGTGTGCCATGCATCAGGCCTCCTAAAAGTACAGATGAAGCGATTGTAGGTGCCCACTTATCACAGCATGGTTAGTGAACTTCTGCTGCACTTTTCTTCAACCTTAACAGCAAAAAAGTTAAGTAACTACATATTGAAAAACACATTCATGGTCTATAATAGATTTATTCATTGCTACTGCTAACTCTGGCAAAAATAACAGTGCAGCTAGTACATCTAAAAAAATGAGTTGATTATTTGTTGTTAACCAAATTAATGTTAGCTTAGCAGCTAGCAAGATAAACCAATGCAGAATTCAGTGCAAATCTGCAAATATCTGCTACCAGGTCCTAAATTAAGCTAGTTATTCATTAATAGCCAATTTTATGATTGCTAAGCAGCTAGCAGGATATACCAGTGCTAATTTTGATCATAATCCACAGACAGCTGGTACACCTAAAATTAAGCTAGTTATTTGATTCAAGCTAACTGTATCCTAGCTAGCACAGCTAAAAAGACATAAAATGCTACTCCAGCCAAAAACTCACTTTTAAGAATAACTATGGAGACCAGATGACTGAAGTTAAATGAAAATGAGTGATATAGTCTTAATCAGTGATACAACGATCAACTTGTGCATCTACTTCCAATTCCAACATGTGCCCAAAAACTATTTTAATGCATATAATCATGGGAAAGGGACTGGCTGTGAAACGGCGGTTACAGGTTGACTGATTAATGAGTGAAGAAAATCCAACTCTCTTCAACAATTAACTTATGCAAGCTCAAGTTCGTAAAAGAGTTGAACATTCGATCTGTGCAGTGCAGCTGAATAAGAACTTTAAATGAAAAAGTGTGAGCAGGGAACAATGTTACAGCAGCGGGCAGCATGTAACGATATGCTTGTTGCTTATTGCTTGCCAATTTTATGCCAGCAACAATGAATATTTTGGATATAAGCCTACAAAACAAGACACAATGAATTTTTACAAAGGCCCTCACATCAGCATATCCAGTTGGGTATACACATAGAATTTGTATGCAAAGATTGAATAAATCCACTGTTTTCTAGGTATGAGATGCAGAACAACTTCCAAGTAGAGAGTGCAGAGCTCACAAAGAAAAAGAACTTCTGGCACAAGTCAACAGACTGATGTAGTCAGTGTGTACACGGCAACACATAAAGACACAGTCAATGAAACACTAACCCTAACTTTAATGTTAAGGGATACCTTGACAAGTCGGCGAGGGAGACTGCAAGTTGAAGATCTGAAGTGCGTGAACCACATCTGCTCTGCTTGTTTACAGAGAAAAGCAGAAAAGACCCACACAGGCTCATGCAGTGTAATGTTGTAATAAACAAGCCAAGAAGTTCTGCATATGGTTGGGAAAGTGCTCCAAGTGGGTGTAAAATAGAAGACAAAGTTTTTTTTAAAGCAATCCTCAGTGTCCAGTTAAAAAAAAGAGAGGGACACCTCATTAGTGTCATTGCATAAAATAAAATGAAAACTGGTTGAACACCTCAAAACACACTTTCTATTATATCCACTTTCTTAAAGTTATACCTGATTGAGCTGGGCAACGTCATTAAAGCCCTCCAGGACGTTCCGGTACTTCCTCTCTCTGTACTTCCTGCGGATGAATGTGGCACGCTGCTCTTCCGTAGCCCCACTGTGGAGCTCCTCTTCCAGGGGAAGATTAGCAGCCCAGAAGCTATTAGCTTTCTTATTCCCCACCTCAAGGAAGAACTGAGGGATTAAGGAACAGGAAAAATTGGTCAAATACAGATGAGAATCACTGGAAGAGCTATTAGTAGCATTAAAATTTAACATCTCTAAAGGCCCAAAGCAGCTCACAGTCTGTCAAGGCAATAACATTTGTTGATTACTTTCTTATATTAAGGTGTAATGCATCAAAGCAACTAAATCAGCGTAAATTTTATCCACTGAATCAGATTAAGCATGTGATTATAGAGATGAAAGGGTGCAAGCTGGCAAATGTCACATTTACAAAACATTAATGCTTAAAAATTTGAACAGTTTATAGCAAGTCTTCACTTGGTAATTAACTTTATTTCTTGGCCCTTTGAATTTTAGCAAGTTCAAAGTCCTCTTATGAGGAAAACAAATTAGAGTGCATACCTCCACTAGCGCGTTGCTCCATATACTGCTGTCCAACTTCAAGCTACGCACTTTGGAGATACTTGGGCCGAGGGAGCGGTGTTTGCCTGGGAAACAGGAAGATACAGTCAGCAAGAGTTCACAGGCACACAAACACACAAACTAAGTCCCTTTTTTTAATACAGCTAAAATGCTTTCAGGTCACATTCATGACGGTCAGAAATCCCTATAGATTCCTGAAAAGTTTACATGAACCAAAAAAATTTAGGGTTACATAAATGCACAGAAATTTGCCCAAACATACATCCCATTTTAGTGATGGAGTAACCAATAAACAGGCAGTTACAAGTCAGAGAAACAGAGCATGACTGGGAGCTCATTCTCTCACTCACAACAGACATATTTAGTCCCCTCAGCACTCCTAATTGGAAATGAAAGCACAGAACGAGGGCCATTAATTGCTAATGAATCATGAGTAATTCATTGTGTTTGGGGGTCGGCCTGTTTATTTGGGTGAACGAGAGGCTTCTGGGGTTGCTTATGGCCAAAGACAGAGCATACATGCATAATACATCTGGCAGAAACACGCTGTATGTGTGAATGTGAATTATTGTCCTGTGTGTAAAGGCGGTTAATTTTAGATTTAGACTTGGCATGATCTCATTACTGTCGTCTATGCTCAAGTAGAGCAGCTGTGAATGAAAATGCGGGGCCATGAGCTGTGAAAAGGCTGTCTTGACACAGATCTAGAGAGCACAGACATCAGAAATCATTGAATTATTTGACACCTAAGATATTAAAAAGAGAAACTAACGAGGAATGAATTTTGGATGAGCAGTGATCATTATTAACTCTACTGACTTTAGGAGGGCTGGTGTTTTATCATGTCTGTACTGAGTGGCAAAAAAACATGCAGTTGATCTCCTGGATGAGGAAGATGATCTTGTGAATAAGCATAAATTGGCTACATAAAATATACACAGCATAATAAACATTCTTTAAATTACATAAGCTGTGCCTTTTTTATCCAATACCATGATGCTGAGTGGTCTAATTGCTCCGAGACAGGATTTTTGAATCTGATATGCTGGACTATATCCAGTGGTTTCCTAACCATTTATTTAAAATGCTGTCACACTTCAAACTGCAAAATTTATGAGGCTGTCTGTTGTTTTGATGGCTGAGATCACTTGGTACAGTGGTCAGATGTCTGCATAGCTATGAAAACACCTCATGTGATCATACAATTTAGCGAGGTGCAATCATGTATAATGTAAACGGGAGTGGACCAAGCACAGAACCCTGTGGAACACAATATGGAAATGTGAGGGAACTTTGAAACAAGCTCATTAATATTTACATAAGGCTGGTGTAAGGGTATTAGATTTAATTGTGATTTACACAGGAAACACTGTTGTATAATCAATGACACCTGACATCAACTGTGGCTTGGGGAGTATCAGCTGTATGAGCACTTTTTCAAAGGTTGACCAAGTTTCCTAGTTTTCAGCTAAGCCTTGTGCTAAGTGTTATTTTCGTATTTGCTGTTGGAAAAAGTCTGATATTTTGTGGGAAAAGTTCACATTAAAGTGTCAAGTACGGATGCATTAGTGCTTTTAAAATTCTGTCTAAATCTGCTTGTCATATGACAAAGACACGGAAGAGAGGAATGATAGCTGTCTTTGAGTCCAGCACGGCAAATAAAGACCAAAGAGAAAGACTTCTGTCACTGTTGCCTGTGAAGGAGTGAAAAATATTTCACCCTGGGTGCCTGCTGAATTGCTAACGCCACGCTCCATCCACTGAGCCACACAGCAACACAGGACCATTTTCACTTGTGTAAGGGTAATGAAGCTGAAAAAAGTGTGCATTCGCACATGCCACCAGCTACATGGCGAGATCTTCCCATATAAATAGCCTGTTGTAAATGTCTTCATCTTTCTGATGGAGCCAAAACAACACACAAAAGGTTATTCCCATCACAGCAGCTTTCACAGAAAAAATTGCCCGACCTGCAAAAGATTTCAGTCCCAATTAAAAACTTTCCCAGCGACAGTTCATGGAGCACTTTTCCAACCTCCTGCACTTGTGTGCCATTTTCCCCCTCACTCAATGATGAGTCAGAAGGAAACAAAGCAAAGCAATGAGCACCGCATTTGTGGGTAACCATGGCAACTGTTGCCAGCAGACGTGTCTACAAGTTGCATCCTGCTTTAAAGGAGTTTATTGCAATTACATGTGTGTGGAAGGGCATGTCATTTCCTCTGGCTTTTCGGGTTGCATGGTGGGAGAAAGGGCAAAGAGACAAGACCGAAGAAACAATGAAGAAAGAAGGACGATTCACTAAAATTACTGAGATTGTGTTTTTTTTTTTACCATCTTAAGACCAGTGCTCATGTCTTGGGTTAACTATTGCAGAGAAACACCAACAGCATTAGGAACGAGAGATTATTAAAGCTGCAAAACTCAATATTTTATGTTAGCTATGGATCAAATGATTGTGTGTAAAATGGCTTACATGACATGACAAACCAACAGGGAATTATTAGCTGACTGTGCAGCTCCCATTCAAGTCTTTGTGTTTATTTTAGCTCACTGTTTTGGTTTTACATCCTGTGGTACTGCCTTTATGACTCATTTCAGCCAGAGCAGGTAGCTGTTTTCAGTCACAATAGGTCAAATAAGCCTATTTCATACTGACTGCCGAGCACTTAACAGTAGACTAACAAAGGTAGCAGCTAAAAGATGAAAACCGTCGAGCATTTAGCAGCTACAGTCAGATATTTCCCTCAGGCTTTGATGCTGACTAAAACAGAGCTAATGAAAAAGTGAAAACTGGAATTGCATTGATCGTGAGTGTTAAAATTGATGCTATTGTGTGGTAAATAGGGAAATGCCTACATGTGTACATAGGCAATGGCTTATTGATGTTACTCCAACTTTATAAAGGTGGCTCAAGTGGTCAAAATATCCAATAAAGCAGGTTTAAGCCTCACTAGTTTTTATTTGTAGCCATTTTTAACCGGATATTTTTGAAAGACGCTGATTGTTAGATGTTTGCAAGTGCAAGAATACACTGCAAACAAGGTCCTCTTGTTACAAGGCCAACTTTCTATTTGTGTTCTCATTTCCTATTAAAAATGGAAGAGAAAAATGGGAGAAATTGTAAAAGAGCAATAGAATTTGAAATACCCTTAAAGTAATCTAAACACACATGGAAATGGTAAAAATTGCCTGTGCTGAGAACAGTTTTTAAATGATTGTGTGTTTTGATTAGATTCAGATGTTTTTTTTTTTTTTTATGTGCACAATAAACACAGAACATTGTATTTTTAAAAAATGGAAAATAATTGACCCTCATAGTCCTTCAAGTCTCAGCAAAAACAAAACATTAACAGTCTGTAGCTTTGCATCAAAGATTGAAGCTACAGACTATTAAAATTCATTCTGTCTTGGCACAAAAAGAGGAAAGCCAATGTGGGATCATTTTCACCATTAGCCTACTCATTACTTCTCTCCTCTTTCTCTTGTTCAGCATTTCTCTTTATTGTCCATGACATGAGAGCGCTAATTAAAAGTATGAGCAGTCATTGGTATTCCAAATGGATCACCACCTAATTTAAGGAGAGCACATTGTGAGGACAGCTTCCTCGTTGCAGATATTCAACCTCTCTCTCCCGGCGTGTCGACAAAATGTAATATTAAACACCCCTGCAAATGAAATCATTTAAGGGTGTTTGAAAAGGGATGTTGGATATCTGATGCGTACCAATTACATGGGCTTTGCAGAGGTGAGGTGAAGAATCGCATTAAAACTTATGACTCTGGGAGAAATGTCAGCCCTGGAGAAGATCTGGAGGAGGAAGGATGAGTGTATAGGAGAATGCAAGAGGACCAAAAAAAAAAAAAAAAATCTACACACCAACCAGATATCCCTCTAGATCAAGCATGGCCGCTGCTTCTCTCTAATCATGTTTAGCGGGTCAAGAAGCAGTCTGGGATCCCCCAAGTTCTCGCCATGGCTTAATCTCTGCTGTCATTTCATCTGAGCCATCCAGCATTGCCAAATGGATTAGAGAGTCCAGAGGCCAGACGCCAACTCCTATACGCTTATCACCTGAGCACCTTTTTCCAAAAAGAGCCTCTGGGTCAGCGTGCATGCTCGCACAAACAAACACCAGACCACACACACAGATTTGAGGACTAACACGCATTTTTTACATGCTTTTTGGGTCCAGAGGCACGGTCTCGACGTCAGACAGAAAGGAATAAATAATATGAGAGAATATGTGATGAATAACAGCAGGTGTGTATGTTTTTATTACCAGCTGCTTTGTGACATTTTATAGCTTGGAACTGCATGACAATTCTCACTATTCATCATGTAATTATGAGCTAAAAAAACCAAAACTCTCATAGTATAATGCAAAGATTTTGAGAGAAGTATAAAACCTTTTTTTTCCCCCGATAACAGATCTTATTTCTTAATTATCTTCTTAGAAGTTTGCTGTGAAAGGTGATTAATTAAAAGGTTAAATAGAGCGAACACATGCTTCGGTTGGCAAATTTAAATTTCTACTTTCCATAAGTTACGAAGATAATCTAGAGAGTCTAGACAGAACACAGCAGGTCAGCTGAATATTTATGTGAATTTTGTTTGAGGCCAATTAAAAATATATTAAGAAAAAAGTTTCAAGTGACTGAAAAATGCATAAATACTCAAGTTTTAATTCTCTCGGGAACCAAAATACTGCCAACATACAACGAACTAAATCCAAACCAAATTCCCAGAACTGTGTTTTACTTTATCTTTAGAAAGTTCCAAATTTCTGTAGTTTTATTAGGAGGTTTGCAAATTTCATAAGAAACTTTAGAAAGTTTTTTAAAAGTTTTTTGGGAAAAAAAGTGAAATTTTATTCAGATTTTAGAAAGAATTAAACAAATTAAATTAAACAAACTTCTGTGATTTTGGTTGAGATTTAATTGTATAACAGCAGTTTTTGGTTTCTAAGAAAAATTTAAACTCAAGTAAGTATTTTTTTTAATATGTATTACTTGAAACTTGTTTCAGCAAATATTTTTTTATTGGCTTTTATCGGCAAATTTTAAATAAATATTCAGCTGACCTGCTGCCTTGGACTCCACATTTATCTCGAGACAACTATGGTACTTCAACTCCCAGGTGCAGAACCGCAGCCTTAAGAACTATCACATAAAGGCGTTTCAATACACCGTGCTGTGGTGTGGGTGGGCCGCCGTGCATTCACGTGGGAGGTTGTTTTATCAGTGTGCACTCTACTGTATGTGCAGGCTTGTTGTTGGGCGCCTGCATCCGGCATGAGTCTGCAACAGACGGCTGAAGGAAGCAAAGTTTAAATCAAAACAGACCTGAGTTACTTTACCTGCACACTTCTTACAGATGACCACACCCAGATTGATAGACGCCCACTCCGGCTGCGGGGCGCGACAGTCGGCACAGCTCTGGTTGGCTTCGTTGAACCAGATCTTCTCTGCCACTTCATAGTCGGAGAGTGTCTCGGCGATCGATTCTTGGACTGCTTCAATCCACTCCTCCGTCTCCCGTTCTGACTCGGCTGTGAAGCTGCAACAAGTGATTTTTTGCCCCCCCCCCACCCCAACACATGCCTCACTGTTATTGATTTGATTTGAGCGAGCAATTAAACAGCACAGTGTAGCTTGGCAGGGTTACGGGGCGTGCAGTATTTGGAGGTTGTCTGAGCGCGTTTGCCTCTGTGTGATTTTAATAGATTTGGGGAAACTGATAGGGGAGTGAGAAGAGGGGCAACAAGGTCGGTTTATCAGTCTCACGTTGCTCTGCTAAAATTACAGGACATTTTTCTAGAAGTTATTACTAAGTTAGACTCAAGAAAGTTGAACTAACATAAAAAAAGACAAAACAAACCACATTTCCAAGCATAAATATACATTTAAAAATCAAATTTAACGCTCTCCATCGAGAGCTGTCAGAATGAAATGATGCCAAATGAGGATAATTTGTTGATTAGTCAATACTTAATGTGCAAGAAAATGTTATAATCAGTTACAATGAAAGGCAAATATTTATCGCTGTCCTTGTAAATTCTTCATGAAAGTCAGAACAAAAGTTAAGTGTTCTCAAAAAGACAAATAACACGTCACTTGGGGAACATGGGAGTCTTCATGCAGCACTTGTAGTAACATATTAAGCTACATAACCTAATAATAGCTGTGATATACTGTTTCCTGTGTTTATTAACTTTTATGTGAGTTTGGTTTTAGTGGAAATTCTGCTTGAAATAGTTTGAAACCACTGACATTTTTTGAATAAACTTGCATAACACACAAAGAAGAATTCAGAAGTCCTGAATTGTTAAACTCTAATATTAGACACGCTACAGAATAGTCATTCACCTGCCACACATTTATAGTTTTGTAGAGTGTGCAGATCTTTTTTGGAAACCAACACACACACACACACACACACACACACTCAGACAGGAATGATGGAATATGTCTATTACTGTCTAACAAGCACTTATCATATAAACCTTGCAGGGACAGGCAGCACAAGTTTCTAATGGACAGGATGGTGCACACATTTTTGAAGAAGTTGCTGAATGTACCGAGCAACTTAAAAATTAGCTGAATATGTGATAAGTGCATGTAACAAGCAATCTGTGAGCTTAAGCGAGAGCGAAGGATAAGAGGAGACGGACAGACAGCAAGAGTGATAGAGATCAACAGAGATCTACAGTAAAACTGAGAGGGAAAAAAAAAGAAGAGAAAGAGAGAGAGAGAGCGAGTCGGAGAGTTTTAGCTTGACTGAAAGAAGCACTTAGACAGGAGAAATGGGACCGCTGGTTACTATGGCAACATGGTGACCGCTGTAAAGTAAGACAGAAGACGAAGACGAAGGTGGAGGGGGGAGACGACGGAGGAGGAGGAGGAGGGGGAGGCTTTTCGCCCAGAGCAGAGGAAGTGCACCGGGCCAGCCTCACCCAAGTAACCCAGCAGAGATCAATAGGTTGATTGGGTTCAGCCGTTCTGTGCCCACCGGTCTCTGCCCGGGGCCCGTCTAAAGAGATGACTGCTCACGTCGACCGCCGCAAAGTGGCCTCCGAAAAAACCACAGAGGAGCAAAGGGAGGCAGGAGAGGAGCGCCAGAGGATGTGGAGGTCCCAGAACCACAGAGTTTTAGATGTGAATTGATGGCTGGCAAACTAAAGTAGAGCTTGGAGGGAAACAGGTGGCGTAGAGGGAAATATGAAATAATTATAAAAGCATTTAGACATCTAATGTTATATCAAAGACGACCTCAAACGGTTCCTCCAAATCACTGGGGAATTAACATAAATGTGGGAGGAGGAGTAGGAGTAAAATTACTGTTAAACATACTGACAACAATAAAATTTGTGCCTTTGCTCAGATTATAAATTCAGATAAAATTAAGTCATTTGCAAGGCTGCTTTTCGCTTAAATTACAACTTTCAAGCAATGTCACCTAGTGCTAAAATATGTCAATCACCCTAACAGCCTCATGCTTCAATCATTTCATTTACAGCCACAATAATAGAGCTCCAGTGTTATTTCATGTTTCTCTCATCCTTTCCTTTATCTTGATGGTTATCGAAGCTAAAGGTAAACCAAAACCATATTCGCAGGAAACAGGTGATACCAGAGGAGCATTTAACTCAAGTTTACTGACATTATTCGCAGATGTGATGTGAAGGCTCTGCGTCATGAACAATGAACACGATGAGACTTTAAAATGTGCTCCTACAAAACTGCGTTCAAATTTAGCAACCGGCAAAGAAGCAGAAAAAAGGCGAAGAGAAAAATAAAGAACTTTAAAAGAATAAAATTGCACCTCAAAATCACAGAAATGCAGATTTAATTGACCAACAATATCACCTCATATAGATATTAACATCTTGTATTATTTTCCACTTTATTTCTTCTATAAGGATTAAATAAACAAAACTTGGTATGTACATTAATTCACTTTAATGATGTTTGTTGGTGGATTTTGTTACTTTTGAACAGTCAGGTGAGCTTTTTTCTCTTGTTTACAGTCTTTATGCTAAGCTAAGCCACAATCTCCTGGCCTTTTTTTTTATAATTAACTGAAAGACATGAGAGCAGTATTATTTTTCTCTTTCAGCTCTGTGCAAGAAAGCAAATAAGCATATTAAAGAAAGTGTTAAACTATTCCATTAAAAATTACATCTAAAATTAAAGTTCAGTTGGTTGAAATGACCTTCGCGGTCGGCTCCTCGTGGTCCGCTTCAGGGTTCACCCTAGGACCTCGTATCAGTCTCCACTCATGAAAAATGTATTTTGTATTAAATGTTAAATGCAAAATAAATTGGAAAATCCAATTTGATGTACAGTGGTTTGTCGGTCTTTTTAAAATTCTCAGTTAAAGCGAGCATTAAATCTCAAGTTTTAAAGTTTTTCTTTTTTCTACCGGTGTCCTTTATCTAAGTTGCTGCTTCAGGCGTTTAGCTCTGCTACCAAACGTAAGTGAGGAAATCCAATTCTTCTACATGAATGATAAATGGGCATACAGCCCCTTTGCATGCATGCATAATGTACAGTACAGTAAAACAGTCACATACAAAGTGTTTTATATTATCAAACCAAAGTGTTAGTTGAAAATAATACTTCGACAATTAATTTAAAAAGCAGTACAATGTGAGGAGCACTGATTTTTCTTTTAAAAATTTAGGTGACATGACGGATAGTCATTCCCGAAATGCATTAATTATTGAGAGAACGGTGTGTTTTCTCATGTGAGTAATCAATACGACTTCTACAGTGATCCTGTTGTGAAAGCAACAGATCAAAGTGAACTGCTTTAATCTGCCACCCACCACCATTCGAAGGAGGTTTGTTTAAAAGGGTCAAATAAATCTAAAAATTGGATTCAGAAGATTAAGTTGAGACATACAGGATGGGTGATAATATAAGATTAAAAGACTCCAGAAAGAGATCAATTTGTTAGAAACATTTGACAAAACAGCTGGATTAAGCTGAAAGAAGTTTTCCGGAAGAGTTCGTTCAGTGAAAATGGTGCTTTTATCAACCAATGGCCATCGGCTGAGCACAGTTCAGAAAATAACCGCTGCAGAAATAATCCCAATTACTTGAGATTTTACATGACAGCAAACATGTACTGATCCTTTGTCGCTTTGTTATTTGATTTCAACTTTAAATACAGCTGTTGCAGAACACAGTCGTGCTGGTCGGATGTGGTTTTCTATTAAAAAAACTTCTTCTTAAGCCACGTGTGTGTCCGACACATCAAGAAGCAGAACGCTGTGATCAGTGTTTTCTCTCAAATAAACTGACTGCATGACGGATCAGAAGAGACTCCATGAGAAACAGTTTAAACAATGCTGAATGCAAATGAGGCAACTTCATTCTAACAAAAAGTCGGGACTGACCTGAAAGTTATTGAAGCTGATTAGATATGGAGAGAAAAAGTTCAGGTTTTTAGATAGAATATATTCACCAATTGCCAGTATGTTAGCAAAACTGTATAAATGTTACAATGCAAAAGTATCTTAATTTCATTTCATTTTGACGTTTTAAGTATTATAATCATTACATTTGCAGTATCTATGTTTTTGTATTTTAGGTCTAATAAGGTGCAGATGTGCAAACAACGTATATCAGTATCCAATATCGAAGATTACTAGAAGTATCAAAGAAATTTTTTTTTAAAGGTGTCAGCTTTCGAGTCTTTCAACTGTGAGTTCTATCAGCTTGTAAAAAGCTGTAAAGTGTCTTTTTGTTGCTCTAAAAGAAACCTCTTAAAAGTTTGACAAATGAGCCTGAGTGGGCAGGATGACCGTGGTCTCCTTGTTCAGACTTGGAGAATAAAACTTTATGAAAGAAACCTGAGTTTCAAGATTTTGAAAGACTCAAGCTTCAGACAAACAAAGAGGATCAAGCTATATAATGATAGTATTCCTGGGAAATGTGAAATCTAATGTTCTGGTAGACTTAAGCTCTTTTAGCTTAGACCTTTACCTGTGATTTAATGTTAAACTGCCCCTTTAACGTTAAGATATATATGCTGATTAGCTCTTTTCAGAGTTTTATTATTTGTAGACAAAAAAAATTATAAAGCTTCCATATTCAAATAAATACTGCAAAAAAAATGCACTGCAAGAGATTACACAAGTGACCTGAGCCAATTACTTTTCCAATACTAATTTACTGATATACTATAAAAGAACAAATAAAATAGAGGTGTTTTTTTAAGGAGTATATATGTGCCTAAAAACCTGTTAAAGCACAAAGTGGTTCAGAGTCTTGTGTTGATTTTAATATCGGAGAGGCCTGAACTGAACTCTGATGCAGAGATACACACTTTATTTCAATGACTTTGACTACTGAAGTCTGGTTTGACTTGATGCTTCACTGACCAACGAGCATTTGTACGCATACAGTATTGATTTATAATGGAGGTGAAAAATGAAAACCCATCTTATCACAGCTAATTTTATCTTAGATATCTTCCAATGCGGTACGCAGCAGTTTTGGGGGGTTTATTCAATGCCACCTTGATGCGATGGAGTTGTACAAACCAGACAAAAACAAAACAAACCAGACAAACATGGATTTTCATCAATATGCCCTTGAGCTAAGCATTTATCTGCAGCTTTACTTTGGTAAAAGTGCTTTTTGATCAAGAGCACAAAGTTTTTCTCCGCTGAAAAGTTTTTTTTGTCTTTGTCTGGTGAGATCTTCTCTCTTTTCTGCCTCATTGTCATTCTCCCTACTCATAAAAGTCCACGACTGCATCCACCGCAGTGAGCGCGGCTGAACGCTCCGTCCATTTAACAGCAGCAAAACAATGGAAAAGCCAAAGTGAGTCTCCACAGCTTAAAGTGATTAGATGAGTTTCTCACTAATCCCCACCTTGAGCAGGTAGGAGAACGCTCCCAGGGCTACCAATCGATTTGTTACACACACACACACACACACACACAAAAAAAAAACCCTTTCAGCAATCACCTCATCAAAACAATTCAGGAGACCTGAGCTCATTTTAATTCCACCTCTTTTTTGTTTCACACAAAATGGCAATTACGTCCAGCGTATGAACGAAGCTGCCAAACGATGGGACCATTAAGGGAGCTGACACAAACAGATCGATCGGACATACAACAGACAGGTAGAGTGAGAATGAGAGGGGGAGAAAAAAAAAAAATCTTTATAAGAGGCAACAGGCAAAAAAAAAAAAGAAAGAAAAAAAGGAAGGGGTAAAAAGAGAAGAGAAAAACAGCGAACAAGCGCAAGCAAACAAACAAGCGGTGCTTTGTCCAGGCAGCTGTGACGGTTGTATCTAAATGGGCCATTACAGCACAAACAAGCAGCGCACTCATTGATTGTAGGCCCACGGGAACGGGAGTCACCTGAAAGGCTTCGTGCCCCCACAGAGGCAGAGATACCTGCACAAAGCTCCCGGGGGAGATTTCAATAAAAAAAAAAAAAAATCCTAATCAATAGTTAATGATTTTTGTACAGGACACTGTTTTCATGTAGCATGTTTATCGCAATGACCAATAAGTCGGCAGTGTGTTTGTGTGTGGGTGCGATCTGATAGGAGAACACAGATCGCAACTAAAACTCAATCAAAACAAACATGAGATGAATCTTTGTGTCTCATTAGAGCCGAGTCTTAACTGTGTAACTCATTAGATTCACAACGTACGTCTCTAAGAAAAATATATGCTACTTTTTGTGCTGTAAACAGTAAAAGTGTGTAAATTGTTTTAAACAACTGAGTGTGTATCAGAAACTTTTATTTTTGTTTGTGTCATTAAGGTTACCT
>JAQNCA010000020.1:4933823-4944823 GCA_029783725.1 Acanthurus tractus | reverse complement strand
TATGATAGTAGGTTTCCAATTTTTTATTTGGAATTAATTAAATAGCATGTTTTCGATGCATAAATGTAAAATATTTTTACACTTAAATGTCTAAACATGACTTTATCTTTGTAATATATTTTGTTAAGTTGTTTACTGACGTGATCAAAAATGTTTCTACAATATTTAGACTCAGTCTGTGTTTTGCTAACTTTGCATTTCATTTTTCACCTGTTGTCAACTTCTGCTGTAAATGACTCAGAAATCTTGACAAATATAATGTGAGCCATAACACATCAGTGTCAGACTAAGTGGAGCTAGCTTTAGGAGGCTATTACTTTTGCTTTTAGAAAACTAGCTAGCCCATTTAAAAAATGGCCAACAGCACCTTGACACATTGATTAATATAATTTGTCACATTTATTTATTATGAACACAAACACAAATATAAAGCTCGGGGGTTGCTGTTATTATTTAGCATAAAAGCAGCCGACCGGATTAACTTAGCATACAATGGGAAAACAGCAAGACCGACAGTTCTTTTGAAAGATTGTGGGTGTAAAACTAAACCCTTTGTCACATCTAAACCTCACTAATTGTTCGTTTGCTAAAATTGCAAGTACAATGTAATTTTACCTCCCTGTTAAACCACTTGTCAGGTTTTTCCACTTCTGATGGTGTACAAAGGGTAACTTCTATTTATTTCCTGTAATGCACATGTGCTTCACAAGTGGCTTCACTTGGGTATCTCATCTTAAGGTTGCTAGCTACAAAAGCAGGAAGACAGTGTTACAAATTGAAGGTTTGACTGATAGTATGAACTAAATTTCTCATCCTCTGCTGCTTCGATCTGACCAATGCAGTCTCTAAAAAGATTTATGAAAGTGCAATCCCAAATCGCTGGAGTAGCCTTTCAAAGATTTTAAAAATTCAGCCGAACCTGCAGAAACAAGAACAGAAGTATACCAGACAGTGTGCAGTTTCAGGAATTATGAAGTAGCTTACACATGAAGTCAGGGGTAATGGGAATAAAGCCACATTAAGTTTAAAAGGCAGGTGCAGCACTGTCGGTAGAAGAGAAGCTCAGGATTTCAGTCCACTGGTGGAAAGCAGCCAGAGTACTGAGGTTAAGACTGGCCTAACCTTTTTTGACCACATGTGGAAACTTAAGTTTTTATTTTTCTGTTTGTTCTTGGCATCTAAAGCAGAGAGGTGTCTTAAAATTTCAAGAGATGCAGTCACACAGATGTGAAACGTGGCAAAAATAACTCTAGAATATCGTTTGGAATAACTTAGCAAGAAATAAAACCACAGTAATTAGTCCAAAAAGCTACTGTATAAATATTCAGAGGAAAAACTGATTATATTTAGACAAACGATGGTGCAAATAAAACAGGATAACTTATGTTATAATTACAGACTGCCTGAAATTAAAAGACTTTGCTCAAACTTACACAAAAACCCACAAGTCATTTTCCCAACAGCAGAAAGAACAGATGCAATTAGCAAACAGAAAAACCAAGGCTTTTTGCCATGACAATTCAAGAATAACAACAATTAAAGACTGAAACATAAAGTGAAAGGATTAAAAAGAGACTAGTTTGCGAAAGAAAATGACCGATCGAATGAACAGAAGCTCATTAGGTTCAATATGGGAGAAGGAGTTTCCAAACTAGGAAGTAAAAGTAAATATATTCAGGCCACAATTTTTCAATTTGACTCTTTAAAAACAAGAAATTGTCAGATTTGGCCTAAAGGCGGCACCAAAGGAGACACAGCAATTGAGTTAAGGTTAAAAAGTGATTATTTTTAAATGTTCTTAAGTATTGAAGTTTAATTTTCTATTTTAAATTAAATTTTTAACCCTTTCTAAATGATATTCCATAAAAATGTAAAATACACTTTATCAACAACCATTTTCTCTGCTGAGAAACGACATTTCATGGTGAGTAAATCGTCTGTTTTGCCTCCATCATGCGCTTGTAAAATGTTTGCCATCTTCTGCAGCTTTTGTCATAATCTGATGTCTAATCTATGATCCACTCTTGTCTAATGGGCAATGTTTGCATGAAGACCAATCAGCATGCATATTGGCGAGGTCACTTCCCAATGATTGGGATTTTAGTCAAAACATCTTGGCCTGATAACAATCATAATACAACAGCACCGAAAGTAAGTGCTGGGACTCATGTAAGGTTTGTTGTTGAAAGGATGTAATAGGTGTTTTTCCATTTACCATCAACACTACACATGTATTCTTTCCTAACATCTTCCTGAACTTGTTTCTCAGTGGTCATAGTTGTACTTACTTGTCAGGTCAAAAAGTTGTATAAATAAGTTGGCTACACCTTGTACCCATCAAAAATAGAGCACAACGTCTCTAAGCCAACCCTGAAGGATTTTCACACATTTATATTTACTTTTTTCATTACACATTCATGAGTATCTCTGTATCTTTCATGAACATCTCTATCTCTGCCTTATCTGCTTCAAAATAGGCTGTGATTATTATCTTCCCTTTTCAAACAGGAAGCTGTCATCCTGTAGAGAGGAAGTCCCGGCGGTGTTGGAAGTACCTGTTCTGTTTTGCAGAGCCTGACTTTACTCCCCGCAAGGGACACCAGCACTCTGCCTTTGTAACCACGGAGCTCCAGCAAACCCCGCTTGTTTGTGGAGGAAGGGCGGGGGAGGCTGTCGGAGCGCTTCTGGGAGCCGCAGGCGGGGGGGCGCGTGGCCGTCTGAAGAGTTTCCATCCACTCCTGGCGCTCCCCTGTGGACACGTGCATGGGTAAGAGACAGAAACAGAGACAAAGAGCAGTAGATGTGGATACAAGAGTGTGTGTGTGTGTGTGAAAGAGAATGAAAGACAAAATGAAAAGAAACCAAGAAAAGGCCAGAAAGAGAACTAGACAAAGAGAGATCGGGGCATCTTAAAGTCTTTGAATCATATTGTTAATTCATCATTTTTGCATCACTTCAGTCAGTTCCACTGGCTGCTAAACCTCTGCTGCATACTGATACAGAAAATTTCAGTCAAAAAGAAAAGTAATTGAAACGCAGGATGAGCTGCGATTGGTGAAAATTAACTTAGCCTCTGGAAAAAAGAATCTCCTGCAAAGCTGAAAAGTGCAAAGTCTAGCACTGGAGATATACACTGCTGCTACTCCGAGCTTTGAAAGCCCCGAGCAGGATGTCAAACACCAACTAATTAAAATATATGATTAAAAAATGTAGCTTCTAATGATACGCAGCAAGTTCAATGAATTCAAAAAGTGCTCTCAACCTGGAAAGCAATGAAGAAAATTCACAGACAGGTGTGAGTACATTATACTGCAGTAGCAATTTATTTCTGGTATAAAGGATAATCAGTTTGACTTTAAGTGTGAAAAAAAATCGTGCAACTGTTTTTATTTTGTGGCAGGGTTTTTATGTCTAGCTGTCTATTATTAATTGTGCAGGCTGAAATGACATGCATTGTAAGATTTAATTAGCTCTAGTTACCTTGCTAATTGTGCTAACATTAATTAAGCTAACAAAGTGTTTAAACATGCACTTAGTTTAAACACAATATACATGAAGTTGATTTGAAAGGATGAAGCTAAAGCCTCAACAAAAAGTCAGTATCCTCCCTAGAAGAAGATTTAAATTGTTAGTTTTAAATCAACACTAAAGAGAAATGACTTTGAGGATTAAAATTAACAATGTGTCAAGGAGAGCATTACTTTATCAAATGTAACACATTGACAGACAAACAGTGCAGCTAACATTACCTCAAACTCTGATAGTATCTAGACCGTCTTCTGCAAAGTCAGAAAATTCTACATAGTGGTTGTGCTAAATGTGAACTAGACGTTTTTAAAGCAACCTGTAACCCCACAAACTAATGTAGCAGTTCAATGATGTGCGAACTGATCAGTTAAAGCGTAACATTGGGTTGTTAGTGTTGGTAACAAGCAACACGAAGAGAGAAACATAGTTTAGTTCATTTCTTTTACTTTTGCTCTGGGCACTTTTGGGGATTTTGGAGAATCTAAAAAAGGACACTGTCATTGAAAGCACCATTGCAACAACAGTCAAATGCAAATGGAGAGATTCAAAGCTTGTCAGGCCTGTTGAGAAAGGCCATGGTTGCGAAGATACGACTGGACAATCTTCCTGAAATTGGCACCTCACATGTTCGGTGTCTTCAAAAAATGGTTTGTCCTTGCACCGCTCACCGAATCCCTCACTTCTTGTTAATCACGCTGGATTACCGCACAGCTAAATGGCTCAACTGTAGCGTGATGCCTCATGTACCATCCAGGGTTTTACATTCCAACGACGTGCACTCAAAAGGCCTCTCAGATATCACAACTTTTCAAACGGGCATAAAAGAAAACATGAAACCGGTGCTGTAAAGCCCATTCCCCTACCGCCCAAGACATTGTGCTATCAAAGCCAGCAAAGTGGAAACAAGAAATACCAGAGGATTGTAAACACAAGCACACACACTCACACACACACACATACAGACATCACAGGTCCAAAGCTGCACCAACTGTAGTAAGTGTTGAATACAAGACAGAAAAAGAAATCAAACGTACTATAAACTGATAACTGCATAGGATGGGATGGTCCTCCAAATTTGAGAAAAGGCAGAAAGGTTCCCTTTATTTTTTTAAAAAAGAAACCCATAAAGGAACAAAGTTTTGGAAAAAGTCAGTGCACTTCAATTCAAAAACTGAGCAGATATCAACTCATCATCCAGAAAAACAAAAAACAATACTCTGCCAGAACAAGTGACACTTTTCTGAAACACACAAAGTGACAAAGTGATGCTCTCAGAACAGCAGTGAGCATTAGTGTGGTCACACAGAGAGTGTATTTTTGGATACCCGTGAATTTGAGCAAACAACAGGATGGAGGATGGGATCTCCGAACGCAGGGCTCGATGCCTGTATTTCCAAATGGCTCGAAGACGTTCAGTGTACAGAGGAGCAGCCTTTATTTGGTGTAATCACTTCTCAGTTTCATTCTATTATCCATTATTATGCTTATTATGGGCCAGTTCTATGCCAAAAAGATACAAGACCACCGTCAAACAAATCATGTCACTGAAATCAATTGCACTAATAGCGGTGAAGGCGAAGGACGCATGAGGAAATTTTGTGGGCGGTTAACAAATTATACTGTTGAAGGATGCCAATTTAAGAATAGAGAGAATAATTGTTTGGTGATACTTTATTGATCTCCAAAATGGCAAAGTGTGTCTTTTTCCTTTCTTCCCACAGCTTATCTAGAGAACAAAAAGGCTTGGAGCTGGTAGTGTCTGGCACAAAGCAGAGTATTGCAAGAAAGAACTGGACTGGACCGCCGAAAAAAGGGACTTATTGAACATCTAACTATCTCAATGACTTACTTAAATGTGCACATATTCAGCTTTTAGACTATGATAGTTAAAATAAGTCATATTTCGCACACTTCTGTCAAAGATAGCTGATAACCTGTGTCAATGTTTAAGTAAATATAATATTTTACCTTCATTCCTGCAAAATTACATTCCCTTACCTGTTTTAAGTCAATAAAATATTGAAAAATTATTATATCCTGCAAACTTTATGATATACAATAAAAAAATTCTGATCCAGCATTATTTTGAGTCAAATATGATTTTATAATGTGCTTGTGGCAGGTATATTAATATTTGAAGAAACTTTTAAAATGTGCAAAATTTGGAAACAAACAGAATGTCACGGTACCCCTGACCTTTTTAAGTCCTCCCAGGCTGTAATCAACTAGGTAATCATCAAACCTTTTTGACAGTGAATAATTTTTACCCGTGCGTTCTTTATTTGAAGCAACAATGTGAAGTTTTTGCTGCTTTCTAACTGCAGTATTCAAATGTGAGAATTTGACTGATTTTCTTGTCAAATATCACAGTTGGCTGAGTGCATGTGTATATCAATGCTACTTTCAGACAAATTCTCCCTTTTTGTGCTGACTGTGAGCTTATATTGCTCTCAGATAAATCTTTTCCACTAACGTGGAACCTGTTTCGTTATAGTTTATACACTCGTAGAAAACACAATAGATTCTAAACCCTAAAACTTGTTTTTAACAGGAGCCAAAAAGGTCTTATTTGCTAAGAAAACACCCAGAGTGACTTCCTTACAGCTGACTCGCCCCTTTGTTGGGTGACAGGGAGAAAGGGGCAAGGGTATTATCAGTCATGTTCATCATTTTGTGGCCACTGTCAACATGACATTTTCCTCCATCGACCTCAAATAGCTTCTTCACTGTGACCTGACCTGCAGTTACCTTTGTAGACACATGCCCATCTTTGACCTCGGACTTAAGCTTTTCCACCAAACATCTCCACTCAGAACAAAAGTTTCTCGTCTCTTGGTATCTCACTCCTGCGCACACTAACCCCCAAAATACAGTATCCACTGCCCCAAACTCAGCTCTGGTCTGGCTCCCCCCACCAGTTTCTTATGAATTCACAAAGAGCTAGTATCAATAATGAATATCCTACTCAATTATTGACTTCTCTTTACATCACTAGGCTTTACTTTTCCGTTCCCACCCTGCTTTCTGAGTTCCATTACCTGTCCTACGCTCACTTATTTGCCTGTTCATTTATTCAGGGCCTTCCTCACTCCCTCCACTCTCTTCTTCACCCAAGCTGTCAATCTGAGTGCAGAAGGGAGGGCTGCAGCAAGGAAAGAGGTGGGAGGATTGAGAGAAACTTGAGAGAAACAGTGGCAGTGCCTATACGCCTGCGTGTCAGCATATGCGTATCTGACTCGTGGGCCTGAATGTCTCGCATATATGTTTTTGTTTGTTTGTGCACACAACAGCCTCGCACATGCACCACCAGCGTGATTGCCAAAATTATTTTCATCCACTGTGCAAACATGCCCTCAAATCTACATGCATATAAAAAGAAGGCACAACAACTCTCCGCCATGAAACACTCGACATCTGCACAAAGCCATCAAGCTTCATCTCTTGTTCAAGAATGTGTGCGTAGCCATGTGTTTGAAAGACTCTTCCACTTTGCTTGGAGAGAGACAAGGAGGGAAGCAGATAATCCTCACTAAATGTGGATGAGATCAGAGCCAGGTCCACTCAGCGCTCAACTGAGATCTTAGAAGACGCCCACACAGTCTCCGTCAACAGAAATCCAAAAAAAAACAAACGAGGAAAAAGTACACAAAGCTCAGGGATTGTGGTCATTTCTGTCAATTCTCTGACCCCAAAATACATCTGCAACAAAGAATTAAATGTGACTGACATAACAGAACCACAGATGATAGCAGATGAGATGCTCTTTATTTAGATTCGATTGTGGTAATTTCAAATAAAACATTTTACTTTTTTAAAACTTTGAGGCCCCAGAAATCCAGCATAATTAGAAAATATCTCTGCAAACTAAATTAAAGTCTGTCGTCTATTTTGCTGTTTATGTCTTGACTTAATGGACCCCAGCATAACGGCCTCATTACTTATTGTGCATGCTTAACACTAGCTAAGAAGGTAAAGCAAGAACCTAAATTAGTGCCACTGTTGTTATATCAACCACTGCTTAATTTATGGACGGCACAAAAAACAAGCAAGGAAGCACGCAAAAGCAAAAAAAAAAAAAGCAAACAAACAAGGTTAGCAGCTAGCTTGCTGGCATAGTATAGCATTTAGAAGCTAATGATGTGTAGCATCTACAAGGAAATGCTAATATTTTTCTAAGGAGTTTTTAGAGACCAAAACAGAGCTAAAAATGAGAGTGATTGTTTGCTAACATGTTCACAATAATAACACTGTATAGCTTTATGGTTATAATCAGGGGTGCACATAATTGGTACACATGTGCGCATGCGCGACAGAAATCCGGAATGAGTAACATCAGTTGTATCACTACACGTCTTTGCATACCAGACAGTTAGGTTGGCAACACCACACATCTCAATTTACAATTTATTTTAATTTAAATGTGTAATATGTCAAAGAAACAACAAACATTAAGCAGCTTCTTTGGTGTTTCGCCACCGACAAAAAACCATCAACCCGAGCCGGGCCCAGAGCCGATGAAAAGAGTTTTTTCGGAAAAGTGGCCGAGTGATGCGCTATGGCTTGAAGCAAATAGTGAGCGCATTGAAATGTGGTCCATCCTTTATTTGACAGACATGAAAAGAGCAAGGAGCACATGAATTTGGCGCAAACTACTGCTAATAAACAAGCTAGCCAAGAAGATGCAGAAAGCTAAAGCAGAGGACAATGGGTGGGGGCACTGAGGAGAACAGTGAGGAAGACTGCACTTATTAAGACTATGCTACATATGGGGTGAGGACCACACCCCATCTCCTTGTACTCACCCGAGTAATCCACTTATTTATGTGAAGTTATGTTCACCCCTGGTTATAATATGTTAGCATTGTGTTTACAGGTTGTTTTGCTGCCATCGGGGGTGGGGTGGGGGGTAATCTTATGCAGCTTTAAAGAAGAGGGAAAAACTAGCCAAAGCCAGTGGGAAGTGAAATGTGAAATAATGCGACTTGAAATATGTCCTACAGTTTACACTCTTTGTCCTCTTGAGTTTATATTTCTGCCATTATTCTCCCACTGGCCTGTTTCCAACCACTTTGTTGTTCTCCCTACTTATTTTCTACATCTCTCTAACTCTCTTCCCTGTCATCTCAAACAAAACCAACACGTGTTCGGAGCAGGCTTGTGAAAAGGCAATTGCCACAGCATCGGAATACAAATCATCAACATTTCTTTACACCGTAAATCCCATCTTCTTCCTTGTAGCGTATTTGTCTGCATCCCCTCCACACCTCTCCCTGTTGTCCTGACCGTTTTCCATCACTCTCCGCGGTGTCTCTTCCTGCCAAACTCTCCTTTCCTCTCGCTTTCTTCTTCCCCACCGCTGCCACTACTCTCCCCATCACTCCTACCCTCTCTCTTCTTCCCTCCGTCTGTCTTCCTTCCTCCTTCCATCTCTCCCCTCTCTCTCTCTCTCGAGCTGACAGTACCTGAGGGAAGAGGCCACCTGCGGACCAAGTGGAGAATCAGCCGACAGCTGTGTGCTCACTCTCTCCGGTGGCCTTCAATTATTCACTCACTTCTCCCACCTCCTTTTCCCTCTCTCCATCTTCACTCTGCCCTTTTCATCTCTCCCCACCGTCTCTGCATTTACCTTTGTGTTGCTTTTTCACACCGTGATTGCGTGTCTGCCTCCTCTATCCCGATTATCCTCTCGTTTAAGCCCTTCCTTCCCTTGTTTCTCCTATCTACCTCTTCTAATATTCCCTCCTGGATGACTTTACCACTTTGGCCCACTCCTATGACCATCACTCCACCTTTTTCTACCCTTTCTCACTCCAACTGCATGAGCCCAGCAGCTCCTTACCTCCACTTCAGTAACCTACTCCTTCTTTCCCTACGACTCTTCATGTCTCCCTCTTTCTCATGTGTTTCCCCCTAAGATTGATGACTCTCTGCCACAAGGCTAGTGGGCCTGTTTAAAGATGCATGAGGCAATGAGGCCAAGTCTTCTCCTCCTTCCCTCTCTTCTTCTCTCCCTATCTCCATCTCTCCTCCAAACCCCCTTCTTTTTTTTCTTTTTTTTCTGGTCTGAGATGGCTGCAGCACCTCTGCCAGGGGCTTCCCACTGATCCTAGGCAGTCAGAGGCCACCTCCTGATCCAACAGCCTTCAACCCTCCCAGCTCTTGTCAGGATGGCTCAGCGTGACGTATGACGATCGGCTTGCAGACCGCGAGATATATGATGCCACCAAGGAGGAGCCATGACTTATAAACAGTCAGAAAAAGCCGGCGGTCATCGATTTTGTGATGCACCAGATCGACGGGGAGAAACAAGGATGAGGATCACTGGTGTTCATTTTGGTGAAAATAGATGAAAAAACTTTTTTAAAAAGTTGTGGGCTATTTGGCAGTTTTTATAAACCAGTATAAAAATATGCTTTTAGTATCTCCTTTTGTAGAACAACCCCTTAAAAAATGTTTATTTAATATAATTGAATTATAACATTCTCACTTATTATTTATGCATAAATATGTAAATCACTTAACAGCTGCAGGTGGAAGAGGTGAGAAAAATGTTTGACTATGAAAACAGTTGGGTAGCTTTTCTATTTCACTATGTGATCATCAAAATGTGGTCTTTATTCATGTTAATAAGACACAGTAGAAATCAAAAGAGAAGTACCTCAAAATTGTACTCAAGTACAGCACTTGGTTAAGTGTACTTCATTACTTCCCACCACTGTCGTGACAAGAACTTGAAAAGTGTTTTTGAACAACAAAAATATGTAGTTATGCAGTTAGTACGACTGAGCAGAGATCTTTACTGTTGCGTTTTCAAAAATCAGCTCCACACAACAATAATTCATCCTCACTCTGGTGCATTTTACATAAATGTGTCAATAAGACTTCTAGATGTGAACAAGGCTTGTATCATACACATCAATTGCTGTCTGGGAAGGCAGTTTTTCACTGAGGCGATGGTGCTCAGTGCTCTGTGATAAAACTAAAAGTACAATAAGCAGGGCTCTTCAGCCTGAGTGTTTTTTGTCACATTGGACTGTAAAATAGATATACCCAGGCCAGAAAAATAATTTAGGAGCACAGTGTGCAAGTAAAAGAAAAAAGGGAACAACACTTAAAAGAAGAATCGTCTACTTCACGGACCCATCATTAAACCTCTCGGCTCCCTGGCTGGACATTCCCTGCCTACAGGAGGCAACTCCAGAGAATCAGCGGGCTCGTCTATTAGACACAAGAGGCGTCATTTGGGTTTATTTTCGGTGGCCGACTGTTGCGTGGAGTCTCAGACTGAGTACTTTTGTCTGCTCTCTGAGAAACCAAAGAGGATTTTTTTTTTTTTTTTTTTTTTTGAGAAAAGGACTTATTTTGTGTTAGTTGAACTGTGTTTCGTGTTGAGCACTGACTATATAATGCACTTTGCCTGACTCCAGATCCATGTGTTGTTGTTGTCTGCTGGTGCCTTTTCAAAAACTTGA